>VZTR01025897.1:0-113497 GCA_013400775.1 Chaetops frenatus
ATATATATATTTAACATTTTGTTATATATATTTATAATTATATCTGTTATATTGCCCACAGGCATTATGAAACCCTGCAGGTGGCTGGAGGGGCAAGGCAGGCAATACCTCCACCACAGGGAGAGTTGAAGCACAGGACCAACCTCAGAGGTGCTGGGAAACCCCCAGGGGAAGAACCACTGGAGGATGATGCAGAATAAGCCCCCCATGAGGAGCCACCCCCTAGCCCCACTGCAGACATCTGTATCCATTGCTGCCTTTGTTCGCCATGGTCAAACCCTGCTACCTGTCAAACAGAGAGAAAATAATTTCTCTCCACTAAAAATTCATCATCTCACTCTTTTGGGTAAGCACTGAGAAAAACCATCCATTTTATGTCCTCCAAGGAAGATTTGCCGTTTAAACATTAGCCTAGCTATTTGCTGTCCCAGCAGAAACCAACCCTCTGCTCTCCATTAATTTTTGGAGGAGAGGATGGGGAGGGGAAACAGGGGTGATAGCAGGGAAAGTAGGGATGATAGGAGAGACTAGGTGGCAGTTGGGCTGGAGCCATTTCTCCTGCGTCATGAGAAATCAGAAGCATCACAGATTATTTTAGTCCCTTTTTTGTAGATCGCCTTTAATAGAAATGTTAATATTGCTGTTATCTGTATATCTGAAATCTTATATGGTAGCTCTGTAATTCACTATCTTTATCGGCCTTCTTTAATGTATAATTTAATGCTTGTATAGCTATTTTGTTTGGGTATGACTCTCAGAATTACGACTTAAAAAAAAAAAAATCTGTATGCTAGTTAACTACTTTTTATGGAAAGCGTTTCTTTCAAGTTATTTTAAACCATGGAGCCGGGGGAAGTATTTTATGGACGACGGAACCTCACAGGGTAGTTAATCTCTGTCTGAGCTGGTTTCTCTGCTATTTTAAAGGATGCCATCAAGACCATTGCTATTTCTCTTGGTTGGGAGCCAACTGACTCTTCTGCAATTGCGACACATCCTTGTGCTGCATAAAAGACAGGGAAAACAGCAAACATGGGAGCAGGATGCTGCTGTGTGGAAAGCAGAAAGAAGGGTCTGCTGCCCCTTCACAGCCACAGCACAGCCACTGCTTGAAATTAGGCACCAAGCATGCTGCACCTGATGGGTAAAAACTATTTCAGCCTGGGAATATGGGGGGAAAAAAGTAAGAACTCTAAAAGCAGTAATTGGACAGTTAGATGAGCCCTAGGCGAGCTCGGGCAATGCACTAAATATTCTGCCTTTTGTTTTGTAATGAATTATTCTGTGTATCTAGAGCAAAGGGAATTTTCTTTTTTGGTCTTTTCCCTGCAGTTCGTTCCTAGCCTACTTGTGGGGGTGTGTTGAAATCTTTGCTTTTTGCTTATGAGGTCAAGTACTTTAATCAGGAGCAAAAAAATATTGCATGCTTTAATCCTAAATTCTTTGAGTGGCTGCCAAATATAATTAGAAACAAATGGCTTTATTCTTCATTTGAGAGCTCCACAGACACTGGCAGGGGGGCAGAGAGAGAGCTTGGTTTGCTTGGCTGTTTTTTGGGGAGCTTGCAGACAAAATCACTGCCAAAAAACATGAGAGAGCCCTGCAGAGGACAGAAGGTTTGGGCAGAGGTGCAGGAGGCAGTGCCAGGGAAGGAGGAGGCCCCTGTGTGTGCCTCGTGTGCCGGCTGCTTGGTAATTCCTCCCATTGGTACTGGGCACTGGAGGGGCTGGAGCAGGGCAGCAGCCCAGGGGAGCCACATGGCCATCACCTGCTGGTCATGTCAAGGTCCCAGCCACCCCAGTGGGAGCTGAGTGGGGTGTAGACACCCACATGTAGAGCATTTGATGGATTTGGCACTCCCTGGGCTTCCCCCTCCAGACCAGCAGTGGCTGAACCTTAACTGGGTGCTCACATAGTGTTTAGGTTACAGGAACTGAATTCTGCTCCGAGTAACATCAGCCAGCACCTCTCACTGCAGATATACACCGCTCCCCTGCTTACACATACCTGGGCTGCCTGCAAATTCAACTTATCTCTCTTTAGGTGTACACATGACCTATCCACAGAATGACAGAGGTGCAGTAGTTTCATCCTCGTGGCACGGGACTCCACTGTGTCCACTGTGTATCCTCTAGTACTTGGAATGTGTGCTGGGAGTGCAGCATGGCTGCCCCTCACCTTTGCCTCTGCTCCCCATCCCCACACTCCCACAGCCTAGCCTTGTCATGGCGCCTGCCTCATGGAACGGACATGGCGTTGCCCAATGGCACTGCAGCTACCACAGCAACCACACCTCTGTGTGGTGGCCCTGAAATAAACTGGGGCCATTGCTCACCTTTCTGGTGTCTCCCACCATGAGGGGGCATTTGCAGTTTGCCCAAGGCCCTGGAGGTCATGAGACACCTATTTCAACAAACAATTTTGGCACCAAAATGGCTAAAGAGCAGCTCTCACCGTCTTGTGCAAGATGGGAAGTTTTGCTGCATTGCATCACAGCCTAGCATACCTCCATGGCACAGCAGTGCCTCAGCAGCCCCTCATGGAACAGCAGGCCCTCACTGCAGCCCCTCACGGCATGGCAGCCATGGCAGCCCCTCACGGCATGGCAGGCCCTTACAGAATGGCAGCTGCTCATGGATCACCTCACAGCACGGCAGCCCCTCATGGGATCCCCTCATGGCACTGCATGGCAGCCCCTCATGGCATGGCAGCCCCTTACAGCATGGCAGCTGCTCATGGATCACCTCACGGCATGGCAGACCCTCACGGGATCCCCTCACAGCATGGCAGCCCCTTANTCGTGCATCACCGCCCCCCCGGGCCGCCCCTCATGGCATCCCCTCACGGCATGGCAGCCCCTTACAGCATGGCAGCTGCTCATGGATCACCTCACAGCATGGCAGTCCCTCACGGGATCCCCTCACAGCATGGCAGCCCCTTACAGCATGGCAGCTGCTCATGGATCACCTCACGGCATGGCAGTCCCTCACGGGATCCCCTCACAGCATGGCAGCCCCTTACAGCATGGCAGCTGCTCATGGATCACCTCACGGCATGGCAGCCCCTCATGAGATTTCCCTCACAGCATGGCAGCCCCTCACAGGATAGCACATGCCTTGGGGCATGGCCTGTGGCAGAGGAGAGGATGAAGATGCCTCAACTATGGGTGTTTTTGGCTTTTTTTTTTCCACCTTTCTTTTCCTGACTAAATTGCAGAGCAAACTGAGCAATATTTGCAATTTCAATGGGTTTCCCCTCTCTTTCTTCCTTTATTACAGCCCCTCACGGGCCCGCCATCCTCAGTCATTTCATTTCCCAGGAGAGCAGCCCCCCAGACTCAGGACAATTTGTCAAATGCTTTTGTGCTCATCAGCAAAGCCAAGCAGCTGTTGAGCCGCTCTCCCCCCAGGAGCAGCACCAGGAGGAGAAGGAGGGAGCTACCAGGATTTTGGTGCCCATGTTATGGTGCAGCACCCAAGGGCAGGGCACACGTGCTGGCCCCACAGGCACCCCTCACCCCTGTGAGCACAGGGAGGTCTTTAGAGCTGCCCCCATTCAGGACTTCTGGGTCTCCTAAATGCAGCACTTCTACCCAAATCACTGCTTTTCCAGCAGCCACGAATTTTTTTAACCCAGTTTTGGGCATCTTCGTCCCCGGTCTGCTGGCTCTCGTGGATGGTCCCATCCCCACTGCCCCAACCACCAGGACAGGGCACCCCCGACCCCAGGCTTGGCCTGTGACCTTGGGGGGCTTGTTCCCCAGGTGAGCACTAGAGGGAGCATCTGAACTCGCGAATACTTTTTTTTAATCCCATAAAGGACAAATTGAAAAGATAAATGCAAGCTCAGATTAAGCTGTATCCCTGCCTGCTTACGGGACATGCAGTGCCTGCACAGGGGGCAGCAGGGGATACTGCCTGGCCACAGCCACGGCTTCCTCCGGCAGGAATGCAAACCCTTAGTGGCCACAGCACCAGGCAGACTGGGGATGCTTTGGGGGCCACTCCTTTTGTTTTCCTCAAGGCCATCCAATCCTCCCATATTTCTCTTCAGTTGCAGAGGTGATACATACCCATAGCACTTCAGTTGTGAGTGTGCCCAAATTTGGGAAGGTAAACATACAGGTTCTATTGTTTTTGCTTTGGGAAGACCAAAAGTTGGAAAGCTCCTGGAAAGACTACGGGTGAGCACTGAATTTCAGAGAGCAATTAGGGTGCCAGTGAGGATTAGCAGTGATGTCTGTGTGTGATCAGCTCCTCCCAGCAGCAGAAACTTTGCTAAAAAATGTTCCTGAAATATTCTGGAGAAGAGACACTGCTGGTGAGGCAGAGATAGAGGAAGGGCCCCATTCCCAATGGGTTGGCATCACCATGGGATTACCATTGGCCCCAAAAGGTTGCCAGGCAATGCAGCTGCTGCTGAGCCACTTTCCCAGAGATCCACTCTGGTCAAGGGAATCCTGCCCAGAACCTCCACTAGCTTCCAGCCCTCTGTGCCCTACCTGCTGGGGTGCAAGGCTTGTGAAAGTTCTGTGAGGTCCTCAAGGGGTGTGTGCCATGGCCCAGAAATCATGAAACCAGGTTCAGTGACACTGCTCCTTCTGAGAGGAGCCTGGCACAGGGTACTGTCATGTAATTGTGGAAAAGCGAGGCAGCAAAGCAGAGAACCAAGAGCCCTCAGCCACGGGAGCTAAACTGCAGCCATCAACACCAGATTGTGCATCTCCACTTTGCTTCAGACCCTCAAAACTGTTAATTCCCTGCTGCTGGCAGCTGCATTGAAAAACTGGTGTGACAACTCTTTGTCTGCAGCAAGCCAGTGGTACAGCATCCCTTGTCCTCTCTCAGACCACTGGACATTTCACTCTCAGACACAGAAGCAGTTTTGAGTCCCTAATATGGTGACCAATGCTTCCAGGGTGTAGCTCTGCTCTCCTGCAGACCTCACCAGCCAATGGTGGGGTGCACTGAGTCCTGTTTCCCTGCAAATGCTTTGGGTGCTGTCAACACGGACTACTTCACGCTGCTGCCTGCCCAGTTGTGGGTGCACTGACCCCCAAGTGACTCCCAGCAAACTCACTGGGAAATGCCCAGCCAAGGGAGGATGCTGTGCCTCAGTGCCAATCACAGGCCAGGTTGGTCTGGGTATGAAAAGCTCCAGGGTGCTGCTCCTCTTCCAAGCCACACTCGAGGAGTGGGGAGGGCAGCCCAACAGGCACCCTTGGCACAGCAAAACAGGCTGTGCTGGTTTATATTAATCCAAAACCAAGGAAGGGCTAAAAAAAAAAAGCAAGGAAGCAAACACAGTGCAGTAAACCAAATTGCCTTGGCTATCTCTGCATCTCTTGCAAAGGCCAGCATCCACATGTACAAAGTTCCCCTACCTCTTTCACTGGTTGCCTGCATTTTCAACATAAAAAAGAAGAAAATGCCTCCACTGGGCAAAGACAGAAGTAGATACAGAAAAAGGTTTGCTAGAAGGCCTCATCTTCTCCCATACCTTCACATATGGGAAGTGATCACAGCACCAAGCCCGAATTCAAAGTGTTTGGACAACACCAGCAGGCACAGGGTGTGCCTGTTGGGGTGCCCTGCACAGGGCCAGGAGCTGGACTCGATCCTGAAGTGTCCTTTCCAAGTAAGCATGTTCTGTGATTCTATGATTCAACAGCGCTGCATCCTTCACACGTGCCCAGCGGCTGGCTCTCCTCCTCAAGCTGGTATTTCCCAGCACACAGAGGAGGAAATGGTTGTTTTTGAGACTGCAGCATGCATTTGGAAGCCTCACCTAACGGTGCTGGGAAACAGGTCTGTGCTCGCCCAGCCACGCACCCAGTGCAGGCAGAAAACACGAAGCAGGAGCAGCCTCCAGGACCACCCGTGGCCTCAGCTCCTGGACTGCCCAGGGATGTGGGAGGGAGACTTCCCTGCTGCATACCACGTGGAATTAGCAGGTGCCTACTGGGCATTCCTGTCCTGCTGCCAAGCTCTGCTGGGCAAGGGCAGTACCCAGGCCTGCCCTACACACCCCTAAATGATTTTCCCACCTATCTCCATAGGAGACCAGGAGCCTGACAGCATTTGCTGTGCTTCTGGGTTCTCAAAGGGTCGTCAGGTTTATGGGGGCTTTCTGGACCCACCAAGGAACACAGTAAAAATTAAATTTGCTTAGTGGTTGTCCAGCATCATCAGCAAAATTAGTTGTAAGCATCTGACTCCAAGAGTCCAGAACCTTACCCATGTTTGAGCTGGGAAGAAGAGTGGGTGATTTTCAGATCCCAGCTCAAGCCTGCAGAACTGGTAGAAAAAAATCCTACTCTGAGATGCAAATGGAGCAAATTTGGTATTGGAGCCACTGGCTAAGCATGGAAGTTATCCTCTCAAAAGCTATTCCTACAGTCAGCATGATCACAGACACAGTTTAATGCAAGCACATTGCAAAAATAGCGGGGCACTGACTGAAGATCTTGTCTCTCACTCCTTGAGGAAATTGCAAACTTCCATTTCTTTAATCTAATCATTTGCAGGAGGAGATACTTTCTCTAGAAAAGCCAATATAAGAGGGCCTAAAGGTCGGATGGGATAATGTGTAATCCAGTGTGATAAGGGCTGTTTACAGAATTATTAATCAAACACAAAAGGGAACAGATAGTAACATTTTTTATTAAATATTACAGTGGATCAAAAAGTACAAAATATCTTTTGCCTGCTATGTGATTGGGAAACTATTGGCACATAATACAGTATCAAAAGCATTAATAAGTACAATTTGGAAAACATACAAAAATTGAGTGTTTATAGTTGGCTCAGCTTTATTTCTGGTAGTGTTTAAACTAACGCAAAGGTTACTCAATAACCTTTTAAATGGGAAACTATATAATATTACTGGGCCATTTTTATATATACAAATCATCACCTTACAGAGCATATAGGCTACATAACTTGAATCACAAAAAGTATACAATATTTACAACAAAAGAAAGTTAAAAAAGTATAAACAGCTAGTAGATTATGCTGCCATTATTAGGACATATTTAAAACCGTGGGGCTGGGGGGAGAGGGGAGGAAGAGGAAGAGAACGAGCGAAATATCAACCACGTGTACAGCCAAGAGCGCTCACGGCAGCGCTGCCAACGCCACCCGCCTCACACCAGTGCAGGAAGTCCCACTGCTCATCAGAATCACCAGGATCTCAAAACTGGACCAGAGGTGACCTCACTGACTGCCACAAAGGAAGCGAGCAGGCGGTGGGAGCGAGGGACCCCTGTGGTGGTCTCTGGAGGCAGCAGCCCCACATCTCCCCAAATGGGGCAGAGCTGCTGGCAGTGGCAGCACAGCACTTGTGCCCTGCTTGAGCTCCAGCTGCTGCCAAGCCATCTTCTCTGCTGCTGGGCCAAACTACTTCCCAGGCATGTACCCACTGGGCAGGCTCTTCTCAGCCACAACAGACCTGCTGCAAACCGCTGGCCTGCTCCCACGCCGCCTGGCCAGGGGTACAACCACACTGGGAATCAGGCCCTGCTTCCCACGTGCTTTGTGAAGCCTGGCTCAGAGTGTGGCCAGAAGCTACACACCAGCCGTTTGATGCTGGGCCTCTTCCTGTGGATCTCACAACCTTTAGCATCCCTAATGCATCCTGGACATAGTGCGCTTGAATTGCAACATTACTTGGAACTGGCTCCTAGTAAATAGATTTATGACTCTATTGCCAATTAGTTTCTGCAGTTTCCTTTACAAACCTACCAGTAACAATGGTCTGATTGCACAAAGAAAGGCTTGTGCAATTTCATTCAATAATAAGGCCCCTTGAACTCAAACAATGCAAACAAAGCCCCATTTAAGACATTGAGAAAAAAAAAAAACAAACAAAAACAGTTTTCAGCCAATGAAGAATTCAATAGTCTGTTGAAAAATTTCCAAGATTTCTAGTAGAAGAGTTCTTAAACAAATAATGCATTGCTTCTGTTGAGGGTTTATGCCACCACTTCCTTTCCTTAACCCTGATGTTTTGCCCAGTATGAGCTTCCCCAGACAGCAGTGGCCAGTCTCCTCATGGGGCAAGAGAGGAGCCTTCTTCCCCACTCCCTGTCCCCCAGCCCTGTGCTGCCTCAGCATCACTCCAAAAAGCCTACCAGCAAACTCCAACAGGACATAACCAAAAGGGACACTGGACACTTTGCGTAAACAAATGCACAACTCCAGAACACACAACTTAACCAAAACAAGGAGAAGCATTTGCTTTGCCAAACACATGACAAACTTCTGTTTGCGTTTGCTGTAGATTTTTATGTTCTCTACCCCCTTTTCTCCCACCCTCCTCCCCCCATCCCCAAACCCCTGATTCTTACGTGATTCAGATCTAGTGCAACTTTACTAGAGATGTCCTCCACACTGCGGCCTCTGCCTGGATGAGCCTGTGGTTCTGTTTCCTGTATGACTTGTGGAGCAGCAGGATACTCTGCACCGGCACATCCATGTTCCAAGTTCTACTAGTCTGTTTATCAATCAATTAAATATAGTTTTACCACAGGAATATAAAGTATTTAATTGAAGAAGCTGGATTTTTAACAGTAGACGAGTATATTATTCTGGTTTCCACCTTTGGATATTAAGTATGATACATTATATATTGTATTTGGCTTCATATCACGGGAAAATTTAATGACATGCCTAGCATGCAAGTGTTTCTTAGTAGTTTCTTTTTTCTTTTTGTATTGAGTACGCTGTCTTTGAACAGTAACTGAGATGGTTTGAACCACAACCAATTTTCACATTGTATAAAGCCTCCAAGCGACACTTTGCTTTATCAATGTCTGTGCTCAGCTGCGTAGTGGTGACATCCTGCAAAGTGAATATACATCCACAGGGAAGGTCTTTCATCAGGAAAATGCAGCCTCTCCATGCCCCTGCAAAAGGACACGCAGGGAGAGGCCGAGATCCCTGTGGGAGTGTGGAAGGACCATCCCGACCACTGCACGGAACCCCCTTACCCATCGTGAGGCACAGGAACCACCCTGGAAGCCTCTGATTCAAATCCACACTGGCTCCTCTCACAACTTCTGAAATTCTCAACATTCTCACAAATCACAGATCCATTTTCTGCACTCCTCTGTCATCCAGCAGCTTGAGCCAGGGAGGTTTTGTTTTCTAGATCGTTTCTCTGGTAGGCAGGAGGGTTTCACAGCCTAGGTAAGATTAAGTACAATGCTCGACAAATTCACAGACCACGATACAGGAAAGCAAAGCTCGGTGGGAGGGGAGAAGCAGCATAGGAGCTGTTGCAACAATGGGAGGAGGGTGAGAAGTGCTCAGCACCTCACAGGGGTGGGCCGTGGGGAAAGGAACCTTGTTCGCATCCTTGCACCATAACATCACCTACAGTATGTTTATAACCATTAAGATTAATCTGAACCAGTTGCTTCAGTTTGTAAACAGTAAACGTTACCACAAAAACAAAACAAAAACGCTGCTCGAAAGTATAAAGAACCTTGAAGAATTACAAACACATAATAAAAAAAAATTAGGACAGCCACAGCCTTTAAAAAAGTTGCAGATAAAATGACACTGTTTAATTAAAAAAAAAAAAAAAAGAACCCAAAACAAAAAAAACCAAACATAAAGAGCACAGAATATACTGGACAAACGAAACTATATAAATTATTGTGACCAAATGTGACACTGGTAGTTTATGAAGTGGATATGTACAGTCAAATTAAACAGTGTTTACCATTCTGTTCTAATAGTGTTAAAATGAAAAAAATCTATTGCCGTTTTACTATACATTGCATTGATTGAATCTTTAAAAGTCAGGAAAAGTTACCCAAAAAAGCACATCCACTGATTGTACAGATTCTCGGCCCACTTCTCCTTTGAAGGTTCATCTGAAGTCCTTGACTCATTTGCAACAATGCATGGCCTCTGGTCCTTGGCTCAGTGAAAGGCAAAAGCAGCCCTCACCAGGGTTTCAGTAAGCTCAGGACTGGGCCTGCGTTTCCACGGCTCCCTTTGAACATCTGCTCTTACCATGTTCAAGTCCTTTCAGAAAACACATACGCAAAATCAAAAAAAAATGCCTTTTTTTCTGTGTTTTTGTTTCTCTCTCTCTTTTTTCTCTTTTTTTCTTTCTTTTTTTTTTTTTTTTTCCTTGGTTTGGTTTTCTTTTTTGCAAGGGCAGGGATAAGGGGTGAGGGGCCTGATGTGGGAGCCAGAATAAAGAAGCAGTCGTGTCTCCATCAAACTCCAAGGCGCTCCTCTAGGTGGGATATGAATGCATCCTGGTTGACAGAAAACCAGATTGCTAAATCTGTAAGATGTCACCACGGGGGGAGGAATGTCGCTAACTGAGCTTTTCTTCTCAGACCTTTTTTTGTGAGCAAGGAGGGTTTACAGTTTTGTGCTGGGATGTACAGAGGATAGCTGGGAAGGTGGGAATGCAGCTTGAGGGTTTATAGCAGCTAAAGGATAAATGCTGTTATGCAAAAGGTCACCATAGGAACTTCCTACAGGTGTTGCTGCAGCTAAGTGTCTGTACAGTTGCTGGGAGTTTGCAGGGGACGTGAGGAATTGTCTCTGCACCATGAAGGAGTGAAGAGCCAAAGGCTGCATTAGTGGGGATAGCACGGTCTGATTTTTCAAGTACTGCAGGGGATGAGAATACCCAGGTGGGAGGCGACTGTTCAGCCCTGCGCACAGGCCTCCAGGATACAAGCCTGGGAAGATGGGGGCTGACAGGGGAAATTTGTGGCTTTCCAGCATGCTGCCAGAATGGAGGCCATGCACTGACTTGCTACCTTCCCCCTCTGGGTCGGGAACCTTGTCTTTCGCCGAGGTCTCCTTTGTTAAGTGTATAGGAGACACAGCTCGGATTTTTTTTTCAGAAATGACTTTGTCCAAATCCTCCAGGCTCCGTTTCAGAGGCCGGGCAGCCCCCACGTTTTGAGGGCTCGTTCTGTGGCTGATGATGGGATGCACCATCCCCTCCATCTTCCTCAGGTTCTCCAGCCTCTGGGTCTGCTGCTTCCCAGACCTATGGAGCAAGTCACTGTGTTTTTTTGGGGCTGTCAATGCCATAGGGGACACACGGCAAGCTTTGGGGTTACAGTCTAGGCTCACCGCCTGGCTGCTTCCAGCCTGGAATGGGGAGATCCCTTTGCATTCTTGCTGGGCCATGGATGAGTGAGGGAGACTGGAGCCGGGAACCTTTGCAGTCTGTTTGTGTATGCTCTTTGGAAGACTCAAATCTGTTGGCTGATCATCTGAAGAAGCCTCCACTGTAGCCTTTTTTTCTTGCTGATGCAAAGATGAGCGGTAATTTAGGTTTAGTTTTTCTTGGTGTTTGTGTTGAGAAAAAGTAGAAATATTTTCAGACTCTCTGAACATGTCCCGGGGGAGGTACTTTGATGTCTGTTCATTATTAAGGTGGTGTTCTGTGTGCCTATAAAGGCTGTGCAGGTGAGGTGATGAATAGAAATCTGCCAAGAAAGTGGGCACATGGGAGTGCTGCAGTGCCCTTTTCTCACTCATTTTATCTTTGCAGTCCTGGATATCCGACTTCGGTAGGTATGACTTGGCAAGAGAACTGAGGTGATGTTTTGAAAAATCACAGCGCTGAGGATCTGGTTTACTTAGCATGTCATGTTTAAAAACATCATTAATTGACTTCCTTTCTTCCTTGGTTTTAAAACTCTGTACATGTTGTATGACTGAGGGCCTATTAATTGCTACAGGATCAGAATTAGGAGCATGGGGACCTTGTGATTTGCCTGAGGACAACTCATCTCTGCTGTTGAGTTTCTTTTTGCTGATCAAAGGTGGAGGAGAACCATAAGGATAGTTACACGAGAGTGTGGCCCCACTGACCTGCGACAGCAGCTTCTTCTTTGCCAGGGGTGACATGATGCCTGGATTGCCTTTTGAGTACAGCAGTGGTGTGTAACTGAAAGTGGAGTCATCGTTCATGGACCCAGGCAGCTCCTTTTCCTTAAACATGTCGAAGTTCTGCACCACCAGTACTTTGGGCGTTTGCTTGAGTGCGTTGTGGATATCTTCGTTTCCCAGCTGGTCCACTTTCACCGTGCAGTTTGCGATGTAATCGGCCATCTCTGGCAGTTTCTCATCTTCCATGTCACTCTGAGTGGGCAGATGGACTGGGAAAGCTGTGAAGGGCGTTTCTGGAGGTTCACTTTCTAGGCTGTCAGTAAAAGCTTTGTGTAGTCTTTGTTCAGGCTTTGTGTCTTCCAAGGCATCTGCTGGGGGGTGTAATCGTTTTGTGACAGTGGCATCCAGCACAGTGTCTTCCTCTGCAGGCACGGATATACTTGAGAAAGAGGACGAGTGCTGAACCTCCTCCTTGGCTTTCTCACTGTTGGTGCTGTTTTCTGTCATGTCTGATTTCTCCAGAGGCAGTGTCTGAGCTGTCTCTGGTAAAAGAGATGGCGGGCCTTGCACAGGTTGTTTCATCTCTCCCACTGTAGGGTGTTCAGGGAAGTTCTTCTGGTCTGCAGATTTTTGATCCTTCTCTTGTTCTGATGAAACCTAATGAAATGATTCAATGGACAATAGTAAGAATGCAGTGTGTTCTGGCAGCCTGTTTGTAAGGTTATGCACAGTACACTGTTGGCTACTTTAGAGAAGGACTTGCTAACCACCCTGCTGGCACGTGAAGGCTCTAACATCAGGTACTGGACTCAAACAAAGAGAAGTATCTCCTGGAAATATTAAAAAATATACTATCCCTATCAGAGTCATAATAAAGCATTTCAAAGCAGCAGATGTTTCTTACCTGGTGAGAGGCACTGGTGGCTTGATCAGATAGCTAAATGCTGAGGTTATATACTCTTATAAAATCAATTATGCAAATGCAGAAGAGCAGATTTCATGACACAAACAATAAGGCCATAGAAATTTCTCCTGCTAGCCAACTTCACCTAAGAAAAACACACTATTCCTATGCTTTTCCTTCCCTAAAGTCTCTCCAGCATAGCTATCTTAAAATTCAGTGATCACACAGGAGATCGTTCACACCCAGTTCTGCATTAAAGTGTGAAAATGACAGAAATGGCATACTAGAAATCCCTATTGTAGGCAGCAAATCACTGCCACAGCTTAACTAGGACACGCATTTTTTTATTAACGGATTAAAATGAAGTTGTCAACATTCAGTAAGTGTGTGTGCCCGCTATTACAAACATGGCTTTTATACGTTCTCGTCAATGGGCCTGTGGCTCGTTCTGCTCCCCCATTAATAGAGCGTGTGTGCACAATTCACACTATTCATCCCATTATGTAGCCGGCTGAACTGTGACCCCCAGAGGTCACCAGAGCATCCCATCTGCGATCCAGCTGACTGACAGCCCTTTTCAAAACTGCTGTCACTCTCCTCTGACATGTCGTGGTAGAAGACAGTCATAAAACAGCAGCATTGTGTGACTCCTTTATTATTATTGTTTTCTTTCTTCCTTCATTGTACAGAGAAGACGCACCGAGAAAGTTATCATCTAAATGCTGTCTGTTGCAGGAGCGGGGAATTGGAGATGGTCCTAATGAATCTAACTCTCTCTGAGATTTATTTCTTCACAGCTGCTTTTAAATATTCCTGTCTGTTTGGTTGGCCTATTAGTTACAGTGTCTGCTAGTCATCCTAACTTCTTTTTAAACTCATAGCTGTCTTTTGCAGCCAAATACCATCATTAGGTCCTTTACAAAGTACCATCGCTAGTCTCTGGAGCTTATAAAATTACAGGCAAATACCAGACAGATGAGCAAAAGCAAGGAGGAGAAAAAAAAAAAGAGAATCATATTTAATAACTGTACATTCTGCGCTTTGTTTCTGTTAAGCAATACTTCGATTGAAGTTTCAGCTATTGTGAGGAAATGTGCAGTCTAAGGCTAATAGCATTTTGTCTGGTGTCTTGTTACACTGACAATGTCATTGTGATGGCAGGAAAACAGTGAAGAGCACAAAGGCAAATGCAATCCTAATAAATTAAAGTTATATTCTCTCCCTGCATACTTCTAATGGTGCATGAGTTGAACATGCAATTGAGAGGACCACACATTTGTAACTGGATTATGCTTTTCCAGCTCACAGTTTCCAGGCCACATGCAGAAATGGCTTAAGTGGTGGCTTGGTTGGGGGCATGGCTACACATGCATGTGGTGGCTACAGGGCTCTGCCTCAGAGCAGTACCCATCACTGCTGTGCCTGGATGAGGGCCTAGGAATGGAGCTTCACTGCCAGGGCATGGCTGCGGTGCAAGAGACAAGCAACCTTCTGCCTGGCTCCAGCAGACCCGAATTTTGCTCCACCCAAAGGAGCTGAACGTCTCCCGCCCACTACCCCCGTTAAGTGCCATGTCCTGGGCATGGAGCCCTCCATATGGCAAACCACAGGTGAGTTCTGGAGCCCTACACCCACCCAGGGTTGAAGCATCCACCCTGCGGCCCCTTCAGTGCTTGGCCTTTGTGTGATCACCGAACCATATGGTCACTGACATGGAGGCAAAGGTCCTTAATGGCCCACTCTGATCAAATAGGGGCAGGACATGTCTTCCATCCCAGTCAGGGAGGAGGCATTAATTTTGCTATAAAATGTACCATTTTACAATAGGTAAAATACCACAATCATACATTTTTATTGTCTTGTCTAGGGTCCCTACATTTCCAGTAAGTGCAGCTTAGGAACTCTTCCTGAAAACCACACAAAAATAACTTCAGTTTAAACAGCAGGAAGTTTGAGATAGGGAACAACAAAAGCAAGGAAACCCAAAGTGAAGGTTGCTGCTCTGTTGCTGACTTGTTATGCTGCGCTTAGCAGCAGTGGTACAGGTAATGTGTAATGTGTCTTCCTGATCCAAGACCCTCAATAAATGGCCAGGGATGAAGGAATGACAGGGGAAGGGAACGCAAGCTTTCACTTCACTTCTTGCTTTGGGCAATTTGTCTTGCAACCTTCCAGTGACTGAAGCACGTTTGTGAGGCACTCTCCTGTCAATGTGGTTTTTTTTTTTTTTTAGAATTTTACCCAAACAGAGATCCCTCTGCTTTAAAATTATAATGTAACAAAAAAGAAAGAGTATTTCTGGGGATTGCTCTTAAATTAGGTATTAATGGTACTGTTATTTAAAACACAAATTCTTCTTTGGACAGGAGATGACATTGTCCTTGTAAACACAACTTAAAGACATAGTGGGACATGAAACCCCAAATTTTCTGTTCTCAAAACTGGGTACATGGAATCTCAGAGGCATTTGTGTTTACAGGTCCTGCATTGTTTTTTTAAAACAATGAGGAGGAGGATTGTTGATAGCTGACTCAATAAAATTTCCAAACAAGTTTAGAAACAGGACTTCTGTATCTGCCAGACGCAATGAAGTCAAAGGAGCAGCCATAGTCTGCCGGGCACGTCATGTGTTCCGACATTCTTTAAATACTTACTTTCACTGCAACGCCTTGAAGGCTGCTGTGATCTGGCAGACAGGAAAAGCAACATGTTTTGCTGGGGCTGCGTGTGAGGAGCTTCACCACCTCCTTCACATGCGGTGCAAGCGGGCCGCAGGAGAGACTGGGCAGATGTGCAAAGGAAGGTACTTAAATAACACTGGAGCAAAAACCCCATTGATTTTTTTATCACTTAAATAACATTTGAAATTTACCCTTATTTGAAGACAAATACGAGTTCTACCATCTATCTTACCCTGTGCTGCGAACATAAAATCTCTTCCATAGGGCTGTCCTGTGTCTGCAAGTAACGTGGCTATGTGTGGAAACTGGGGCCTGCCCATGTGAGGCAGAGTGATGTGATAGGAACTTATTGCGTCTGAATAGGAACTTCAGCTGAATGCCATCTGCTGCTTGGGAGAGGGAAGTCAATCTCAGGGCTTGGAAGGTGGTTCCCTCAAAATGTGACCCTTTAGTTCAAAAAGAAACTTAGTCTAATATAATAAAAATCCTAGGGAGCAATATGTTTTCTCACAGTCATGCATACATCTGTGAGCATAGAAGGGCTGATCCAGAGGTTACCATTATAAAAATCAGCTGTGTCCAACAGTTACCACAGTATTATCAAAAATATTAGAGGTTCCTGCACCCTATACTTAGATGAGGAAATAACTGTGGTAGTTGTGTGGTTTCCCTTTGGCAGCAGCTGATCTGTTACTGGTGACCACTGTATAATACAATGAGCAGAACTGGTACTAGTCAGATCCAGAGCTTGGTCCTCTGCCATCCCCGCTGTGCAATATGGAGCAAACTGGCTGCCATTCACAGCCCAGCAATATCCCAGCACAGACAGTATCACAACAGCTGAATTTCCATTGCTGAGCAAACTAAAAGGCCAACTGGTTGGAATTCTCCAGTTTAAATTATATACTTTATCACTGGATTTCATGTGATTAAAGCTGTGCATTTTTTAATTGAAAAACTGAAAAGCAGAGAAGCAACAGACCTCAGATGCATCTTGGGGTTTCTGTGAATTATCTTTTTCCTTCTTGCTCTTTTGGTTTTCATTTTTGATGCGTTTTGTTCCAGACACTTTTGTTTTCGCTTCACCCTCCTGGGAACTGTTATCCTGTTTTCGAGGTTTCACTGGAGGCAGTGGCTTATCTTCCTCCCCTTTAATAAATCTTTCATACGGCAGGATTAATCTAGGGGATTAAAGAACAAATAATTGATCAGGTTTTGCTGTTCTAGCAAAGAAAAAAATGTATCTACTACGAGCGGTTTACTTAATAAATCCATCTTCTTCCATGCCATAAAAGCAACAGTTTAAACTTTACATCTATAAATCCAAGTATAAGAAATCAATTTATTTGGCAAGATTATCATATGGCATAAACTCAGCGGAGTTGGAGTTGGTGAGGATCAGTTGTCAGTAACTTCGCAGTGGTTTGTGTGGCTACGCCAATTTGTACCAGATGAGAGTATCAGACATGACATTCTAGACCGATTTAAAAANCTGACTTCAACAGCATGCAGCAAGCCCCAGGAAAACACCTACAAAGCCACAGCCAACTTGGTACCAGCTAGACAATTTCCAGGCTGCTGGTTCCCCTGACTGCAAGGGCAGGTGCCAGGAGGTGGCAGGGGCCCGGAGAGCTGAGCTGCAGGAACCCCACGGGGCGGGCACAGCACACGCTCTGCTGTCACCAGCACCAGCCCAGGGTCACCTGGACAAGGCACCCACGCAGCCACAGTCACCACACTCCCTTGCCTTCACCAGGGAGCCTTTTTCAAGGAAGAAGGGGAGAGGAGGAGAGTTAAAAATGAAGGAATTCTTCACTGTGGAACTGCCTGTCACAATGAGCACGAAATTGCTTTAAAAACACAAGGAAGAAACACAAACAAAAACTATCCTCCCCTGAAAGCATCAAACACACTGAGTTTTAATCTCTCTGTTTTCCCTTTGCAATTCTTGATCTGAAAAGAAAAATAACGGGTATAATTAAAAGGGATGGATTGCATTACAATCTCAGTTTCAACTTCAGTGATTAAAGTTTTTATAATGCATTTTAGTATGATTAATGACTCACTGTGGGATTAATAAGACTCAGACTTTAAAAATATGAACATTAATACAGCAAACATAATTTGTTAAAAAAAAAAGACAAGTTGACTCTATGAAGAAAATGTACTTTGCTTATAAACAACATAAATCTGCTCAAATACCAGGAATCCTTAATTATCTTTAATCTAAGACTCCAAGGCAGAAACCTCTTTGGTTCAGATATTCGTTTGTTATCCTAGAATCAGTTTCTAAGCATGCAATTTTGATTTACATACTTAGATGTTCAAACACAGTTTGGGCTTAAGAGAGCAGAAATTAGATTGCTCGTGATCATAATATTTTACATTTTAATAAAATACAACATAAATTATGTTAAAATATAAACCTAATTTATGCTATATTAGAAACAAAATTCATTAACTGAGCATGCTCTGACATGGTATGTGCAAAGAGGCGTGAATAATACTTTCTAGCCCTGAATTTGGCAGGACTCCAGTAATGAAGCTAAGCAGAGCCCACAGGGAATATTCATCTTCAGATCCCATTACAAACTGAGTTTAAACATGTTACAGCTGCTAAAACTGGAAACTGCTCCCTCTATGCAAACTTAGCAAAATAATATGTAGTTGCCAAATACCTGCTTCCCACTGTAATATTACAGTTAATGTTTATATAATAAAAAGCATAACTAAGCAGAAGAAGAAAAAAATAATCCTGTTCATACTTGAGGCTGCTACATTTCATTCGCAAAGCGCAAATATTGGTCAAAACACTGAATTCCTCCCCGCGCGGCACGAAGCATTTGGACTTCACTTAAAGGCAAGGTTGGGTTTCACACAGGGCAGCGCCGAGGCCGTGCTGCCATGTGTTAAGTATTTCAAATCGCTTTTAATAAAAACACATTTTATTACAATAATTGTTAGCACTGCGAGGGGAGTGTTTGGCTTTGTTTTGTTTCCATGGGAACGTGTCGCCCATTAAAAATCTACATATTCCATCCATAAAGGTTTCAGATGCTGTCCGGTGCCTCACGGGAGACAGAGATGCTCCCAGCCCCAGGAACCAGCCTTTCCCTGGAAGATGCTGAGTGATTAAGCCAGTGGCTACAGCTGGGCCAGGAGCAAGGCCCGGGCCGATGAGATCTATCACCACCCGCGTGCTCTCCTCTGAGCCTTGTGGGGTAATGTGGAACCCAAACTCCTCCTCCTGCCTCTGCACCTCACCAGAACTCATTAGCTTGGGTGCTAATTAGTAACCGTGGCTTAAATTTCCTTTTCTGATCTTAAGGGTTCACGTGGGAGTACAAGGTTTTCATTTTAGTTATTTTTCACTGAGCTCAGCAGTTGGCAGGCCGACAGCAGTAAAAATACATTTCACATAGCCGGTCAGTGGCCTAGAGCCAGTGGCAGGAAATCTGGAATTAAACGTTTCGTGTATCGGGGAGGCGGCATGACTAAGGTAAAACTAAGTCAAAACACAAGGAGGGCTTGTTCTAGGATTTTCCCTTCCTTGTTTTAAAGGAGGGCCGAGTGAGGTGGCTTTTGGGGGCGGCTGGCGAGGAGCCGGGCGGGAACGTGGGCTGCGAGACCGCGGGGAGCGGCACCGAGCCGAGCAACACCAGCAGTTGCCGCTTCACGTAGGGATTTCCGTTGGTTGCAATTTTCGCTGAATGTTTTTTCAGTTATCCTGTCATGGTACAACACAATTACCCACAGGATATGATCTTATCATTTGATTATTAGAAGTTTTTATAGCACAGGAGTAATAAAGCTAATACAGCTCTCACAACATGTAAGCAGCCGGCTCACATGCCATGAAAGCAGCCGGCTTAGCCAATTTAAGGTCAATATTGCCCAACACCGGAAGAATGTGATCTGCTGTTAGCCAAATAGTTTAGCAGAATGTGACATGTCTGAAAACAGCACGAGATACTTTTTTTTTTTTTTCTGGTCAAATATTTGCAGTGCAGGTAAGATTTAATCAATCTTTGCGCAAGGAGAGGTAAAGACAACATCCAAAAAACTGGATCCAGATACCTCAAATGTATCATATGTTGGAAACAACAACCATGTTTTTCAGTCGCTCTGAACTGTGGCTGTACTTCCCAATGGGGGGCAGGGGGGAAAGTATAAAAGTATTCATAAAAAAGGAAAAGAGGGGGAATGTTTTGCAGTCTACAGAATATTTACTTGTAAAGCCTGCGAGAAGACCAAATAAAAGGGTCTTTATCATGATCAAGATTCCAATATTAAGATTAATAAAATGTATTATTTATAAGTCAATTAACATAAACAGAATATGTAAGCACTAGTGTATTAAAAAAATCTTTCCACAGGCAGCAGATTTTTAGCAGCATGAGGTTTTTTTTTTTTTCCTGGAATAATACAAGAATAACATTTTCCAGCCAAGAGCAGAAACAGTAGGGGAGTCTGCTATCGCAGGGCTTCTTATTAAATTCAGTCACTGTGAAAAGCCAGTCTTTTTCCTTTTTTTCTTTTTATTTTTTTTTTAATAAAGACAACTTAAAATCAATACAAGTTAGATTAACAAATCAGTACTATACTAATCCTGATTTATTACAATCGGCAATATTAAGTTTAATCACGTATAAACTGCTACTCAAAAAAAGATTTTCCTTTAGTAAGTCCTGAATTAAATAATGGTGCAGTGTACTGAGTTTTTAGATCTGCATCATCTGATATTATGAAAAATTCAATGTACTTCTCTGCAGCAGATGTCAGAGGTCAGCAAATCTATTACAGTAATGTAAGTAATCTGGCTTTCTGCCAACATTTTTTTTAAAAAACACTGAAGCAGATAATTTTATATTTACAAATTCTAAAATCCTCCAGAGACCGAATCTCTTTCCCAACAAAAAGCAGAAACTTCACATTAGAGAAGTGTATTTCACAGTATATCAAACATGTCTTCATCATTAGCATTTCATAAAAAGAAAAAAAAAAAGCCCTTAATATTTATTAGTCAATGTTTTTTTTTCCCAGCTACAAAACTAACAATACAAGTTCTCATGTGAGCCTGTAGCCACTACATGTATTGATTATGCAGAATGAATGACTTTTTTGGCCTGACTCTGCTTCACAGGACACATGAGAGCACATCTATTTATAGGCATGATAAAAAAAGTAGTTACAATAATGCAAAGGATCTGACCAGCCCAGAAAGAGGAAGGAAATTAAATGTTAAGGCTGCCAGTTTCCTCTTTAATTCTCCCTACTGTGTATGGATATGATGGGTCTCTGGGGCTGGGGAGGAACCATATGCCCAGGACATACAGGGTGACAGAGGGAAGGAGGCAGCTCAGCACAACCCCTACAGTATTTTTTTGTATCGCTGTTTCAGTGTTTATTTTTGTTTTCTTTCTGGCAGAATAAAATATTTCAGCATGTCTCCCACTGACATCATTGTACTTTCTCCAGGGCTCCAAGCCCAACACAAAATAGGACGGACTGGAGCCTCTCAGCCACAAGAATAATCTTGGAAGGCCTTAAAATACCCAAGTCCATTCCTTGGGAGATGTTGCCCCATTCGCATGCTTGGCCAGGTTAAGGAGGCTAATTGCAACAGAAATGGAAAATGATTTAAAT
The DNA here is from genome assembly GCA_013400775.1 of Chaetops frenatus. Taxonomy (NCBI): domain Eukaryota; kingdom Metazoa; phylum Chordata; class Aves; order Passeriformes; family Picathartidae; genus Chaetops; species Chaetops frenatus. The sequence goes on from VZTR01025897.1 coordinate 21,108, forward strand.
TTGCTCCACCAAATGAATACAGCAACCAGTTAACCCATGGAACTCGATGCCAATGGATATCTTGGGGCCAAGGGATTAGTGAGATTATGCAAGGATTAGATGCTAATGTAAATCATGAGAACATTAAGCTGTCAGAGCTTCAAAAATGCTGAAAAGGGACAGGCAGTAGGTCTCTTTAGTGGTAGGAATTTGGAAAATGCTTTCCTCCTGAGCACATAAGGCCATGGTGGATCTGAGTCCTTCCTCTGCAGGCACTACCAGAGCTGAGGGGCAAGGCAGCCGTGTTTTTCAGTCCAAGAGAGCACCCATATGCTCCAGAATTTCCTCAGAGCAGCCAGGCAGAGCTGCCCACAGCCCCTGCAGCCAGAGGGTCTGAGAGCAGGGCTGGGACAGCCCCTGTGGTGCAAATGGGCCCCTATCAGTAACTTCACTGAGAGAAACCTGATTCTTTTCCCCTAGAAAGTCAGTGGCAAAACATTCAGCTCATTTAAGGGACCAGCAGGAATGCCTGAGCTCTGATCCCAAGAAAAGTCTTGTCTTTTTTACCCCGTTGCTTTTCAAAAGGAAAAATCTTAAGAGCACTGGTCCAGTGTAGGTGAACAAAACAAAAAGGGAAACCTTCAACAACAATCAGTGGGGATAGCCAGGAGTAGGAGGCAGCTCTCCTGGGCACCAGTGACACATTCCCAGCAAAGAGGGGAGAAGAATAACCCAAACTTTAAGGTCTCAGCTTATTTTCCAAAATGGGAATATAAAATACATTGAGGAAATGAAGCAGCGTGTTCCTGAAGTCTAATTTCCCTGGATCGCATTGTATAATGAAAAGCAAGGCTCACGTGCTTTTGTGCAGAACACAATAGCAATGGCTATATTTGCATTTGTCTCAAGTACAAAACTGGCATGCATTTTATCAGCAAAGACAAAATATGCTGGAGTTCAATTTTCTTTCCAAATAACTTTCCTTCCTTAACGAAATGGCTCTTTCATCCTTTCAACAACAACTTTCCTCACAGCCCACTGGGAGTGCTGGTGGGTAATGAGAATGGCTTACTGCTGAAAGGTGGGAACAGCGCTGCTCTAAGAGAATTCAAAGACACTGTTTTAAGTAAACTGGAAATTAGTGACACTACAAACACAGCTGTTGATTTAGCTGCACAGCCCAGCGAGGCAAGCTCAGGCACTCCTGATCCTAGGGCTCAGCAGGGGAAGATGAACAACTCCAGTCTTTTGCCTTTGGTGCAGATTTACTGCACAGAAAAGAGTCAAAGTAAGGGTGGTGGGCACAGAGCGGGTTCCCCAGGTCACTCTACCAAAACCACTACAAGACTCTGTTTTGGCCATAGTCACCATTTCTGCATCTAAAGGCAGACATGCATTTTGTTTGGTAGGTCCATGGAGCCCCTGCAATGCTTGGTCCCTATGCTCAGAACAAGCTTACAGATGTCATTTTGCATTGCCTGTGGGGTGCAGGTCTCCTGGCAGGACTCCAAAATCCTGCTGACCCTCCCTGGGAGCTCTGAGCTACATCTACATTGCAGAAAGCTGAACAAACTAGGGGCATTCTCTTTCACGTTAACAAAATCCTGAAGAACAAGGTGGAGATTCCCAGCACCACTGGGCAATCTGAGGGAGAAGATCTTACCTGGTGCTTACTCATTGGTGCTGCTCCTGCAAAAAAAATGGCACACCTCCCACTGTGCAGCACCCTCCCGGCACAACTTGGCTCCCAGCAAGGAAAAGGGGCTTGTCCCCTTGTGTGGAGCCCGTCCCTACCCCTGGATGACAAGAAATGAGACTGCCATGCATGACACCGAGTGACTCCCAGCACTGAGCTGGAGTGCTGGGACCCCAAAGCTCCGGGCACTGCAGGGCCTCAGCAGCAGCTGGTAAATGGCACAGCACAGGTGCATGGTGGGCACGCCTGGCAAGGGCCTCTCTGCTTGGGTGACAACGCACCCAGAGCACTGGGCAGCACACAGCATGCCCCAGTCCTGCTGGGACAAACTCTGCAGTGAAAGGAAGGATGTAGGCAGGAAAACGATTTCTCACCAGGAGAGAGATCATCTGCTTGCAGGCACTTAGAGGCACTGCCCGACTGCCCAGCACTCTGCACTCAAGGCCTCCTGCTGACTCTAGTGCTGGCCAGCAAGTCGCTGAGGCTGAAACCCCAGAAATTTTGAAAAAAATGCATGTTCTCAGATGTTTCAAATGGACAGCTAGGGATCTGTTTTAATGGTAAACAATTACATTCCTCTGCCGTCTGATACTTTTTAAATTTTGGGGAGGGGAGCTTTCTGAATTTTCAATAGTTCCTTTGTTAAAGCATCTGTTACTCACATAATTGAAAAGATGTTTGTTCAGTGGTATGCTTGAGAGTACAGTTATTTAACCTTAATGATAAAGCCCTGAGGGCAGAAAATCATAAGTAGAAACCTCTTGTTATTTATCAAAAAGAAAAAAAAAAAAACAAACCCCAAACCAAAAACCTAGGAAAAGAGAGAGAGAACTGAGACACCTCATCTATTTTCAGGCTTAAATTTGTGCTTGATGGAAAACTATTGAGACAATTTGCAACTTGCAAAGTTTTCTGGGAGTCTGGGACTAGCTGAAGTGTGAGGGGGGCAGGGAAGTGGGGTGAAGACAAAAATAAAACAAGGAGAGAAAACTGTTGCTTGGCAAGTTGGTTGTTTTTTTTTTTTGGGTCAAACAAAGAGCTAGTTGTAGTTTACAGCATGACATAACATTTGATTAATTTTTGCCTGGGGATGTTTTCACACTTAACAGTGTAAATCAAAACCTTCTATTAACTACAATGTGTATAAAAAGATAACCATAAGGAATTTCATGCAGATACTATACCAATCCCCTACTTTTTGTTCCCTCTAAAGACTGGCTGTTGTTTCCTACAAAATTCCACTGAAATGCTTACAACATTATGAAAGTTATCCAAACACTTTAAAAAACCAAACAGCATTTGCATGGAACACAGGGCTCTCCTGCATATTGAATTACTAGACAATATCCTTAGGGGAGACTGACTTTATGGCTCTTAAAGGGAAACTGTGTAATGGACTTATTTTGACCCACCTTGTGTTTCTGATCGTATGTAATTTTTATGTGAGAGCTTTAAAAGAAACACAGCAGAATGGGCTCTGAACTGCAGAAGACACTATATCTCCTGAAGTTTAGTCCCCTGCTAAGGAATAAATGTGCAGGGTCCCCTGCAAGTGCCCAGGGGGCAGGCTCACAGCCAGAATAAAACCCTCTGCAGGTCAGTGTCCGAAGCGTGGGGGCACAGCCACACCACCCCATTTTGAAGAGCTACAACTCATCTTACCTACCTGATCCTCCTCAAGTTCCAGGTGGCTGTGTCTCTCCAGAATACTCTTCCACTCAGCTGCCTTAATTTTGTGAAAGCACAAAAGGCCTAATAAATCCCTCTCCAGCTGGGTCTGACCAGGACAGACTGTGTTTTGAAGTAATTTGTGAGGGTGGGCACACGAGACATGCTGCTGAGGAACAGGACTCGGACCATGGGGTTCTCTACGCCCATCCTTGCTGGAGACCCCCAAGGGAGCCCAGCTTCCTGCAGCACCCAAAGAGGCCAGGGAGCTACTGGTCTATGGTACCATCCAGCTGCCTGCCACAACACCCTCCAACAGCGACACGTCTGTCCACTAGAGAAGCTAAGGAGAGTTACTGCATGCCATTCATTGCACACATCACAGTTCCCCAGCCCACGAGTGTCTGCACACAGCTCGTGCTCAGGACTTGCTCTGGAAGAAACCAAGATGAATCACAGCCAGACTTGGAGACAGAAAAAGGTCCCAACAGGTAATTATTAGTATTTCTGTTTTGTTCAATGTATTTTATTGGGAACTTTTTACACCTTGCCAACTAGCAGGTTGGGTCTTTTGGTTTGGTTGTCTTTCTCTGTTTTTTTTTTTTTTTTTTTTTGGGGGGGGGGAGGGAAGGGCAGTGGTGTAATATTTACAAAAAAATCCCTAACAACAGCATCAGCACCACTGCAGAAACACAGCCTACTGCTCATGCCAGAAAGTTCAAGCTGCTGATCATGTGTTTTGTGTAAAAGCAAAAAGAAACCTCAAACCCTGCACGTGAAAACCACATCTGCATTATTAGGGGAAGAGAGCACGGAGCAGAGTGCTTCGTAGAAAAGCAGCCGTTTCTGAGGGTTTCTTGGTAAGAGAGAGAGATGTAGGGTACTGAGAAGGGCTGTAAGAGTTTCACAGGAATGGTGCTGGCTGAATCAGCTCATACCAACCACACAGGCCTCTGGCTTTCTGTGATGGTGAAAGGTAGGTGCATTGGAGGAACACAAATGAAGAAAGTAACGACCAAAACAACACCACCGTGTAAGTTCTGTACCGTCCAAGTCGTGCACAGAGCAACAGCCCCGTGATGGGAAAACATTAATGCTTTTTATATTGGTAATCATCTGTAACATGAGCAATTAAGTACAGTACTAATGGACTATAGCCAAGAGCCTGGTACTAATAATAAAAACTGACAGAGATTAATAGGTTTGGAAGGAAAACTAGGCTGACAAAGACATTTTTATGAAGTGCTTGGGCTTATTTGGAATAATCCAATAAGAGGCAGGTCCAGACCAGCCATGCCTACAGTGACAATAACGCATTCATTGGCAGTATATGATGCCTGCTATGCTTTAAATAAAAACACCCATTGCTTCTAGTCAGAAATCTGCACTTTCATTATTATACTCATTAATAAAACAGAAGTTGTCTAACTAATATACAAATAACACTTACTGAAACACTAGCAGACTTCCTTTATTTTAAAATTGTAACAGTTACTGGAAACACGAACCGTATTAATGACAAATGAATCAGCTGAAAATGCACACAAAGCCATTCTTTCCCTTTACCAGTGAAACAAAGCAAACACTGCCCCAACTGAAGCACTCTAGCTACCTATAGCACACCAGCAGCTACCACCACAAGCCCTGCTCCAAACAGCAGAGTGCAGAGCAATACATTCCCCAAAGCCTCTAAATCTGGCTTTGTTTCAGCTTTTGCCATCCTCTGTACCATGAATCTGCAGCCACTTGGTAGCTTTGCAGAGGTTATAAACACCTTTAGAGAAAGCATTATTTCTGCATTGGATTTGGTAGACAGAGAGACTATTTTGCCCTCTCCAATGCTGGTATTTTGTGTTTGTATTTGTTTGTGTGTTTGCTTGGTTGGTTGGTTGTCATTAATGGGTTTTTTTCCTCTCTCTCTTTTTGGCCTTTGAAATTGTGTGTAAACTCCACCTTGCACAGGGGAACAGGAGAAGGCAGGAAGGAGGGATGGCAATGCCTGACTTGGGACACATGTACCATTCTACTCCTCAGCATCCTAAGGATGCCACTGAAAGGTGCCTGCCACCTGAAGAGCCTTGATATGCTAAAGCTGATGCAAGCAGCCAGTAGCTTCTCTTGGGAGAGGGCTGGTTAACACAGTATGGATGCCCTTGAGATCCAGTTGTAGAGATCAACGGCAAGGCTAAGTCCAACTGCAGCAGGGCCAGTGAAGTCAGGGAACTGCCTGTTCTGCCTCCAGTAAGCAAAGAAAGGCCAGTGGGATTCAGAAAGGAAAAATCAGGAGATTTACTCAGCATTTGCTTTCCAGGTTAATTCAATTTCCAGTTTAGCTGTACAGCTGTACAGTTTCAAGTCTGAAAACGTATGTGTGTCCTGAATCACAAGCGTGTGTATTCCTGCACTGCAGTTCTAGTTTTAGATTAAATGTCATCTGAGCACTTTGGCTATAAATGAGCATTACATTTACAGGTGCTGTAGTTAGAATTACCAGCTGAAACAAACCATGACAATTTCATTTACTTTTTCCCAAGTCTGAGGCTTAATACAGCTTTCGTGGGGTGGAAAAAAAGCATCTAACACTAGAAAAGTAGACACTGGAAGTTACTGAGGTTTTTTTTGTATATACGTTTTGGTTTTTCAGACCAGATTTAGTAAAGAACATTTTAAGTAAACTCAGGGCTAACCTAAAAGTCCTGCAAGACTTTTTCTCCAAATGCCATCTTTTGATAGCCTGCCAGGGATGTGGAAAATTAGGTGCTGCCTCATATAAGACCTAACCCAGAACTACATGATAGATTGGCATGCATGAATTCAGATTTGAGTTCTTCAGTGTACTAAGACCAATCTAACCATAAACTAGAAGTCTCTTTCCTCAGACCAGGTCAAGTCAAGCAGAACTGTTTTTGGGTAGCCTGGAAAGGCTTTTCAATCTGGAAGGCATCACAAGTCTGCTCAGGATTTTCAGTGAGCACAATGGGTTTTGTGGCACTTCACAGCATACACCCAAGTACCTGCTGAGTCAGTCACACATGAGTCTCTATGCATGGGAGTGCAATGCAAGGGTGTTTTGCATATAAAAAACCCCCAAACCACTAGCACTGAACGTTGTCAGGAAAGCGGAAGAGAGAGACAGGGGTTCATGGAGTATTTGTGAATGGCTCATTTATTTTTCCACAACTACAAGAGATGTGCTCTCTCAGTCACTCTAGGGTTTCAGTAATGCTCCCTCTGCAACCCAAACCCACAGAGACCTAATGCTTATGTGTGCCTCGGTCTCCTCTGTCAAATAATATCCCCCAAAGAACATCTGGCAAGGGAAAAGCCAGGCTGCCAGTTGGAAACCCATCAGCTGGCTTGAGTGCAAGAGGAAGCTCTGAGACTCTCAGGGCTATAATGATGGGGGTGGAAGAGCTGAATATCCACAATCTGATGAGTCAATAAAACAATCTATAACATTTGTCTGCAACATGAAGGCAGGGAAAAGCCCTGTCTGACATGCACAGCAACTCACTCACTTCACTTTGCTGCTTGGCTCAACTTCCAGAAAGCTTCTAACATTTATAATGGCATTCATTGCATGCAACTCCTCTGTGCACCCAAGCCCTTCTGCTGAAGATGTCCCCTGTAAATGAGCATGATCAAATCACCCACCCTCCATGAGGATGGCAGGATGCCCCTTGGAGAGTCCAACACATCAGGCACTAAGATAAGGAGAGAAACTGCCCATTGAACACAGCTCTGCCGTGCCACCTTCTGCACAAGCAAGGACAATCTCTTCCTGAGCCCAGCAAAGTAACTTGTTTATGCCCAGGAATAAGAGACTGAATTTTACTTATCTGAGCCGAAAATTGCTGAGCTTTTATTCCCATTTGCTTGTCTAAGAGGAAAAAAGAGAAGAAGAAGAAGAAAAAGAAGAAAAAGAAACAAAAAAAGATAAAAGAAAGAAGAGAAGGAAAGAAAGAGCCCCAAGAGTTGTTTCTAAAAATCAAATCAAAACAACATTCCAGCTCCAGTATTTTATTCAATGTGTGCTGGCTTCACAAGCCCTGGAAGTTATTATCTACATGGGAAGAATAAGAAATCAACAGTGCTGACCAGCAACAATGGCTGCAGAGAAAGAGCGTTTGGCAGCAGCTTGCAGGCAGGGAGGAGGGAAGGATGCCATGAAGAGGAGGAATGCAATGCTCCATGTGACCTACAACATTAACAGCACCCTACATTGTGGGCCACCCCATTATTTTCATCAAAACCACAATCTGCTTAATTGGTATTCCTAAAAAATGATAGAAGACAAATGTTTGCATCAATTAGCTACCGTTTCTCATTTTTCCTTGAGTATGTTTTCCTCAATTTTTCAGCTTCTTTAACTGGAAAGCTGTTGCAAAAATTAAGATATATACCAAAGAAAAATAAGATGCTTTTTAAATTTATTTAGTCACTGGAGACAGACACTCTGGTTTAAATTACAATGGATTATCTGACTAAACTGTTGGGGAAATATTTACTAAATCTTTACGAAGACTCTCTCTCTTTTCCTCTAATTCTTATAAAATGCTTTGAAGGCTTTCCAAATTTGTTTTTTCATTATTAAACAAGCATTTCAGACTTGTTATCTTACCTTTCATAATGTCTGCGAGTACATGTAGCAGCACTTGTGCTTCCAGGGTTACCACCTAATTCATCATAAATATGTTTCCATTGTCGACGGGCTGTTATCTGTAAAAATGGCAATGGAAAATTTAATCTTGCATCTTTTCAGATTCTACAGCATTTGAGTTCACAACAACAAATGCATGTATGACACTTTCAGAACAGCATGTACTACAAGCACTATAAAAGCCCCTACAGAATATATAGAGTACACAGAGCTCTTTTTTTTTTTGCTAAGTTAACACTGTCTATTTTCTCTCTCTCTAAAATGGAGTGATCTGACTGATTCATTATCAAGTCACAAGCAATACAGACTCACAAAAGAGAATCTCAATCAATACAGGATCATTAACCATCAGAAGTTATGCAGACAAATCCCACGGTGAATTATGAAAATGAAGCTCAAACCATACTCAGCACAAATAATGATTACATAGTTATTTTAACTGAATTAGAGAAAATAAATCTGCTGCAATACTCAAATCCACCACAGAATTCTGTAAATCCACAAAACCATAGCCCGTAACTCGATATGTTACAAGCTGTTTATTTTTATCCATTTATATCTGTAAAATATATAGATCAAATACCAGTGAAATGTTAATGTACTCCAATGTTAATATTTGAGCTGTGTACTTTATTGGACCATGCTGATGAAAATAAACATCTTGTAACATACTGAGTTGCATACCATGGTTCTGGTTTTTTTTTCATACAGAAATTAGGATTATACAGAATAACAGATGGAAGACCTGGCAAAAGGATTGTTTCTGAATACCACTTCATTATTTTATATATTCCACTATATTTAAAACAGGAAGAAAAACAGGAATAGGACAAGGACAATAGATCACCCTTGTTTGCCTGCAGCTCATAAAGGCCGGTAGAAAGCTGTGGGGGCAATTTGGGGAGAATTTTGTCATTTGCTGTGGAATGCTGTGGATTTTAATATATTCAGCCCTGGAGGCTTCTTTGGAGTTACCCACAGAGCAGTCAATGGCATTTACTGAGGAGCTAAAGGCAGCAATCAGAAGAAAACAAATATTACAACTTGCAATCTGAGGCCTGTAATTTTAATCTAAACAAGAGGAGATAGCTACCATCATTAAATGTTACAGAGTAAGAGGTGTTTCTGTTTCGCTCAATGTAAAGGGAAAATCCTTCCTTTGCAGAAATTATTCGCCAAAGCCAAAAGCATGGCTGGAGTCTTATAATTTGATAATGTTACAATTTCTCCAAATGTACTGTTTGCAGAGGTCACCAGAAAACAGCAGTAAGCTTTAACTCACTATTAGCACCTGAGCATAGTTTGCACCTATAGATACTTTGGGAAAAAAAAGTGTTTTATCTTAAACCTTACTTAAAGTTAAATGAACTGATTTCATTCACTAATTTTATTTTCTGTCTTCTATAATAAACCCAAAGACTACCAGCACAAGGATTCAAGCAATTCAAGGATAAATTCTCACAAGCAAATCATTTAAATACAAATCAAATCCTCATTCGATGATAAAGTTCATCCTAAGTCTGTTTTGTTTCAGTTCTTATGCTGTCTCCTCCCCAGGCTACCCACACTTCTTATTATTACCACTAAAGTGCTTGAAGAACCAGAGTCCTAATGAACCATAAAGAACATCACATCCTGAGAATATGAATGGATGCTCCTTATGCAACCCAAAAGGGCAAATGCTGGAGCAAGTACCCTGCTGTGGGGGAATCCCTGGATGGGAAGCTGCCTCTGGTCCTGCCTCCCACCAGTCCTCAGGACAGACAGAGGACAGAGGCGTGGCCAGACAGCCCTTGCCTTCTTGGAGCTCCCAAAAAATCCTAGATCCCTTGAGGACTGCTGCAGCTGAGTCTCTGGCAGGCTCATGGACAGGGTGCACGAAGCTGCCCTGGGGTCTGTGCTCTGGCCCTCTGACAAGCACAACCTGACTGGGCATGCAAGGCTGTCCAGGACCTGAAGCCTTGGCTAAGAACACTGATGTTGTGCAGAAACTTTAAATGAAAGTCGAGGATTAGTTAGCAGGAGGACTACTGTAATTCCCCCTTATAAACATCCTGATGTGACTAAGAAGCGTGGTCTCCATTTTCAAAAGGAAAACTTCAGAGCTGTAGTCTCATTTACCATGAGCTGACTCAAGAGCTGATGCTCAAGCTGGAACACTAGTAAACATAACTAAGGGGGAAAGTGAATCTCTTTGAAGTCCATGGATCATTTTTCATGTCTCTTTCTTCTAAGCTGCTTAGAATAATAGTATTTTCACAAACATTTGCCCAGCTTTATCCAATTCTACATCTGCAATGGACCAGAGTGCCTTGGCAATTAGCTGAGTTGTGCCCTCCCACATACAGAGCTAAGTTTAAATTTGACATTCTCTGAAACAATTGTTATTCCAACAAAGCCTGGGGTTGAGTTTTCCCCTGCTCTGGAAAGTTTGTTTTTTATGCTTAATAAACTTCAAAGGACTAAAGGAACTGATTAATTACATACATCCTTAAACAATCTGAACAAAATGCTTCACTGAGGAAACTGCACTGTTGTCATGCAGGGCAGGACTGCTGGAGCTGGATGTCCATGCTGACCATATCCAAATTGAGGACTGCCTTCCTTTCTCATACAAATTCTTCCCAGCCACCTCAGTGACCAAATTTCCCACGGAGTCAGGAAAGGGTAATGATTGGCAATGCTTTGCTTATGGTTGTTACCAAAAATGTCTTCCTCTGCTGTTTCAGTTTTCTGATTTGTTTTTCCTTACTCTTAATAGCATCTACATCGCTCCCAGTGCCTGCCATGTTTCTGGAAGTGCAGGATGATCCAGGCTCACCCATTAATCAAGGCAATTTCACAGGCCAGTGTCATCTCTGATAGTTTCACATTCCAATGCTGGGTTTAGTTTTAAAGCAGCCTTCTGGGTTGCAGAGCCCTTCTGCAATTTGCTCCAACCTACAGCTTCAAAATCCTTAAGCTGGGCCCACCGGAAGCCAGCACCTTTGAAAACCGCCATGACATCTTTCCCAACCAACAGAAATCAGAGTTAAGTGAAGAGACTGGCCTGTCCAGGGACATAAGAGCATATCTGATCTGGTTCCTGTAAGCACAGTATTATGCAGTGACTGGCAGTCAAGAAAGAACAAATAAAAGCAATGATCTTTTCTGTTAAAGCAGAAGACTGTTTACAAACATGCTTTTAATGGTGTTTTCTGCTTTGAGAAATCTTAAGATCTTCTGCACTGCAATCCCAGCTCCCCACTCCCTTCCTTGTGAAAGGCTTCTAGCTCATTTCCTGCTGCAAACATAATGGGGGATTTTTCTGGTCATGGTGCATGATGTTCACAGCTCTCTTCAGAGCTCTGGGTATTAATTCTGCATGAAACAAGCACAGTTAACTTTGCATTCCATTGGTATACCAGTTCCTTCGGGCCTGCCCAGACATAGGACTGATGTATGTGTCAACCACTAATTTTTAAAAACTAAAGCACCTCATTGTTGCTTCCAGGAGGCAGCAGCTATATGGGATCCCACTGACCTTTGGCAAAATCTAAGATGCTACATACTGAAGGTTAAGCTCCACCTAATTTTCTTTTTATCCTTTATCTTTCTAAGATATTTCCAGGTAGAGTCCATTCCGCAGCACAACCTTCTGCAAACAAGCCAAGACACTCCTTTTACGCTGGCTCAAAAGGAAAAATGCTACTTCATAATTTGCCAAGGACAACTCTTTAGTTAAGTCCTGGAAGTTTCCCATCTATGAACTTCTGCACCTTTTACTCACTAGACTTAGGGTGACTGAGAAAATTCCAGGCAATGGCTGTTAAATACCACTGCAGCTGAGCCCCCTACAACATGGCATGGTTTCGTATTTCATCCAGCAATTTGGGGACATTTTAAATCATTCATACTGTGACGGTCTGCTACAGACCTTCTGCACTCTCCTACTATGAGTAACAAAGATGCTCATCTCACATACCCTTGTTTAAGAGAAATATGATTCCATCAACTATGAAGAGACAGCTTCATTTGTCAAGGCCTTAAATAAGTTTGTAAGGGTTGCTGTTCTTATTAAGCCTGTATCATGTTCAACAACAAGTACAAGGGAGTGTGGTATTACACAGTTATAGATGACAACTAAGAATTGGTAATCAAATGGAGGAGAAATGACTCTCATAAGTACTCTAAATGGAGAGTACTTAAATATGGCACACAATCATGACTTGACACTATTAGATATCCCATATGTATATCCCATATGCAAAGGTAATGCTCTCTGTCAAGGCTCACTGGATCCATTCCAGCCCTTGGTAGGGAGAAAGTCAGATGGCTAAGAAAGTTGTTCTCTCCATCTCAAATCCAATGTCTGTTCTCAGTCACTTTTAGATCCTTAACTGACAGGACTGGACTCAAAATTCTTGCAAAAATCTTCAGAGAATCTGTGCAGAAGCTGAAAAATACTGCACACGACGATCCATGCTTGTTTCTCAAAAATGTTTTTTAGACTCTATCAAAACATCTATATATGAACAAAGTGGACAAGGCAGTGGACAAAACTATAAATAAGCAGACCATAATCATTCTGCCAAATAGAAGGATGTAAAGTCTGCAACTGCTTTAACTGGGAAGGTTTCTATGCTTGTAAAAAAATTGTCATCTGACCACTTTAAGTTTCCATATGTCATTTTAAGCAATCTTTTATCTGTTTCCTGTTCATAAAATGGCTGTCACACATTGAAGTCAAATATCTACTTTTAAATATTGTTTTCTTTACAATACTTCCAAAAGAAAAGACGTACTTCTATCTCAATGCACAAACCAGAAACTTGTGAAATTTTAAAACCAATTAAAAGATGATGAAGCCCTTGTTATGGTTTGCTCAAGTCAGATGGAAGGGCCATAGAGATAAATACGTACTTAAACAGGGCAAGTTTGAGAGAGCTGTTGCACTTCTCCTCATCAATAGATGGTGGCACTGTGTATAAGAGCACTGGATTCTGCTCAACATTCAATTAAAACACTCACTTGAAATTTCTGCATTTAAGTAGACCTGCCTAAGATCCTAGAACTGATAACTGAAGTCCACGTCACCCCTACCATCCACTGGCTTGTGAAAAATGAAACAAAGAAAACACAAAAGCTTCTCAGCAGTGCTTGCCATTATAAAATATATAGAAATTAATGCAGTTGTCAAACTCAATGAATATCAACTGGCCATAAAATAATAAACCCCAGGGTGTGCACAGGTCAAAGTATTGCAACAGCTATCAATATAATAATCAGGGAATTTAAAGCAAAGGCAGATTAATATTGAGGATGAGTCTGTTAACAGAAGAGAATGAGGTCAGGAAACCTCATGCACCAAATACAACTTAAAATGCACCACAACAGTCCTCCCAACTTCAGGTTGCCTGCAAAGAGCACAGCCACCACTCACATCAGAGACACAGCATCAGACCCATTGTTTTAGACACAGTCACTCTCCAAGGAAAGCTGGGCTCAGGGCTGTGTCAGAGGATGTGAACTGTGGTTGCCTTGCCATTTACTGAACAGGAAGCAATTGCTTAGTTTACTCTCTATGAAGACTAAGCACTGCTGGTACATTTTCATTCAAGGTGACAAATGCCCCTAAACAACAGAGAACATGTCACTGGGAAAAGGACAGGAGCTTTGAGACAAGTGTGGACTGAAGCTACTCTGGCTGACATTCTCATGTATGTGATCCTTCCCCTCTGATCCTGTCACGTTTCTTAAACCTGGCTCTGTCACCTTGTGGTCACAAATTCACAATCCTATTCTTGCTCTGCTTCAGGTACAGAGGCTCACCTGCTCCAGCTTGTCTAAATCCATCCCTCTCCCTCTTGCACTAAAACTCAGGTCTCTCCTTCAAGGCACCACTTTGGCATCCCTGCTTCTGTACCTGAAACATTGCTGTGAAAACTGCTTGCCTTCCTGAGCACTCTGAAAATGCCACTCTCCCATCAACCTCCCTCCTGGCCTCCCCTGGTGCTCTGGATCAAGTTCAAGACTGTAGCCCTCATTTTTGTTGCACTTTACAACTGAAGCAATTACTGCTGGCTCATAATTGCTGTAACGATCTATCTAGGGTAGCTATTCATTCATACATACCCATGAGCACGCCTACACACACCCCTGCACCTAAGCATGGTATGTGCTGATTAATGAAAGATAGAGCAACAATAAAAGCCAAATCAAGCATATATTTTTTTAAAGAATGTTAGATTTCACGTTTCACAAAATCCCAGGCACACCCATGCTAACCAGCCCAGGCTGCTCATGTACAGAACAATGTGCTTTATTGTATGGAAGGAAAACAGTGAGTTTTGCATTTTTGTTCAAATGACTTTCAGTTTCTTGATAGTGCATTTCTTCTTGTCATTTCTCTACAGCACAGATATGTCCCAGATTACTTCGTAAACAAAGCAAAAATAATTTCTTTCATCCAACTGTGGCAGGAACTCAACAACTTAATCTGATCATTGTGTGCAAAGAAAATATTTCCAGTGACGACATCTTCCTATGTCAATTGTTTTTTTATTACAGATGTCATCTTGATGTGCCATATTAATGCAGCTTTTTCTTCTCATTTCAAGATTTTAATCTAAGTTTGTTGCTCTAATATTTTATTGGTTCAAAATACATGCTGTAAAATCCGTGGCCATGAAATTTTCCTGTAAGCTAAAAATAAACTGCTCTTGTCAGATACGGTTAGCTGATAAAAAGTGTCAGAGACTTTTCTGAATTACTTTGATAACTTCCTGTTTATGTGGTACTGACCCTTGTCTAATAAAGATCTTTTACACATGGAATAAGAGAAGATTCTGCAGCATACTATTCCTTAATGGACAATGCTGATTACTTTTGAAAGCCTTTAATACATTTCCCATATTAGACATGAACAGATGTCAGGGATGTTGCCAAGAGAAATTTCTTTTATGGAGTCTTGGCTTGTTGTACAATAATAGCCCTTTCTCAACATGGGAAAAAATTACAGACCTAACTAATTTCCTTGACAGGGAAGAGTTACATATGTTTTCCACTTGGAGTTTTTATGACAAGTTTACAATTTTGCCAGATCTGGAACTAATTGGGACCATTTCCAAAAATGGTCCAATAAACCCACAATGAGTACAGCTAGCCTAAAATGCAGCAAATGATTTTTACATTTTTTTTTTCTAACAGGGAAAAGTTAGATTGCACAATTATTTCATTTAAGTTACTTAAACACTTACTGTTTCATATCCTCCCAGTTTTTGAGCAGCTTGAAACATAGTCCAAAGGTTAACTGTTAGAGGGACAATAAGTATTTAGATAAGCATTGCATTAGCCAACATATTTCAAAGAAATGTAAATTAAACAGTTTTTTAAAAAGAAAAATAGAGAAAAAAAAGCTCACAGCCCCTGAAAAAGCTCCTGTGAAACATTTTCCAAGAGGTATTTACATAATCTGAAGAGTAAATATTAGCCCATACAATATATATTTTTAATTACATCTGAGAGAACAAACTTACAGATTCCTTAACAGGACTGGAAAAATACACTGAGACAAAGGTAATGGGCTCATTTGACTCTGCTGATAAGAGACACGGTATAATGACTGTAGCATGTTTCCATAACTTTGCTAATAAAAAATTACTCATTGGGAAGAATGTTACTTTTAATTATTTGTTTAAGACTGGTTTCATTAGCAAGCAAGCAAGAGCCACACACTGGCTCACAGAGCAGGCCTATCGATTAAACAATATCCAGTATTTACTGCAGCTCAGATAATGGGCTCCATAATCAATGAACAATAAGCTGCGTTCTAGCGGGCCCTGCGTGAATGAACCCAGATGGAGCACGAATGAGGCACTGCTGGAATAATTATGCTGTGGCTGGTTGTGCCTTGCCCGTGGCTCTGGGGTCAGAGGCACAGAGGCAACTCAATTCAAAAGATGTGTTGGGAGAGAGTTGTTATTTCCTGCAGAACTTCTCTCGTTTCACGTGCCTTTCGTCCTGGTCCCCTTGCCCATGGGGCCACTGCTTGCTTGTGCATTTTTTATTTAATTTTATTTACTTTCATTTTTATTTTATCTCATTTAATTGTTGCAAGAAAAATTCAGGTCAGCCCTATCAGAGGTGTATGCACAATTCCACCAAGAGAGATTCTGCACAGACACACTACAAGTACTTGAGGCCAGCAGTAATGCTGTGGACCATGGAGAATGGGATCTCCTCCATGGAGGGATGCTCTGCTGTGCCACATGTATTGCCTCTTCCCAACAACCTATTCATATTGGCAGGGTTTGCACAAGCCTTGCTGGACAACTACAGAGCCCCATCCTGCAAACACTTCTACTCTTCTCAGCATACTTACTCCTGGTGCTTAAGTGTTTGCCGGATCAGGCCCCTACTTCATAATGAATGGCGGGCAAGTTCCAATGTATTTCAGCTAAATGTCAGCAGCAGGCTCTACCCCCAGTGGGCAACTTTAGAAATAATACTTTTGCTTGTCTTTTAAGCCCACCCTGTCTCCATGCTTGACGGAATGCAGAGTAATATGGGAAGGCGGGGGGGAGAAAAAAAATAATTTCTTCAACACAAAATGTTCTGAAAGCCTCACTGAACCTTGTACTGCTTCAAAGCTATCAAGAGCTTTGCTTAGGCCTTGATTTAATCTGAATCAATGCATAATGCAACGAAGCTGTTCATAGTACATTAATTTTACTCCCATTTCAAGCAGCCAGTTTTCAGACAAACACTGTAATCATTCGGAGTTATATAAGTTTATAATGGCTGCTGGAGGCCTGTTGCAATCAGTGCCAATTGCTATTAGGTATGCAAATTGTTATGTAAAACATACAGGTTTGACATTCTTCATCAAAATAACACATGGTTTTAATCTAGGAGATAAATTAGAGTAAATAATATTTCAATCCACGGCGTTTTCCCTTTAAGGAAATAAAGTATCATTCAATCTATAGATAAGGAAGAAAAATACCCCCATTTACAGCTTTTGTTGGAAACTGAAAGATCTACATTGTGCTGCAATATTTATGCAAAATTCAGTTTCAACTGTATCTTCTCCACATAAAATTAGTTTACAGATTGTGGCACTACAAACTGTACATGCCAAAGCAATTCTAAACTCTTCATTCTGTACTACACAGATACAGTCTGGCTTTATTCTCCAAAGTCAGTAATTTATTAACTATAAAGGGGCTTAAAAATATGATCCCTTTTGTGCCTTTCTTGACCACCTTTAAATGTCTTCCTTTAATATTTGTCCTTTCATAAAGAACATCTGGGCACAATAAAGATACGTCATATTATTAACTCAGAAGAAAGGCATTACAGACGCTGCAGATTTACAAAACAGAAAACTAGAGGGTTTTCAACATGCCTATTTCTAGTCATAATCAGCGGATTTAAACCTATAAATATCCAGCAGCAACTACCCCAGAAGGAAGGCATGCAAATCTAGGCATAAGACAGTGAAGTGCCTGGACTGGAAAATGTGTAGAGATAAATATGGTCCCTCCCCATCCGTAAGGCTTTAAAACAGGCTTTGTGTGCAATTGCTTTCGCCAGAGAAGCCAAACCATTCTAAAATGTCAACAAGAAAGTGAAGAAAAGGATACTTACTCTGCTTAAAACCTAAATAGGGTATTCGTTCAATTGGTGTTTTCCTTTCTTTCATATATTTATAAAGAGCCACAAGGAAAGCCTGCTCATCAGCTCTGCATTCTTCACCTACGGCAATCTTTGATTTATCCTCACTTGAGCCTTTCTTACAGTTGCTGTTGTTACTCTTGGGTTTGGGCAAAGCTGACTTAGCCTCACATTTTACCTGGGAAAAGAAAAGATGTCATATCAGATCTGGGTAACCTTTAATTTTCACTTAAGGAATAAATACTCTCTCCTAGCAGAGTGGATTGTTGAAAAAAATGAAGGCCAAACCACGCGACTGTGTTTGAGGGGAAACAAAGGAAGCTATTTATAGAGCTAAATGTCTTGTTCTGAATCTCAGTCACAACATTTTTAAACAGCCACATCTTTAAATCATTGTAGCTCACTAGTAATGCTCTCCAGATCTGCATTTTTATGACTATACATTGCTATGTCACAGCTTCTATCTCTCACATACACTTGCCATTAGCAAGTCTAATAATAACCCTTGTTCCAGGATTGACACTGAGCATTGTCAACTCCCGTAGACAACCCTTGGAGCTGAGGGTGCTCAGCCCCTTCCAGGAATGCTCAGCAGCCAGCTCTGAAATGACACATTTTTCTCTCCTTTGGCCCACCAAAATAGATGCAAACCTTGGCAAGCTTTATCCAGGCAGAGTCCTCAGCACACGAGTGGAGGTTCTGCTGTAGCATGGACTCAAGTCAAGTGTATTTGAGCATCTGCTTAAACTTGAGCACAGCCCTATGCATTTAGCAGAAGGGAGCTGGAGCCTTTCCTGGTAGACAGTGGCATCCCCAATGCATCTAAGTCCCAGAGCTCCAGGTGTCCCACTGGACTGCCCAGCAGATCTGTGCCAGTCGGGAAATCAGTACATTTGAACCACTTTACCTCTCCTCAGTATTCATACATGGGAAAAAATACCCAGTGATAATCCTGCAGCCCCTCTTGATAAGAATCCTCTCACTGAACCAAGCAAATTACAAACAGAGCGTTCACTTAGGGTATGTATACAAAATAAATAAATAAAAAGAGCAGAAACCTGATGTTTAAAAGATCTACATGACCAAGACATTGGGACCCTGGGATCAATAAATTTCCAATGAAATACTGGATGTTCTCTAACACAAGGTAGTGGAGATGGTTACATGTATTTTGGATTTGCACTGTCCCTTCAATACTTCTGAGTGCTGTCAGGAGCCTTCTGGTAGTTCCATACCCCATCCAAGACATGTCCTTTGTGCTCCCAGGGGGAGCAGGGAGACTCTAAGGACCAGTATTTGGTATTTTAGGAGGACACCAGAGGAGAGCAGGATATCCTCCTGTGCAGGAAGGCAGGAGCTCTTGGTCAAGCAACCCATGGACCCTCCTTCAGAACAGTCACTTCTAAACCAGGTGCTGTCTGGATACTTGTTGGCAGTTTGGAACCAACTGCTATGAAGAGCATTACCTAAGTGCTTGTAAGCAAACAACAAACATATCACTGGAAAGACCACAACCACAATATGCTTATTTTATCTTAATAAAAGATACTCTGTCATTTCAGGCTCAGGGAAAGCAAAATCTTTATACTGCTCCAGGTTTTAACTTTGCAGAGAGTACTGAGTTCAGGTGATCTGCTCCACAGTTTTCCACAGATGCTGGACAAAGCAGTGGTGTAGCTCCTAAGCAGGGTGGACAAGTGGTCACGATTTTCCATGGCAACTGATGCTGCTGAAAAACCTCCATACTGGCCACTGGAGGGTACAGGCTCACTGCTCCCAAGCAACACAGCAGGGACTGGGAAATGGACTTCCTTCAGGATTTTCCTTGATCATTTGCTGCTGAGGTATGTCCAGTGTACTGCTTGATATTCTCCAGTTGCACTGTTCAAAGAGATGTTGTCTTCCTATAGCACAAGACACCATCCTTTGTGTTTCAGTAATAGATATGCTTGTTGATTAAACTCTTGTAAAGATCATGGGTTTCATCCAAAAGTCAGAGGATTTTTCTTTCTATTACATGAACTTCGGACTTCCTCATCCACTTTTCAGGTCAGAGCTGTAATTCCTTAACTTTTTTTAGCTTGGCACTTCACAAAAATGATTTAACAGCTTCCACTTATAAAGTTTAGATTACATTGTCATGGGTTTCAATGCTTCACCCAAGACTGGGTTAACACTCCCAAATGGAATGCATGACTTCAATAATTTTAGGATTTTTAACTGGAGCTGCAAATTTGGAACAAGTTCACTGGACTTGGGAACAATTTTTCAGTTTTGTCACCCACTTGCTTGGATTCTCTTTTTCAAACCAGACAATTCAGAACTATGCTTGCAAAGACAACCTGGGCATGAACTCTAAGCAAAACCAAAGCTCACTGCTGTACAAGCAAACCAATGGCAAGGAATACTACCCTCAAGGAGACAAGGGCAAAGTTACATTAAGAAAGCCACCAGGAGCAGGAAAAACCCGTGGTACACACAACCTTCATCTACAGAGAAGCAAGGTCAAAGCCTCTGTGGAAATCAGAGGTGTCAAAATGCCATGGGTGGACTTCAAGCAGCGTCAGGTTCAACAAAGCTTTGGTGAAGGCTACAACGCTTCATCTGCTCAGCATTTGAGGCCCATGCCTCACTTCTGGAACCTCCCCACCATCTGACAGGCAATAGAGGTGAATGCCATGACCAATGATTAACGAGAACCAAAAGGGCCAAATGCCATGCTTGGTAACACCAGTGCAAATCCCACATAAACATATCAAAATCAGCGAGAATGATGCCAGGTTTGCACCAAGCACCACAAACTGCCCTTCTCTTTTGAAACATAAACCCAGTGCCACAGCTGGGTTAAGCTGGATAACATGGGGGTACACCGAGACAGGCTCTGGAACATCTGACCATCTCCTGCTATGTGTTCCATCAGAGGAGGATGATCCATGACCACATGGCCAGTGAACTTTCATGGGTACAGCTATGTATCTGTCTTCTCCTGCCAGAGGTCACACACAAGGCAGACCGCAGCAGACCTGCATTTTACAGCTTCCATCAAATAGTGGCCGAGGCACTCGGAATAAATCTCCAGGTCTGAGAACATGCCAGGCCACCTGTGGCCACAGGAAAAGCATATCCTGGCAACTCTTAAACTAATTTCCCAGATCTTGCAGTACAAATGAAGTGAGAGGTTTACTTCAGCATTTGCACCAGGAGATGTAATGAACAGATTCATTTGGGGCTAATTTCCATGTTTAACAAGTTAATCTTTTCAGTTCCTCAAAATGGTCAGATCAGCCAGTTTTAAAAAGTGTTAGAACACACTTTGAATTGGGAACACTCTCCGGGAAGATGAAGCAGGTACAATGAGGGTCGTCTACTGGAGCCTGCCAGTTCCAAAAGCCTGTCCAGCACTGATGACACATCAAGTATGAAAGCCTCCAGTGTCCTGGGAGTGTTTCAAGAGAAGAGCTTGATATATCCTGCTCTAGGAGAGCTGATCCTGCTGGAGTAGATGGCCTTGTATTCCCTTCCCAGCCTGGGAGGGAACTGCCTGAGGACCTTCCCCAGGAGGCACTAAAATTGATGCAGTGACCACCAAAGAGATCAAGAAGGCAAAAGCAGGAAGTGGCACACAAAAGACCCACCTTCCCCAGCAGCACCTGCAGGTCCAGGACCACATTGTGATGCTGTCACTCTATTTTTAACAAGCCACCTATAATGGCATTGACCCAGAACTGGTCCTACCCAACCAGACACCTTTCCTTGTCAGGCAACTGTGAAACCCTCAAAACGATCTGCTGATGGTTCAAGACAAACATGCCTAATGAGAAGTACATTTTAAGAATTAAGCTTTCTAGTCACTGGCAGCTGAGAGCATGAAATTCAGCAAGTCATGACAACTATGCAGCTTCCATTGGTCTTGACAGGCTCAAAACCACAGCCTTTGGAATGCCCCTTCTGCCATTTCCCAACCCAAACCATACAGCCACTGCAACTCCATCAGAGCCGTCGCCCCACTGAGAAAAAAGGCTGCTGCCAGACACTGAGTGACGTGATCTGAGAATGCAAGCAGCACAACTTCTGGTTAGAAGGGATTTTATCTGGGACAAGAATATGGCCAGGACTGCGAAATGCTTCAGCATCTGACACAAGTGGGTTTGTTCTGTTTACAGGAGCAGTGCTCAATTCGGCTCTCCATGGACCCATTGCCAGCAATGAGAAAACAGTAGGTGGATTTCTATTCCTCCCCTTCCCCAAATACCCTCCTCCTCCCTTCCCAGTAACCCCCAGGCAGGGTCTGCACAAAGTGCAGTACATCTGCTACAGAGGGTTTGATTCACTGCCCTCCTCTCATGAAGTGTATCCACAGCCCTGAGACACAGATTGATGTGAAGAGCCACAGTGAAGTCAGTGTGACTACATGCAAGGACATTATATCATGAGCATGTCTATTATTTATAATGAAATTAAGCTGGCCAAGATAATTAATGCTATTAATATCTGCACAATGATGAGCACAGTATGACTAGATAAATAGGTGGAATTACTTCTTATCTGAAATATCCTCCCATCTGACTAGTAGTGTGAACCCAAATATAAACAGAGAGGATAAACAATTTGGTATGAAGTGTTACTGTTGTTTTTAATTATCTAATACCTATATATCAGGTGCTGAAGAGGCAGAACTACTTGTGCTACAGTCTGGGGTGCTTTGACAATATGGTCCATGCTGCAGTGCACTGGCAATATTTTAGCATGAAAAATGGCTTGGGGGAAGGGGGAATTGAGGCAAATTGAGACATTTTACCGCAATGGATTCTGCACATTCTTTCACAGAGAAAACATTCAGACAAACTCTATAGTATCTGGCAGGACCCTGCAACTCAACACACCAGGCTCCATCACCTCTTACCATGCCTGTCTAATACGATAGTACAGACTCCAACTGAGCACAATAGGGCACAAAAAGAAGAGAAACAATGACTTAAGGGCAGAGCTTTATCAAGAACTTCAGCCTCTTTTATCGTCATCAACAGAAGGCACAACTTTAACTGAACTCCTAGAGGGGAGGAGGAGGTGGAATTTAATTTGCCTTCCTATGAGAAACTGAGAGCAGAACATTTCCACTTGACCTCTTTAACCTCCTAATCTCCCAGGACATTTACTGTGTACAACAATACCAATGCAAATGGATCTATAGATTCACTGTATTTCCTAAAGAGATGGTCACAACAATGGAAGCCTTTTTCAGATACACATCCATCTAATTTATTGAAACAATAGATTTGGGAGGAGCTGGTGTAAAAATTCAGTACATGCAAATCTCTTTAGCTGTTTAGCTTGAAAGTATCAACAACAAAGTTTTGCCTCAGATAAAAATCAACTATTGCTCTAAGTAATTTTCCATCTTTGTATCTTAGAATTTCTAATTAAATCATCTTGAAAGGAGACATTTGTGCTGCTCTTTTTTTTAAGAGAAAACCAAATTCCTGTTTAAAACCACTCAAACATAGAAAATAGGATGCAATTTATACTACAGAAACTCCATTTAAAAATATTTTAAGGAAAAAGACATAAACCCATAAATATCTTCAAGATTAGGTCTATAAACACTAACCAGTGATCCAATTTTTACTTGCAGTATGGGCTAAGCACTGCAGCACATACAGAGGACTCTGTAAAAGCATGCACTATTCAGCAAACCGTGGAACATGAAGCTCAGCAGTGAGTATTAAAGAAATAGCCCAGATTTTTTTTTTAAGCTTTCATACTGAGCTTCTGCCTCTACCTTTTTTTTTTTTCCACATTTAAAAATGTCAAGATCTTAACATCAGGGTAATGTCGTTTATGTTTGCTTCTTAGAAACCATTACTGAGGCAGCTCTTGTTTCATAGTCTGTTTATCTTCAAACTTATATTTAGAAGTACACTGTAACGGGGTTAGCTGCTCCCAGGTTTATTTTTAGTTTGAAGACACTGTCACAAACTATGCTTGTGTGTCACAGAATGTGAAAACTAACACTAGATGCCAAGAAAGCTTAAGCACTACCAGTTACCAAGAACCTGATAGCATTAGGTTGTTAGGTGATTATAGTTGCTGGTAACTTTGAACACAGGCATGATTTAAAGTGAAAAATAAAAAACAATTGAAAAAAATTATGTTTATCTTCCTAAGAAAACAAGTTACACTCTAAATGTGAAACTGCATGCTGGGAAACAAAGGCAGGGTTGTATCTAAAACAGAAGAGAGTGCTGAAAAGGGTACTATTAAGTGATTTACCTTGGCAACAGCTTTGCTTTCAGAATTATTGTTGGAATCCTTAATGCCATTTAATGAATCTCTTCTCTGTGGGCATGGCTTCTTTTTGCGCGGTCTGCCTTTAAGATTTGGCGCTGAAAATTAACAGAGAACACTTTGAGCACATTGTCTTATACAGGATTCTTAACAGCTGAAAGCATAATAAATAATTCCACCACAATCAGGCACAGAAATGTACACATCTGTCTACAGTAAATGCTTATTACAAGATTCTCGTCCTCTATGGGTTACATCTTGACACACTATACATTTCTATAGAATATCCCCCGAGGCTAATCTATTCTACTTTCACATAACTAATTAATATAAAGTCAAACATTGGTCTCCCAAGGACTCTGAGAGAAAGCACAAATATTTCTCCCTGGTACAGAAGAGAACAAAATTTAATATTAATAGGTAGCTTTGCATTAATCACCCTGCTGCCTTTATTTCCAATCTTCAAGTAAGAGTACTAACTGCTATTTCTAACTTCGGGAAACATCTGGCTTTGAAAATGCTCTGAAATGTTGAAATTCCTTACAGCTCCAAGAAATGTTTATATATTCTGTCATTCTTGTCAAAGTTCTTCTAAAAAAGTTTAAGAAAAAAATAAAAAATTACCCCTGAGTCCTGAAATGGATAAAAAAAACCCCTTAACAACTAGTTCTGGAAGCTGACAAGTACTGAAATAAGTGATTGATTGTTTCATAAGGGTTACATACCACACATACAAATTAACATGAATCACTTTCAGTTTTGTCCAACTCTTAAGATAAAACAGCTCTGAAATAACACAGTGACTAAATCCTAACTGTGCTGAGCCATACGAGGAACGGGATATGGATCATCATAAAAAATATCACACACATCTTTCAATAGTGCTATTACAATATAAATTATGATCATATATAGAAATAATAGATGAAGCAGATGCTTGCTCATTATTACATGTCCCCCCTGCTTCCAGATTTAAAAATCAGCCTCCGACTACTATGGCAACAGTTAAAATGATAAACAATCATTAACTAATGACTATACCAAATAATGTAATTTCCTTTAAACCTTTATTTTTTAGGTAACCATTGTTTTCATTACTTAAAGGGATGATCAGAACAATGTAAGAAATCTAAACATCACAAACCTCTTGAGTGTCTTCTAATTGTTTCTAATCTTACATTTGTCACACAGTAAGCCAGTGGTTTCAGGACATTTTACATTTTAATTAGTTTGCAAACACAATAAAGGGTGCTAATTTGATTTTATAGTTTGAGTAACACTGTCATATTTGGTCTGTTCAGAGAAGAAAAGCTTTGGGTTTAAAATAAAAAGTCAGATCCTTTTTCTTCCCCTAACACTGGTGTAAGGTAAAAAAAAAAATAATCTATGTGTGTATGTGTGTGTATATATATATATATGCATGTGCATATGGGAGTAAGTCCATATTTGTGTCTATCTAAAAATACATTTATCTCCCTACAGAAATATCTCCATCTATCTCCAGTGAAACACATTCTGCTTATTGAAAAGTACTGCAGAAAGCAATTCTGAAATTGTCATCTGAGGCTAACATGCAAAATCAAACGAAGAGAGAAAGAAATTATTACCCATTCCAGTCGACAAACATCTGCCTGATTTATATCTGTACTCATGAATGCTACAGCATGTGACTGCACACTACGTCGCTGGGAGCCTCGGCTTGGTGTGGATGTCAGTGCTACGCGAAGCGAACGCTGAGCGAGTTTGCTCGGTGCTTACAAATGCCCTCCCCCAGCCGCTCCATTACTCACACAAACAGAGATGAGCACTCGGCGGGAGCGTGGGATGAGCTGCCAGACTGCCAGCCCTGGCCATGCTGCCCTGCCTCATTTATAAACCCCGCTCAAGCTCTGATGTCTGCCTGATGCCTACGGGGATTTTTTGGCACACGGGCTGGACGGGATGGACGGGTCCTTAACCGCGCTTTGCCTCAGCAGTCGCTGAATTCTTTGAAAAGGTGCTGAAGGAAATAGAAATGTTCCCTCAATTTACTACACTCTGGCACACATGTTAAAAGATTAACCTTTGAATGCAAGGATCCCCAGGCCTGGCCCAATCAATGGCCAAAGAAGGATGTGGCTGAGCTACCACCAAATATACTTGCAGGTGAATTATTTGTCCTGTCTTCCTTTCATTCCATTCTTTACTTTTAACAAATGAAGAAACTACTTCAAGGCTCAATGTTTTTCAAACACACTTGTTATCCTGAGTTTTGGCACTGTACTTTGCATCACACTATAAAGCACTGCTAATGTTTTGCTAAAAGCTTTTAAAGCAAGAAGGCATTTGTTCCTAAATTCCAGGTATATTGAACTTGCATATAAACGTTGTTTGCATTGGAGCCTTCCACAGCAGAAGTGGCACAAATCCACTATGAAATGAGGTATTTGCATTCTCCCTGTGGCTCAGGAGCTGCAGTAGGGAAGGTCTGTCTGCAGCACACACAAGGACCATCCCACCTGCCCCACAGTATGATTTTAAATCACCTAAAGCCACTCCAGATCTGACACCCAATTAACAAGAAAGCAACCATAGGAATTATTACCAGAAGAGAAGGTCCTTGCATCTAATATCTACTCTGTAAAAGAAAGCATTTGACATAGTTCCAGTCACACTTGAAACAAAGCCATTAATATTTGCTCCCTAACCATTATAAATAAATGCATTATTTGAAGATTATTGCATTTCAAGGACATTTGTTTTGTTTGTGTCAGCAAGGAAATATGACTAGGACCGAAGAATTTACAAGTCACATTCATGTTTCAATTCTGTCATCTTTTGTTTAATTTTTGACATATTCATGAGCACACTGCAAATGTCTTGAATTTGTTATTCATAATTATTTTAAAGCAATTTTACACATTTTGTGGCTTAGTCACATTCAGTTTTCCTGATGACATTGGATGTTCAGTATGTACTGGACAGCTGAGTATCCTATGGGGTTTTTTTTCTGTTTTCTAGTAGAGCAGGAGTTCTGGCATGACTACCTGAGAATATCCAAAATGATTCACTTTCTTCATGTGTTTGTGAATATGGCTTTCAAACTCATTTTCTGAAAACATTTGTGGCAGTGAGGCCTGATAATTTGCACATTCCAAGAAGGCGAGAGCATAAGCAAAGAAAATTGAAGCGAAAAATGAATAAGTAAGTACAGAAAAAAGTTGGCATTATTTGCCACCTCTTTAGTCTGAGTGCCTGTAACAGGACTGTGAGAGAGACAACACAGTACAAAAAACTTTCTTTCCTGTGTAACTGACAACGTGACTGCCTTTTGCCAAGGTGTGGTGTTTTCCCACCCCTTTTACCTGCTGAGTCCTGGCAGACCTTTCAGGTATGGCCAGGCAAAGCACAGCTAGCAGCAAAATGCACACATTGTATGAGAGAACACTTCTTGAACCTGGAGGAATCCCCAGTCCCTGGCTGTTCTCTGTACTGCCAAAACACCTGCAACGCCCTGCATGTTTTTACTGCAAACTGTTACACCTGAGAGGTTAAATGCAAAGCCTGTGTCATACACAGCACAAGTCACATTATCTATCTGTAGATGCAGACTACCAAATCTTAGCTGTCTAAACATATCCCAAGAAGAAGCTGACCTGATGCTTCCAAAGCCTGTTCTTGTACAAGCTGCCTACAGAGTAATCAAACAAGGACAATTCAGAAGCGTCTCTGCAGAGGAAAAGACCAGGAATCACAGGTAAGTTCAGTAGTAGGCTCTGACCACCAAGAGAGCCACACAGAAAACAGAGGAGCTCAAGGCTAATGCTGCTCAGGCTAGCTAGCTGTTTCCTCAAAGCCAGAAGTTCTTTCTGTTCATGAAGCCAAGAAACAGCATCATTGCTCAAAAATTACATCTTCCATTCCAGCAGTCTCACCAATCTGTGCAAACATCAGGTTACTGTAGGTAATTGGGATAGGCCAGAAGGAGAGGGAGAGGGTAGCTACCCTGCTCACCTACTCAGGTAATTCATAAGGTTGTGGCTACTGTTCTCCAGTCACTACCACCCTCAGTTCAACTTTCACAGACACTGCCTACTCAGCAGGACACGACAAACAGGAGCATTTCCAAGCCTCACTGCCTGGAACAACTCCCAGCTCTGGTTTTACCCCAAGAAAGTCAAGTTCTATGCAGGGGAAGGAGAAGTACCTGAAAGTGGGAGCTGCCCAAGTCAACCATGACCATTAACGTTACTTACAATGGAAAAACATAGGCTGCCACAACAAAGAGAGCACATCCACCTCCACTCTTGTGTGCCCAGGATGGGGAAGCAATCACAGGGCTCACCATCTCCCTGCTATGAAGTCAGCCCCACCTGAGCTACACCCATGCCAATAATGCCATGTACTGTGTACATGTGACCACTTCCAGAGGCATGAATAAGTCAAGAAATAATGGCTGTGGTTTTGGGGTACCAGAATTTAGCAGGTCACTCACTGTAAAATTACCTCTTTCTTACAGGTCTGATTATCACTGGAAGTCCAGGGAGTTCAACCCTCCCAATAACACTGCTCTCTACATTCACATATTTTGGCTGATGCAAAAGATTTCTTGTTATAGGGAGGGTGTTAAAAAAAATAGTGGCCTTCACAGAGCTGAGGTCAAGCTATGTTGGCACTTTGTCAAAATCAGTGGTGTAGCCAAGAGTTTTTAATGAGCCTGGAATGCATTACCTCATTTGTCATACCTGGATCACTTACTCATGTCGAGCCCAAAATAACCTTGGACCTTGCTGGCTGCTCAGCAAACCATGTAAGTAAACCAGTACTGTACTCATCCCTAAAACATGCATGTTTTAATTGCTTGCTCCACATTTCTTACTCTAGGGCACATCTAAGCAATTGTAATGCCCATAATCAAAGTTCTTGCCTTTCCAGGCCTCTCTGACCTGTGTAACTATTTCCTGATATGACTTTTGATTCTGGCTTGCTGATACTCCAGTTTCTCAGAAACACTTCAAAAGTAGGAGAAAAAAAGAAAAAAGGAAAAGAAGGCCAGTGCCATTATTCTGCTGAGGAATGTACTCAGCATTGCTAATGGACTTACAACTTACACTGCCAACCAGATTCTTCTGGCTGCCTGCTGTTTTTTGTGACTGTTTCTGTGCAAAGATCAAGGAAGAACAGCATTTTTGCTAACAGCAAAAATCAATTAAAAAAAAAAATCAACTGACCTTCTAAAAATCCCCATGGCCATCGACAAAGAAGAGCCAGAAGAAGATCTGGGTCTACATTTAGGGTGGGCTCACAAAGTCAGGTGAACTCTGAATGTAGAGCTGGGAGTGTACCAGAGGGAGATAATCACAAACTGGGATTTAGGTGGAGCAGTGGAAGTTGCAAGAAGTGAATAAACAGGGATTAAGAGTGGTGCCTGGATTCAGAAGAGACATGAGGCAAGGTTGGGAGCACAGTTGCCAAATGCACCCACAGCCACTCCTCTCTGAAGGACACCTTGCACAGGATCCTCTCAGAGAATCCTTCTGCACTGTGCCAGTCCCTCACATGTCTTCTGGTTTTCACACACATGCACAAAAGCTGTGATACCAGAATCCTTGGCCCAAAGCTGCAAAACCATCAGTACATACAGAACAGATTAGGAGATCTCCCCTCCAAGGCAGGTGGAAATGGCAGGATGTGTCAGATCCCAGAGCTATTCATGATTCAGGTGCCAAACAGAAGCTGTAAGTGGCATATGGAGGTGCCTGGCCATTGAAGTCCAGGTGAGAAGAATAGCCCCAGATCTCCACAAAATCCATGAACTGACCATGCCTGCTAGCAGGTGGCAAATAGCTGGTTGCTGAGAACATCCCTAACGCAGCCTGGCAAAAGTTAGTTCTTGGCTGAAAAGCATGGTTATATCTTGCACCTTTTAAAATGTAATGAATAGAAAGTTAACAGGTTTTAATGGCTTTAACACTTACCCCTCTAGGGGGCTTCCAGCATTCTGCAATATCTAGAAGTTAAGAAAAGCATATTGCTGTATTTAAGCATAGTCTCAAAAACTGTTCAAAGCTTAGTTAATCTTGCATACTTTGTGGAGTCCCAGCTGCTTCCCTGATTTCCCCGTCACCACCATCTCTTTATTTTATCTCCTTCCCCTCATTCCCTTTTCTGCATTTTGACTTTGGGACCTCACATTTAATTTATTTTCCTGTCACCCCTGAAAGTTCATTTAAAAGCTTTTGCCTCCTGGAAACAGGGTCCAAAAAGGAGGGCTTGGGGCATTTATTGCCCAGGCACGCTGAGCTGACAAAGAGAGCAAGTTGCAAGTAACCTAATATTGCATCAAAAGGTTAGAAATTAAAGTGGCTAGAAAATAAAGCAGAAGATCATATTATGCTAAAAAAACCCTCAGACCTGTGTTTAGGAAACAACAGTTATCAATTCAGTTTGGGGAAGGTCTCAACAGGATGCTAAGTACACCTATGGAAATCAATGATGAGCACCTACCAACAACTCCAGCTCTCACCAAGCTGTGGAGGTCTCACAGCCTCTTTGCACATCCCACCCCCCACCACGCTTGCTCAAGCTGACATAAAACAACTTGAATGTCAAAATTATTTTTACTAGACTTTTGCTAAATGGAAACACTTGTTTATTCCTTTCTTTATAACTGAACATGCCAGGCCTGACCTGGAAACTCCAGGGCACAGCAGTGAACAACATTGCAGGAAACATTAAGGAATCATGCTGCTTTCTAACCCACATGGAGAAAGGGCGGACTTGTGTAGCCATTTCTGAAAGTTTTGTTTTGGAAATGAGATATCCCATGCTCCATGTGGGGAAAATCAATTTGCTACCTCTCTAAAGAAAACATTCCCCATTTGGAAATAAGTGAAACAGACACTTCCTTGTGTGGATTAATGTGGAGACATATGACTTGCTGCAGACTGTTGTTTTGACCCCCCTCCTGACCAGACCATCTCTGAAGAAAGCAAAATGCTACTATTTTTCATGAATTACAGTTCAGACTAGCATTGCTTTTAACAAAACATTTAGAGGCACTGCAACCATCAGGATGGCCAATTTTGCAAAAACCTGAATGTTTCTTTTTTCCATGGAAGATGGACACAAGGTTCAGGATGAGGCTTGTAGTCTCTTTTTCTTAATTTCAGCATGGTTGGATGTTAAGATTTTTCCTTGATCTGGAGTTCTTTATGTCCTGCTGACTAATGTGGGTTTTAAAAAAAATAGAAAAAATGTTGTGTGTTTTTGTTGTTGTTGTTTGTTTGTTTTGTTTTGTTTTTCCTGGACAAAATTTATACATGTGTTGGAAATTATGAAGTGCAGTAAATTGAAAAGGGAAGCTGAAGACTTCAGAGAAGAATCTATCCTTGACAAATACGTGACATTCAAGCAGACCTTAGAGCAAATTAAAATAATAATAACAAAAAAATCCGGTGTAGGCCTATTACTGGCTACAGATGACAGGATTATTACTAATGATTCAAAAAGAGGCAGAGGTGTTTGGTAAATATTTGTTCCATATTTGCAAAGAAGCCAGATGATATGCTTGCAAAAGAATATAATTAAAGCCAGTCAATTGACTTGCTTTTACAGAAACCAGATCTTAAAACAACAGAAAAGAAAAACAAACAAAGCACCTTATTTTACACTTTGAAACTATAAGCCTGGTTAGAGAAACTAGCTGCACACATGAAATTACCTGCATTCAGTAAGACAGCTGATTTAGTATTAGATAATACTTTGATTAAAAAACAGCACTACATAATTTTATTCAAGCGTATACTGAATGGATTAAGAACTGGCTAAATGTAGGCATCAGTGGGGAATTTCTACCAAATGAAAAGATTTCTGGTGGGATTCCACAGGAGTTGCTCCTAACCTTGTAACTATTACAGATTTTCATCAGTGAAATAAATATAAAGTCCCTGACAGTTACATTCATACTGACACCAGGACTGGCACAATGCTAAGACTGACTCATACAAATGAGTAATCAGACGGAAAACAGACCAGGAAAACACAACGCTCCCCAATACAGCTCCAGCGTGAAACCTGCAAACAAGGATTGCAGGTCCCATTGACCAAGCCAGGGGTGACTGTAGGCCACTCCCCACTGGAAATTCAATATACACTGATAGGAAGATGCTGTGGCCAACAGCGTATCTGCCTTCAGGAAGGTGAGTAACTCAAGCTATACTGGGTTTGAGGAAAACTGACTGAGAAGTTACTTCACTAGGTAACAGGAGTGCCTCAAAGGTGAGAAAAAGTTGGTACTCAGGAGCGAGGAGGCATAACCAGGCATGCCCAGGCACTGCAGTCCCCACACCTGACCCAGTGCCAGAATAGGGAGGCATGCGTACAGCCAGCTTTCTCAAGGCCTTTGGGAAAAGCCTGAGCCAGACGCAAGCTGGTGTGCACAGTGCAGGACGTAAGGCATGAATTTGAGGCTCTGGAGGGCTGAGATTCCAGGCTGGAGCTGGGTGTCTCACCTCAGGCACGGCAAGGGCCGGGCCCACGCTGCTGCCAGGAGAGCCTGGCCACTGCGGGTGGCTGCAGCAGCCTGGCTGGCTGCACCACGAGGCGTCCAGCTGTCTGGCTCTGCTCCTTGCTCAAACAGCTGTTTCCCTTCTCCTTTAGAAAAAAGGTGGTGAACTGGATGAAAGAGTTTGCCAGCAATTTTGGCTGATCAGCCACTACTTGGGGTTCATACCAGATTAGATGACTCAGTGGTTCTTCTGGAGAGAAAGCGCATGACCATAGGATCAAACACAGTGAAGTACTGAGCAGTGCAGGACAAGGAACGTGAAGAGCTGCAGCCTTGATTCAGCAAAGTACATGCTTAGCTTGTAAAGACCTGGAGCATGCAAAGACCTCTGATGACCTCACTGGGGCTATTCACATCTTTGAAGCTGAGCCTGTGTTAAGCACTGAACACAACCAAGCCAGCACAGCTCTCTCTGTCACTAATGGGAAAGAAGCATTCAAGCCCTGAACAAAGAAATCATCCTATCTCATCATGAAACACCCTGTGCTTGGGCAGCATCACATCAGACATGGGTTCATCAAATTTCCCTTTCCCTCAGAAATCTGTAGTCAACCTCCAGCCCCAAAGCCCTCTATCCCCACGTGTCACCTCCTGGGAAGCTGCATCCAGCAGACAGGGGCTTCAGTTTCTGCTGGAGGGTCAGAGTAACACTCAAGAAGTGTAGGTCTGACTTCTCAAAACAGTCTGGGTTAAAAAAACCAACCAAACAAACAAACAAAAAAACACCAAACCAAAACAAAAAAAACCCCCCAAAACCAAACCAAACCAAAGTAAGCAAAGAAAGGAAAGTGAGCAAATGAGCAGGTTCTAACAGATTATGTAATAGCCAAGACAAAAGCAATGCAAACATGGCAGCAAGAAGGGAAAATGCACAGCAAACCCATGCAAGTCAGCCTGTCTGATCAAAACTCATCAGAACACTCAAGGTAGACCTTCCATTAGAGGGCTGTAGAAAATAAAAGACAAATCTTAAGGCAGCTTTCCTAACAATGTTTCTTTATCTCTGCAGTAAAAGCCAGGGTTTGTGTAATTGCTGTCTAGCAGAGTCAGCAGTACCCAATGGAGACGTGACCTACATACCTCAGAAATACAATAGATACGTAACCAGTTGTACCCACGTAGATAGACAGATGAGATGGGCTAATTGACTGATGGATACTGTGCACGAATATAAACAGGCAGAAATTTATGCCAGAAGGATAAAATGGACAGTTTCCAAGACCTTGGTTTCGGGAATGACAACGCCAGGTAGGAAGCAATGATCAACAAGCTGTGCTTGCTGCTTCAACAATGTGAAAATAACAAATATATATTATTTAAATAATCTCTTGCATTTCTGATTTGTACCTGATTATAGAAGATTCTTTTTTGTGTGTGTGTAAGAATATTATAATTTCCTTTCCTTTTTTCTCCCTTTGCGCTTGATCATTGCACTGCAAAGTAATCAAAATTTGTTAGGCATAATCAACCTGCATGAAGATATTAGTAAAGTGACAAGCAGAAACTACAGAGTAAGCTCCCCCCTTTGATGCCTACGTTCAGCTGCCACCACGAGGACTACACAAGGAATTCGGCGGAGGCAGAGCAGCAGCCACAGCCTAAGCCCTGTGCCTGTTCACATCTCTGGGTCATCACCAACTTCACTAGCAGCACTGGGCTCCCCACCACAGCACACAGAGTTAACAAAGGGTTCAGGGACACCTCTGCTTGTGCAGACAGCTTGGGAACAAAGCCTTGGCACCCTGGGGGATCTGCACACACCTGGCACGGAGCGTCATTGCTGAGATGCAGAGGGGACGCTGCCCAGCACTGCTGAGCACAGGGAGGGATCTGCACGCTTTCACCAGTAAAACAGCAGTGGAACTCTGGCAATTTTGTAAGGTTGCGTATGAGCAGACAGGGAATCTGTGTAAGTCCACAAACACCCCCAAAATGGTGGTTTTAAAGTCCTGATTGTAAGATGATGTGCCCAGTTTAAATGAGTGCAAACCCCATGAAGTCGGTGTAATCATCCCAAACATCAACACAAACAAAACTGACCCCATCCCTGCGTTTTGGCCCCAGCAAATCTCTAGTACTCAGAAAAATCCAAATAAAACTGAGCTGTATCCATAAATTTATCTGAGCAGGGCAGGGTTTAAACTAAATATGCAGTCAGTTGTGCAATATTCTTCCGTAGTCAATACTGGTTCTTAGGAAATTATCTGGGTGAATTAAGTGGAAGACTATTAAACAATTTACACACTTCCTTGTGTTTCAGATGTCTAATTATAGCTGTGTTTGTCTCTCCCCGCAGAACTGTTGTATACCACATGGTATGCATATTTCAGCATCCAGCATTATTAACTCATGACCGACTGTCAGTTGATCATTATCTAACACATGGGGTCTGCAAAAAAAAAAGCCTTATTTGGGCAAAAGCAGGCTCTGGACCCGCTCCTGCTGCATTTCCCCCCAGAAGAACTTCAGCTGGATTATTATTTGCTGTCAATGGAAAACTCCGAGGTTACTTACGTGAAATCTGCAGACAGGAAAATAAATCCTCACTGAGTTTAAACAGTTGATATTAAAACCATCTCCAGCTCGGCTGGTTTTAAAGAAAACTCTCAGTTGCCCTCTAGTGTCCCGCTGCTGCCACGCCAGGCAGCCCGCCCGCCACAGCCAAGGTCACTCCATTTAACCTGATTTCACGCCGGCAGATTTACTATTTGCCTAATATTTTGCACAAAAGGGCGGGGGGGGGATATGCTTTTTTCCCCCTGGAAATTTCAGGGCTCGGGCCCGGGAAGCCCAGAGCTTGCATCATGTTTACAGCTGTAATTGCGGCGCATGACACACGGGTTTTATGAGTGAGAATCTCTGAAATCGCTCTGTGTGCTGCACTCCATAAAGTTCATTCACAACTAAAAATAGACTAATGTACAAACTGATTTAGCATTATACTGAAGCTAAGGAACATAGGGAGTCTGCAGAATTCCCTAATATGGAAGAGAAGCTGAGTTTTCAAAAGCAGCAGTTTATTTGTTTCTGAAAATGGACAACATGTGTAAAAGATTTAATATACAGAACCAGGTGTATATATAACCTAGATCTTCATATGTGCCCATTTTTGTTCTATATAAAGACTTTATACAGCCTGAAACGATATATTTAATAACAGATTACTAAATTAAGTCTGCACAATCATTTCATAAAAACAAAAAATTTCAATTTAAAATACAGCTGTAGGGGTTTGGACAATTTCCTGCATAATAGAGGCCCATCCCTGAAATGTAAATAACACAGGTATTAAAACAAGCCAATCAAGCACATCAGGAAAAAAAGAAAGGTACATGAAAACAAATGCATTTTCCAGTCTAGTCCAAGGATGCCAAACCTTTATTTTATTTGAATGCTGCTTTGATACATTACTACTGCTTCAACTGCCTTTTTTTTTCCTCCCCAAATGTCCTGTTCTTCCTTAGAGAAATCCAGGGCTGACTAAGTCTTAACATTTTGAAGACAGCAAACCATCAGGGTTTTGCAATAAGAGTTATTCACTGCCTTCCTGTGTACTGTCAGCATTCTTAAAATACTGTTACTATAAAATTAAGCAGTGTGCTCTTCAGAAACACATGACGTTGCCTGCTCTGGTTTTTTAACTGTAATTGTGCAATTTTAAAATTCTCTTCTTTCTCAATGCCTTCTCCCCAAACAAATACCTTTGATAGTTACAAGGTTACAAAAACAGTTTAGACTTCTTTTTTTTTTTAACTTACAGGCCACCTGTAATATTATTGACTGATCATACAGTAAAAATGACAAACATTACTTTATTTGGTATATATCCTAAGTTAATTATAAGGCCTTCTCTTCTTAATTTGACAAGACTGAAATATCACAAGAAGTACATATGGCAATTCAGAAAATATAATCAGGGAAAAGGCAAAGTGAACATTTCAGAAGACAAATGATTTGATTTGCATAAGCAGATATTTGTAAGACTGCCTTTTCTCTACTGCCTGAACAGCACTTTCCATTTCTCTTGCTCTCACTCTCACAGCACAGTTCACACACACAGTAATTGCACTTTCCACCACAAAGTGTTGCCCCAGTTGGTAAGAGGAGGCTTTTCCAACAGCAGCTAGTGATGCTGTGGGACTCTAAAGAGGTGACACTGTACATCCAGGCAAAGAGGTGGCAGGACCTGTGCAGGTACCCTGACCCAGTGGTTCCAGCCATTCGTGCTGCCCCAGCACCCCCACTTTTCAGAGGAATGTTGTGTCTCAACTTCAACTTAAGCCAAAGCCCCAAAATACTGAAACTGCCACTGAAATAATAAAGGGGGTAGTACAGTCCCAGCAGCACCTGCCCATGTCAGGGATCACCTGCTCCCAGACCCGTATCTCAGGGACAGGGTGGGACCCCTGGCAAGCCACTGCCCCCTTTGTCTGCAGACTGGTCTCCTGGGCACTGCCTTTCTATAGTTCTGCACAATACCTGATGATGTGCTCTGCTGGCTTAGGCTGCTGAAGACTCAAAAACTTCTTTTCCTTACTTCATGAAATCCACAGCAAGAATTTTATTGACTAATCCTGGTGAGTCTCCTCCTTCTGACAGCATCTGGAAGGGCTCTGACACTGTACAGGAACCCTCATCCTTATTTCCAATAAAGAGTTTGCTCCACTCCCAGATTCACGTACTCTTCCTTCTGATGGATTTAAGTTTTTCCTAGAAGCCTCCCCATCAGCCATGACCTGAAGCTATTTTGTTTAGGAAATCTGACAAAGTGACATGGGTGGTCAAAGCTACATGTCTAATTTTAAACAGATAAAAGTAGCACCAAGACAAATCATCATCTCTTCTGGATTTCCAAGTATACTATTAAGTAAGATCTGGACTTCAGCTAAGGTGAGCATGAACGATTCATTGTCCCAAGAGATAAATATTGACTGAGGAAAAGCAAAGGTCAAATTGGTCAATATTTACTGAAGAAACTCTAAATCTTCATGCAGTGCAACATACACTCTGAATGTCTTAATCAGCTATCTCTGAAGATCTTTTCATTATGACTAAATACTATAAAAGGATTCCCCCCCCCCCCAATTCATATTTAAAAACCAGAAACTCAAACACACCTACTGCAAATAGGAAGCCTTCTGTGCCAATGACCTCAGCAAAAGGCCATGTTGATTTGCAAATGCTATCTGCCCAGTCTGCATGACAAAACTCAGTAGCCCTGAACTCTGAAGATGTGAACAACAAAAACTTTCTGACTAATGGCATAATATTTCAGACTACCATGAACAGAATTTCTTCTTTGATTAGGACTAATGCAGTCCCTTCTTCCTCTGCCTCAAGCATCTGTAAATTAAGACTGAAATTCTATCTCTGGTTTCTATTTCGTATAAAGATTTACCCTGGTACAATGCTAAACAAGAATTTTGGGGGAGTTCTAGTCCTCTTACTCACTGTGGCAAGTATATTAGTCCTATTATTTAGCTAAGGTTTCAAGCTTGCTGCCTGCTTTCTGAAGGTTTTCTACCATGTTATTTTTGTCTGAAGCCACAGTGCTATGGACTCTTTTCCACACAACAGCACTGTTGAAAGCAAAAATTCCAGGAAATTTGGAGAAGCTGATTTTTCTGAAGATGCATTATGAAGGATAACACTTTCATCCTCTGGATTTTCAATGAGGTTATTCCCAGAATTCCCCTCAGCACCTTCACACAGCCACTCAGTCATTGGGAAGGTTTCAACACTCCTACTCCAATGTTCATTCAAACAGTCCAGCACGGCTGGTGAACTCCTATTTCTAACCTTTTGTCTGCACTAAACAGTCACACATAGTGGATTTGTCGCAGTCACCATGGAGATCTGTTGGTTTCAAATTAGGCACAAACTGTTTGTTTCCTTTGCTATTTTTATTGTGTTTTGAGCCTATTATGCTCCTCCCACCCTGCCCTTTCCTTATCTTGCTGGCAAGTATGAAAAACTGGCTTCACTGGGAAGTCAAATCCTAGACACAGCCTCTCCTGAACTCTGTGGAGGATGGTGATGGTCTACTCCTCTCAACTGCCTTCCCTCACTGCTGCCAAGCAGTGATCTGCACAAGGTCAGACTATACTGACGGGGTGATACGGGAGGGCCAAATGAAGCAAACGCCCAACAACTGGAAGCAAAACGTGAGCCTTGCTTTGTGCAGTTTCATAGTTAGGCCTGCTAGGGATGGAAGAATTAATTTACTCGCCGCAAAAGGGAGTAATAGGCAGGGTTTGGTCTCACGTGTGCAACGACACGAACAAACCATCAAGGGCTGCCATGGGAGAAACAGCCCTCGCGGGGCAAAAGGAACCAGGAT
Source organism: Chaetops frenatus (assembly GCA_013400775.1). Lineage (NCBI taxonomy): Eukaryota > Metazoa > Chordata > Aves > Passeriformes > Picathartidae > Chaetops > Chaetops frenatus. The sequence goes on from VZTR01025897.1 coordinate 59,941, forward strand.
GGGGATGGGGCCATCTGGCAAGGGGGGCAAAGGTGAGGAAATGAAGAACAGGAGGACTGAAGCAATAGGTACTAGGGGGACCCCGCACTTTTGGACTGTTTGGATTACTCACAGAAAGCAGTTAAATCCAGCGCTTCCAAGGCAGGTGGAAGTGTCACCAAAGAGACATCTGGGCTATTGCAGCCAGACACCACGGAGCACCCTCTCACCATGGAAAGGCTGTTCCACACCACCGAGAGCATTAAGGAGTTGTTAATTGACTCCCAAGTAAAGTCTCTAACAGAAATTCCTTTGGAGGCGCAAAGAAAGACACAAGGACCGATAGTGCTGAATGTAGGTTTCCCACAGCCCAAGTCAATGGGCTCCCTGTGCCAAAAAATGCAGCAGGCTGGGATCTGACAGTCCCAAAGCTGCGTAAGCCAAATGCAAGCCTTTCCCACAGTTCTGTGACAGGTACATTGCTGCCTTTAAAACAGCATCAAGTCTCCACAAAAACATTTCTCTGCTTCTGGAATCATATGCAATCCATAATATAGAACTTAAGTTTAAATTCAAGGGCTAATTAAAAAAAAATAAAATCAATGAAATGCTTTTATGAAAGAGAAGATTGATCTGCAGCTTCTAACTTCCAGTAATGTAATATGTTAAAACTTTAATAAATAATGCTTTTACCTTGATTGCAAAATAATACCCTGCCATGAAAACACAGAGCAGAGGTAGGAAACTGTTCAACAAGAATTAAAATGTCACACTTTGCACAGAATGGAGCATTACAATTACTGGTGAAACACATTTTTCAAACTTGTTAACACAAAATTAACAATTACATACATCACTTAATTCTATAAGTGCATATCTCTCCAAGTACCCATTAGCCAACCATGCCTAGTTCAGTTTTAATATACATGCAGGCTTTGCAGCACAGAGGGGATGTAACTATGAGAGCGCTGGCACTGTAAACCCTGAAATGGCAAGTGCTATTAAATTGAGATGCAATCACGTTGAAAGGGAAACATTAACAAACAGCAGACAATTGAGAAGAAAATACAGGGCACTTGTGTTCTAATACATGTGCCTGAAAACCTTATATAACTATTCATTGTCTAGTTCATCTGGCCAGGGGCCCAGTTTGCTCTATGCTATGCTATACTAATTTTATAATAATAAACTGTTATACAAGCTTTATGCAGTCATGCATATGAAGAGGTTGTGGAAGACATTACATTTGATTATGTTTCTAGCAAAGACACCATCTTGAAATTAAACATAGCCTAGTTGAACTTTAAAATAAAAAAACAAAAAAAAACAAAAAAAACCCCAGAACTAGCCAAAACAAAAAAAAAAAAACCCCAACAAAAACAAGCAAAAAGGAAATAAAAGACAAATTAAAGAAAAAGGAAACAAATGTATGCAAACAACTTAAAAACCCCAGACAAACAAAAAAATCCTTTCTAAAAGGCTCCTTTCCTCCCCTATCAGCTCCACGTTATGCATGACAGATGAATACCACTCATTCTTGCATCATATTATATCCCATAATATGATGCAAGAATCTGCATGTTTCTGGACTATGCTCACTGGAAGACAATCAGTGATTTTTGGAAATGCATGAGTTTTTTAAAATACACTTTCTTTTCATAAAAACAAAGCAAAATGGTTTACAAAGCCAAAAGGAATGCATGAAATAGCTGGGGTTTAAAACCCATGTTATTTTTTGCTTTAGCATGAACCAACATGAACCACTGAGATGCCTTAGTTAAGATTTAGCTGTACCACAAAACATTCATAGGATAGCAGTTGGAAAACTTGGGGATGAGAGACACATGGCACAAAAACATATACACTACAAACGAGATGCAATCCAGAAAAGTAACTTCATAGTCCACATTTGTCTATGGAATTGTCTGAGAATTTTCTGCTCAACATTATTTCCAGGTTTATCACAGCAGTTCAAAACTGACTATATTTAGTCACTAACCAGTGCCAGAAAGCACTACCAGACTATAGGATCATGGCATATTTTAAGTTTGATATCTCATCAACCATCAAGGCCAGAAATAAAATGCCTGTTATAATCAAAAAGAGTAAAAGCCTCAGAGCTCCAAGATACATGAAGGATTCTTTTCAGCTAAGTCATGAGATACCCCAACTCAAAAATCACATTATTCTGATTACCATTGTGTGCCTGATACTTCCCGACCACCCTCTACATATTTTGATTTTAACATTTTAACATCTCATCTAAAAAAATCCCATTAAAGCTAGTGGAGCAATGTTTTATGTGGGGCCCCTGAGGCACTTCCACATGCAAATACCACCACCACATACCAACAGCAGAGTCGGCACTCAAGTGGCACTGAAGCTGATGGGCGTAAGAGCAAACCCCAAGAAGCTTTAATGCCAGATTCTGATCTAAATCCCAGCACTATCAATTCAAAGTAATTGACTCCTGTGGATTTACATGAGTGGAAAGGAGATCCTAATCTCATTCTTAACCTTCACCTTTGAAGTAGAGATGATCAAAAATCCGGTTTTCCTATCCAACAGGAAAGTGTCAGAATTTCATAACTTCCTTCAAATCGGGCAGGCAGTCAAAAATGTTCTGAGCAACACTAACAGGCTTTTTAATTTTAACGTGTATAATGAAAAGAAAACAACTGAAAATACTTTCTACAGATTAAAACTCTCATCTCAAATGGTTTTGACAAGACAGTGCATCCCACCGAATGTGGGCCCAAAGCCCTGTGCCTGAACAGCGAGCGCTGAGTTCCCTGAGCTGCTGCAATGGTAAAACCACGGGGGAGACTGTGGAACAGCACCAAAACTCATCCAGAGAAAAGGGATGGGTACAGAACATGGCCACACTGGAACCAGCTGTGGCAGCATTGGCCCCGAGAGTATGTCAACCCATGAAAGAACCTAATCCTTCCAATGCCAAACCAAGTATTTCATTCCAACCTTTCTGATGAAACAAAAAAAAAGAAAGGAGAAAAAAGACCAAAATGCAAACAGACATATAGTGGCCGTGGCTTTATTGCTGTGGAAAATATTTCCATTTCATTGAAATGGCACGTTCAAGTGTTAAAAAAAGGCATGAAGGACTTGACTCAGTAGAATAAGACAACTTTGTGAGAGGTAAAAGTTATGCCAGAATTAAAATACAGCAAGAAGTGGGAAGCAGGGGCAGTGCAAGAGAAGGGGTGGAGCCAGGCCCTACCAAGGGGTTTGCCTGCAGCTCAGACCCATGGCCAAAGGCTCCTACCAAAGGCAGCAGGAACCTCACCCATTCTCTAGCTGCAGGAATGCAAGACAAGGTGGCAAAACTCTCTTCAGCCACTAAAGAGTGTTTGTTGACTTCCTGCAATCTATTTTAACCATTGCTGCCTTGCCTTGATCCAGGCTTCTGAAACTGCAGAAGTCCATCCAACTGCAGCCTCCTGCAACTGCTTCTGGCTGCGTGAGCCACCTCACCCCTGCCTTTGACTGACCTGCCAATTGGAGCTTGTATTTACTTCTTTGGGACTGTCTGATTTTCATGGATCTGCATGCTTAGACCCAGTCAGCACAGCCCTGCTGCCTTCTCCAGCTCACCTGAAATGGGAGCTGATGTTACTGCTCATTCATCTTGGCTTCCTTTGCTCTCCCGAATATTTCTGATGGTTGCTAGGCAACTATTGTTGAATACATGCATGAGGCATTAATTGTATGAGCACTTTAAAAGAGGAAAATTCTTTAAAACTGAGGACATTGCCATACCAAAAATAGGATATTTCTTTTATGAAGGGCAACACTCGTGGCTGGGAATGTTGAAGGCTGCAGTAAGTCAGAGGCCAGATGAGTCACTCAGATTACTCACATGCAGTGCAGCACAAAAGCAGCATCTTAGCAGACCTGACTTTATAATAAAGTTTTATTTTAAATTAAGTGTTCCAGATCTAGTTTTATCTTCTGATTGCTGTCATTGGGATATCACAGTCCACATTTTCATGAAATTAACTGCGTTGGGTCCAGCTGCTGTTGCAGTGTTAGAACGTGGGGAGTGTATCAATTCAGTACCTTCTAAACCAAACATGGCACCAGCAAGTACTCCTCTTTGTGACACTTCAAAGAGATGCTGTAGCCTCACTGCTGATCCTAAAGTGCTCTGTGCTCCTTACCCATAAATGTGGATTTCATTTTATAGGGTCTTTTTTTCCAAAATACATTCCAATGTCATGATCAAGCTCTAAAGACAGTAAACACAGACTTCCATAAATTGACTTAAACTTCTAAACTAAGTAACTGCAAGGATTTGCAGCTAGGTAATTTTTAGGGGGGGGTTGTTTTATAAAAACCTCATCTCTACCATAACTAAACATTCACAATATACATGTATTCATCTTAATTACAGGCTTCCTTTCAAAACAGCCAGCATCAAAAACCCCCTGAAGAACCATCATTTTTTGGCAAATGAGTACGACGATTATGGTTCATTGCAAAATCGAGATGCTATAAAAGAATGAGGGCAACTATACTGCTAATTTTAAACATGGTATTCTGAGCTAAGAGCTGCTCAAGACCCTGGGAACAATCTTTTCCATTTTTCAAACCTGTGCTCTACCTCTGTGAAAGTATGTAATGGGACACAGGCTCAACTCAGCAAAGTTCAGTTGAGGTTTGTAAGACTTGAAGGTGAAGGGACTTATTTAATCAGGGAAGTGAGAAATAGAATCATCAACACCTACTTAAAGTAAACATGCCACCCCACAGCAAACAGCTGTTTTTCACTGGGAGTTCAACTTCCACTACAGCTGCAAATCCAGAGTGAAACACAGGAGGGTGATGACAGAGCTGCATGATGGCACAGTACCTCTCTGTTGAAGCAGCAGCAGTGTCTGTGAGTACCACCTATGCTAACAGGATGATCACCATTAGCATTTTCACATATTCTCTTACCCTTTCTGTCACCTGAAACTGCTGATTATAAATAAATTCATTCTCTTCTACTATCCACTTTTTCTAACACCTTCTTTTTAATTAACATCTCTGTAAAGCTATTACAAAGTTAAGGTGACCAGAGACGTCTGTGAAGGACCCATCGGGCAAAACTCATGAAGTAGATACTGTAAGTCTGCAGATGATCTTGCAGTGTGTTGCTACACATTTAAATGAGATGCTACTGAGTTACATTTTCCATGTTCACCAGAGGAGACAGCCCTTTGCAGAAGTTACTAAAAGTGGCCTAGAATGGACCTAAAATTCTCCCTGAGCTGATCTCTTGAATAGAGAAGAGGCCAGGGACTGATCAGACCCCAGAGACCAGAGCAGAGGAGCACACTGCCCAGTCAGTGCTCTGAGGCAGGCAATGCTCATGGAGGATGGAGGCAGGTAAGGAGAACAAAGAGGACACAGGCTATCAACAGCCATCAGTGTGCACCAGTGAAGACACTGATGTTTAGCTCCTAACATACCAGCTTCCTCCATAACCCAGTTCCTCATTCTCCTGTCCACAGAACAGATGTAAAGCTCTGTCTTGTCTAATTAAGAGTGCAAGCAAATTTTTTTGCACGTTTGCTTTATTGTATAATGGACACAAGATCCAGCACAGTCTAGCCTTTACTGGTGTAGAGGCTGTAAATTACATATATTAATAAAGTTACATTTTTCTTAAGGCCAGAAGGAATTATTTGGCTGTTAGTACCTTGTTTACCTTCTGCAGGTACTGCCTGAATAGTCGAGTGACTACTGGATGAAGACAGTATCTCTTCTTTGAGTAAGGGTCCTGACTTTTGCAAAGCAGTGTTGATTTAAAGGATTCAAGTAACAAAGAATGTATGCTACTCCTAGCTAAGTTGTTACCATGGTTAATTATCACACTGCTAGGTAATTGTGCCTTAGTTCCAGCATTAATTTATCTACTTCCACTTTGAAGCATAGGATCTTGCTATGTGTGTTTGCCAAATTACAGAGACCTCTACTGCCACAGGTCTCCTTCTTATGGAGGTGACTGGGTAACAGACTGTGGTTGGCTCCCTTCTCAGTCTTCTCCTCTGTGCACTAAATGGAGTGACATTCTTTAGTCTTTCACTTAGAAGCAAGTTTCCTGTCCCATGAACTGCTTTTTGGGTCCTTCCTTAACCCTGTCCAGTATTTGCATATGCAAAGTGCAGGCAGCAGAATCAGGTACAAAGATTAAAGTAGGGAAAAGCCTCTCTAATAAAAACTCTTCCTGCTCTTCCATGTTCCTCTACAAGCCCATAGTTTGGAATAATACATTTGAGTGTTAGTAGTGCAGTTATTCCATTAAATTGTACCACCTTTTTTGCAGCAAAGCCATCATCCGACTGACAAACCAAAAATGTTAGCTCTTGGGGGTTTGATAATGATTTCCTCTAGCATTAGAGGCAGGATTAGTAATACCTCTCTATTTCTTCTCTCTATTCCCTGCTTATTAATCCAAGAATGCTGCTCTCCTACTCCACTCAGTTGGTTATCTATCATTACCTCCAAGTAATTTATGCCATTAGGACCAACACAACAGCCCTGAAGCACACAGAAATGCTGCCAGACCACTGAAAGACCAAGACACACCTGTATCTAATACTGAGGCCCAAACTTCAGCTGAAATGTAAACTATTGCTGCTTCACTGCTTCACTCACCTTTGGCCCATCATAGACAATAAATCAACTACAAAAATCACTAAAAAGTAGTAACTGCCAACGATAAACCTACAAAAAAAAAAAAAAATTCAACACTACTTCTATTATTAAAATTTGCCTTCAGTTTCATGATTTACACATAAAAACAAAGTCCGAGGAAGGAAATACCAGCATCCACTGGCTATGGACACATGCAAAAAAGGATTGCTGAGGTCTCTTAAGCTATTTGTGTAAATGATAAACTAATTGCCCGTGATCAATTGCCCATGATCTGTTTGATCAGGTTTACAAAGATGCTGGCAGGTAATGAGAACTTAAACAGCACTATTGTCAATAGGGAGAAAAAGCCCTACTCTGGACCCCCCTCAATGCCCTCACTTGATTTCAGAGAGAGAAAACTATAGCAAGAATTTTAATGACCTATTTTGTCTCTTTTGCAATTTGATTTAAAAGCAAATTCACAAAAACCCAGCCACGTGGAATTTAAATTCTGCAGAAGTCTCACCCACCAGCAATTACTACAGCAGCGTTTAAAATTTTAAAAGAAAACAAACCCAAACCTGAACAAAACACTATTTTTCAATTAATTTTCTTACTCTGATTTCTCTCCACATTGCATCATCTCCCAATTACTGTGATTTTGCTGAGTGTGCCAGTTTCTTAAAGACACAGCTATAAAATGTATGGACTAATTGTTGAGCAGAACTGAAGAGCTATTAAAACTGCAATAGTACAGTACTTCCAATGGTAGTCTATTATTTCTACATGATTGGTTTTGTACAGTCCAACTCATGCAGTGAAACTCTTAGATAAATTAACTCCTTCGTTTTGACATAAACATCAAAGGGAGAATTAAAGGAGAACGAACATTATTTTCTGCTGCTATTTTAGACATACTGTTCATAACATCCATGAATGTTCCTGGAAAGTTACAAATTATTTAAACTGAGAAAGCCATTTGCTGTTTTATCAAGTCTGTAATACATAAAATTTGGCTCCAAAATTATCTCATTTTCCCATTTCATGTTTCCCTGTCATCTACATGGTAGAGCATGTTTACAGAACTTTATAACTATAATATACAATTCACTCATTTCTAAACAGCACTGTAAGAGTAAGTCTGAAATGTACACATTTTAAAGATTACTTAGTGAACACCAAACCCTTTCCCAGCTGTTTTAAATTTTGAATTTCCCAATAAATGAATAACATACTAAAAAAGCAAACAAGATCTGACATTATTTAGTCTAAGTTTCTAAAATGGCATAACATCTGTAGCTAAAAACAATTCTGAATAACTATATTTAACTAGAGCAGTATTCTATTATTCATAGCTCATTTTCCTTACAGACTAGGGGACTTAATGTGGTGTTCAAGCATTTCAAACATTTTTAATTGTTTAGTCCTTCCAAGAGCCAAACTGCTGCAAAAAGGGGGAAAATGTTCACTCATATCTTTTATATATATTCATGTGACCAACCCATGATCTCAGTTAAGTGCCACAACTGTTCATTAACACACATCACAGCCCCCCAGTCAGCACTGTGAGCTTTGAAACCATGCCAGGAGCAGGGGCTCAACAAATGGCACTTTGACCTTTTCACTACTAACTTCAATCTTTATTAAAATCTCTCAGACGTCAGCTCTGTCTCTCTCTTTTTACCATCTTTTATGGGCTCCTGAAATACCTAATATTCATTCATTAAACGGAAAAGTTTGTTACATTCTTACATAATGACAGATTCCCCTTTCACATGCAATCGGCTTGTGAAATGCCTCTGATTGAAAAGAGAATGAAACACCCCCTCCCCCTGCCAAACAACTCTAAATTCAGATTGCTCACTCATTTCCAGGGAAATCAAGTATGCTGCCTAATATTAAAAAAAATCTCATGGCATCGAGGCAAGTTTAGCTCCGTTTTATGTTTCCCTTATTAAATTTCACCTTAGCAACACACCAAATCCTCACCCTGCTCTTTACTTGGTTTTTCAGTTTCATGTTTGCCTCTTCACTTCTTTCGTCCAAGCATTTATGAGGGGACAGAAAATGAATTTTTTTTGTTCAGCAGAGTTTCAGTTTCTTACAACAGAGTCATCAAAACCAGCAATCCCATGAAGGAAAATGCAACTAGAGACAAATAGAGGCTTTCATCATTTTTATGGTGCTCAAGCATAGATTTGGGGGTAAGCGGGAAGAAGAGAGAAATCATGATTTTTTTTTTTTTTGCCTACCAATAATTAAATAATTACACATTAAGAGAGAAAAGAAAAAAAAACCCACAGAAAAAGTTCTCATGAGTCATTTATGTGTTTTCATTCTTTGTGTAAACTTTCTGGCACACCCTATATGCTTCATTTCTTGCTTTAAATAAGTAAGTACTGGAAAATATGCATAGTATTTGAAACCAAGGGGAATGACACACTAATTCGAGGTATACTTTGCGTAAGTTTGCATTTTCCAAATTTGAAATGCAACTTCAAGGAAACCTAAAACTCACCTCCAACCTCTGATTTCTTTCCCCCCTTCACCCACGGATTATGTAGAAGGTATAAACTATTCATTTAAGCGGCACAGGCAAGTATCATCATTAGGTGGCTTAGTTGCCTGGGATACTCCTATCAGCCTGACCAGCAGGGAACCTGCGAAGCGTGAGCTCCAAAGGGGGAAAAAGTAAACAAAGTAATGAGTAACAGTTACAGCTCCTTAAAATGTGTACATTAACCTCGGTATTGGGAAACTGTTTGCTTTTTAGAGGCAGCACCCTCTGACTGAAATAATGATAAATATTTTGGAAATTCCGTCTCAAGCCAAAATGAAATTATTGAAGTGCACTCTTGGAGAACAAAGCTTTTTAGTATACCTTCAAATGAAGTCAGGTAAGTTTACAAATGGCCTATATCTAAAAGACCATTAACTAAAATTACATTTGTTTTTATTGAAAGACAGCCTCAAGTGCTGACATGTAATATATGACATGTGATACATAATAATACTATTAAACCCGTTCTGACATAATATCTCCCTAGGCCTAATAACCACAAATGACTGCTTTAGTTAAGAACTAGCCAGGAGCAAAATAGATCTACGTAAAAGTAGCTCTAGCCATAAATACCTCAACAATATTTTATGTCACTTGGTAAAAAAGTTAAAGGAGTCCCATAATAATTAACAACAAAAACTTCATGTTCTTTACTATTGTATGGTGGTTGTGAAAGGTTATTTCATAGTCCCGCAGCTGCCAACGCTGTAAATTATGCAGGCACCAAGAAGCATTAGGGAGAAATAATAGCAATTTAAACTAAGGCTGACGTAATTCATGATAAACAGTCACTGGAAAATATTACAATGTTGTCTTTTTTGAGTGGTTTTAATCAGCAGAATGTGACCATATTCTGACACAAACCACTTCACTTTTCCATTGTACAGGAATGGGGGCCCTTCCCTGGCCACAAAGGTCTCCCTTGCTCTCTGCCACTGCTGAGCCCCAACACCTGAGGGATGCTGCTCACCAGGCTTGGGGATGCCAGTGAGCCCAGAGTTCTGAGACACAGCTCCAGAGTCTGAACAGGCCTGCTGGCTCAAGGGATGCACTGAAACCAGGGGAGCAGTCAAACAAGGATGCACTAATGAAGGCATATGAGGAAAAAGAGATGGCTCCAGAAATGAGACCACCTATGATGGACATGACACACAAATATGATGAACACAGCCAGCTTACTTTTTGCTGTGATCACAAAACATGGTTTTGATAGCTAAACTGTAAAACCAGCCATCAAGGGGAAATTTTATATAGCAGGGATTAGTAATATACATCTACAATCATCTACTGAATGGACACCAATAAAGCCAATGCGTGTGTAATAACTGACAAAATGTGTACTATGGGTTACCTTTATCAGGCACAGAAGAGCAGCTCACTTGCTGGAACTACACTTTAATTCCCTCCTGAATTCTGCCTGGTAAAATACGTAAACCCCACAACACCACCTCATAATCGCTAAGTTAAAAAACAGAAAGAAGTCGTGGGCACACCCAGGCCCTTAATTCCACCATGGGCACTCTCAGGAGAGAAGGATCTCTCACCTCCTGTCCGGTGAGAGCCCCAAATGCAGAGCAGTCCCAGCCCAGGCCATACTGGGCAGCCCTTGGTTGGCAGCCCTGGCGCTCCTCAAGCAGCGGGGCCATGGCCCCAGGCAGTCACTGCAGGCACACGGCAGAAGCCCCTGATTCCCAGACTGCTACCCAGGGGCACCTGAAGAAGTACCAGAGCCACAGCAGCTTCCCAAGCACCCTTCCATGCCAGCAGCTCTCTCGCAGTGACACCGGTGGATGCCGCAGGCCCCTTGGGCAGCTGCCCTGCTGCTCTGGGCAGGGCTGACAGCCACCACCAGCCCCGGCTGAGAAGGGATGCTGGGGAGGGAGCCCCAGGGAATGGGCTGAATCAGCTTTTTCAGGCAGTACCTGCCCCTCCACTCAGCATCTGCTGCCTTCCCGAGGGCAGCGGGAACATGCAACTGAAATAAAATCAGTGTTTTCCATTAAGGAGTTTTGATTATATAGTGAAAAATAATCTGTATTGTTATTTATCCTGGTTACAATTAGGGTTGCTAGTGAAAATGCACTAAAAATCCAGAAAGGAGTAGAAGCTAACAGCATTTGTTTCTATTGAAGTTCCTGCAGACAGGAAGGTATTTTATCTTACTTTACTACACATTACTTATGTTCACTTAACAGCTTGCTGTTAACACTGGATGAGATTTTGTCTTCGGTTAACTGGTGAAAATCTTGAGTAACAGCCACAGAAGTGGATTGAGTTATTTTGGATTTACGCCACTAAGAAAGGCAGAATGTGACCCCTTATCAGTGCCTTTTTGCTTTGAGTATACAAATATTTTATGCATTTCAATGAGTGACAGAATGCAAAACTTGCAAATATTTATTTTTAGATGTATGGGGAAAAAGCAATTAGAGCTAAAAATGTTAAGAATGAAGAAATCACTTAACAGAAGCAATTATGCTGGGCACATAAACAGCTCTGCCTTCAGACATTTTATTCAAATGCTACAGAGCACACTAGAAAATATCAATTGTTTAAAAAAACCCTCCAAGTATTTTTTCACAACTGAAAGATCAATCATTATAAACAACATCTGGGGATCATTAATATCGTGCTCTACAGTTGAATTAACAAAATAAGAAAGAAATCTGACCAGAATCCAGAACATTTCCAGATTCGCTTTCTCAAGCTAAAAGCTTGTGTTTGCAGAGGTGGGGTGGGAGGGAAGAGGAAATGTACATTTATCTATATTGTATATAGTGCTATTATGCATTAATAACTACTTCCCCTCCAGCTATGTCCTGTTTTTGTTTTGAGAGATCTAAAATTTCAAATATTTAGCTAAGCCACCCTGCCCAAGACCTTGGAAAAAATTTGCATATTTTTCAGACTGTTGGAGATGCCACTGTAAAGCTCCATCTAAGGAGCTCCCAGTACCCATGCTAACAAAAAGTCTCCATACTCCTCCTATTGCAGTTCTAAATGCATTAAACATTCCAGTCTTTGCAGAGGAACACTAACACCAATCCCACTCTAATATCACATCTGTATTAAAACAAAGAAGCTGGAAGCATCTATATGGAAACTTCAAGTTTTTCTGAATTTCACTGATATAAACTATCCTGCAGGTAGCCAAAACAGACAACAGCAATAATGCTGATACTTTACATCAGCCAAAAAACTTTTAAAAACCCCAGTCAGCCCAACTACAATTTTTGTACTGGAGCTAGTTTAAAAAGAAAGCTAACTTTGACTCTTTGACTCACACAAATAAAGTAAGTCACCAACAGGAAAACTGTATTTCATTTAGACTGGAAACATTCTTCCCTCTTTTTTTTTTTTTGTTTGTTTGTTTGTTTTAAAGACTCAATCCCTGCCAACATTTTATTTTGTTATGTTTTTCCTCCAAACAACTGATTTTATCTGTGAGTCACAAACTTCTGTAAACTAAGATGCGTAATGAGAGCATAGACCAAATTTCAGCTGTACCAGGACTAGCTGAAGTCCCCAGCTTTCATGTGACTGAGTTTTTCTGGGGCATGACCCGTCTCTAAAAAGTCCTTTCTCCTTCATAACGCTGCTCTTCCATGGCTTCTCTGGCCAATGACAAGAAGGAGGGCAAGTCTTTCTGAAATTGTTGGCTCAGAAGCTCCAGCAGCTGGGAGGACTGGTAGGTCACCCCTCATTCCCAACCACTCCCTGCCAGCCCTCGAAGTGAGACAAACTGCCTTCTTCATTGTTTTACAGGGACAGAGGAGTTGTTGAAGGTTTTGAGGTTTGCATCTTAATGTAGATAACTTTTCCCCTAGCAAGCAATATATTGTTAAGTTTGGTTTGGAGGATGGGGAGAGGAGATAAGTGGGGCCTGTAATGCCCTTTTGCACACAGCTTTTTTTTCAATGAGCAGTTTCCCTCTGCATTGCTCATATTATGGCCAAATGAAGATGGTTAATTTTTCAGAGAAGAAATTGTATTTATACCACAGTAGGTTGTAGTTCTCTCACTCTTTGGTATGAAATATTTCATTAAAAAGTTGAGCTTTACACGGAAACCCAAAACCTTCTTTTGGGGGTGAACATGTGTTTACAGTATTCCAGGGACCAAACAGATTGTTTAATATCATATTGGACCCAGCATGCTGTAAAAATAATCCAGAATTATTTATAATTTACCAGGCAGATTATAAAAACTGGGAAGAAATAAGGTATTCAGTTTTCTCTCACACTCCTGTTTACAGAAAAAGCAAGCCCATCCTCACAGAATGAAAGACAGCCTTTGGATTGATTCATCTTGAGCAGGCAGGATTGATAACATTTATCTAGCAAAGCACCATGACAAATCCTGCTGTGTGAGATTTTCACCTGTGAAGCTGATGGAGCTGAAACTCACCATCACTCAGACCACAGCTGGATCTCAGATGGATCCTGGCTCACTGATGCACTCTGGCAGCCCCACCACGACATGGAGCTGGCACAAGCCTGGCAAATGAAGTAACTTTTTTTGGACGAGCAAACACAGAGGACATGAGCTGCTCTAGCAACAAGTGCACACTGATTTATGTCCAGTGACCTTCAGCTACACCTTCTGAACACTCACAGGCAGCTTTGCCTCCAGCTAGATCACTTTGGTCTATAACAAAAATTATTAGAAACCTAATTTCTTCATTCCTTCTCTCTTGCAGCACGTATGACCACAGAGCAGATGCCAGTAAATGATATGCATTTACAAAAGTTATTCAGTAACAGTAACCCCAGAGGCTGATAAATGAAAAAGATTTTGAAAAATGGCTTGAGTTGAAGAGAAATGAACTGTTCATTTTCATTGCTCATGTTCATTTCATTATCCACCTGGACTGCTTCACGTTGGTGAGGACCTCTAACTGCTCTTATTTCGGGAGAGGGGTCCGTGTGCAGCCTGACTGCAGCCACAGCCAGGAACTTGGGCTATCAAGACATCCAAGCATGGTTTATGTCTTCTGCTTTCTGAACAGAAGCAAGTTCTTGAGCCTATTTGCATTCTGGAGGGGAACCCTCCAAGGCAGTTGGATTAAGTAATCTGTAGTTATATCTTACATTAACTAGAATGGGAGCAGGAGGCTTCCCACTCACAGCAGTCTTTCCCTCTGTAAATATAGAGCAAGCCCTTCCGTGGCAGGCTGCAAAGAAATACACCCAAATGTCTGAGCCTTGCAGCTGCTGAGCCCTTTCCTGGGGCTCTGAGATGGGATGCTGTGGCACACTGAACCTAACCAGAGGAGCATTGGAAGAGGGCTGTGGAAGAGAAGTGGCCCTATATATTCCTGTCCAAACCACTTGGGCACATGCCATGCAGCAGTGGGCACGCAGGGTGGAGGCAAGCACAGGTAGCTGCAGTGTTGGCAGCCCAAGCTGGAGAGGGAGCTTAGCACAGCCTGAGCCCCACTGAAGCTCTATGGAAACACAGAACATCCACACAGGACTGCCCAAAGCCTCGCTGCATCCCTTCCAGCCAGACCTGTGCGAGCTCACAGACCGCATCTACACGCATCTTCTGCTTTAAAAAGTCCCACACCAAAACCAACATTATTTATTGTCAACAAAACTTAATTCTCCTTCCTCATTTCCTGCTTTATTTGTTTTTGTCCAACCTTACAGAAGAGGGGAAAATAGATAAGGAGTACGAGAACAAGTCAGAGCTCAACAAAATTTTTTTTGTTATAAATTTATAATGAAAGTGGAGAGAATATTTACAGGAAAAACATTTTGGTCTATTAAAACTGCCTAACAAGGACAACAGCTTACACGGCGGGGGTTCTTTGTAAAGGTGTTTCTGGTGTCTCATTTGTGACATCCTGTATCTGTTGCACAATATTCCAACATAGAGAGAATGTGTAAGGCTTGCCTCAAAAGCAATTCTTCTGAAGATAACTTGGCATCCACATCAGAAACCAATGCTCCAGTGCTGCCCACATAAAGACATCAGCAGAATGTATTTCCCAAATTTTGTATTTGCTTTAGAGTTAGGAGAATTTCAGGTAAAAATTGTGAAATGCACACTCCTATCTTATTCCGTCTGCATACTTATTTCATTTGCAAGGTAAGAGAGAAACAAAACCTTCAAATTAAATGTGTCTGGATCTCCTTACAGACACCTTTTCAGAATTTTAGTCACATTTTTGTAATCTGGTATCCCCTCAGATTTGACTGATAAATACCAGTGCCTTAGAGTAATCTATTTATCTACTGTACCACCCTGCCTCTGTTTAGCCTTAGCAGTCATCACTTTCCACAGGTGACATTAATCTACATGATATCAATGTAAATTGTTTGTATAATGAAATGGTGTACATATTATTGTCCTGCCAGCAAAGGAAAGGATAAACTAGTACTTTGCCTGTTGTCTTCAACAAAGGTAGTATAATTGACACCATATATTTTGCAATACAGATATGTAACCACACACTGGCCAGTTTTTTCTTCTCAAAACAGCAGGGCTTGCAAGTTTTACATCATTATTTTCATAATAAATACTTTTAAACAGTGGTTTTTTGTGATGGGGATTTTAAAAAAATTTGCTTCTTAAACCAAACTGAATTTTAAATACACATTATTAATTTCTATGGCTAAGATTTCTGTGGCTCTGGTTGATAATGGGATAATTGTCTCACAAAGGTCAAGAGAATGGCATAGTTTGCTTTCAGAGGCTGAACAAAGCACTTGCTATGGTTCACTAAGCGTAGTTTCTGCATCACTCCACATCTCTTTGATTCATCTATTACTAATATTCCATGATACACTTGCATTATGGATCCAACTATTTCAACAAACCTGTAATCAAGGAATTTGACCCTGAATAAAATACTCCACAGAAAGCAGATGGTAGGCTCATCAAATGCCTTCAAGCCTAAAATAACCTTTCCCATATAAAAAGGAGAGACAATTAAAACTGAACTTTATATTCTGAGCTTGAGCTCAGAGTAAATAAAAACCACCATAATAATATTGTGTCATTGGACCAAACTTCCAGGGCATTTAATTCATTATTTTCACCACCCTCACCCCCTAAGAGCAACCAACACTTTTATTCATAGTTCATTCAAAGCCTGCAATGTTTTGTATGAGTGTAAGCAGACTTGACAGTTTGGGCCTGATTCTGAAAAATCTTGACAGCACAAAACTAAAAGTACTCCCAGCAGTCATGTGCTCTGGTGACAACACCACGTGAGGAAGGATCTCATCTGCCTTTTGGGAACGGAGTGGCAGAGCAGCAGAGGAGCACTACCTCCCTAAATGCCCCACTGGATGATGAGTCAGGGTTTCTCTGCCAACACAACAATGCCTGAGCTGGGCACCAAGCAAAAAGCCAGGGTGCTCAAGTTCAGAAAAACAGGTAGGAGACTCCGCCATCAGAAACATTCCCTCTCACTCTCATTATTAAACGTTTAAGGGCATCAGCAGGTTTTTTTTTTCTCTAAGAGACCACAGGAGCTTCCTTGCAGAGATGTGGGGGTCTCGCAAGCAAAGGTGCACCACCACCCTGCAGACTTTGCAAGCATCAGCCACAGAACTCATCCAACTGGTGATATGGGGGATAAAACTTAATTCTGTACACTGCTGAAGAAACTACTCTGGGCCCATTACTGGAGCTACCGTGGCTGTCTACACAACATGCATTCCACCACATATTCAAAGCACACCACACATGTTGTTGGGATGATCTGACACCAAAAAACCCCTGCGTGAAATCACTTGGCTGCTATCATGTGTCCAATCTTGCAGTCCCTTCCTCCAGCTGTAAGGGGCTGTGTACCCCTTTAGAGCTGCAGAGCATCCTCTATACCTTTTGAATTAAGAGGTCACCACCCAGAAGTATTTCTGCACTCATAAAACCAAGCTCCTAGCAGTGGCAAAGCCCATGTTGAACAAGCTCACATTCCAAGATGACCAGAAACACAGCAGCTGCAGCTTGACACTCCTACAGGGCCCCAGGAGCACGGCTGACCAGTGCTCTGCAACAGCAATGGGGTGTGCCAGAACTCTCTCCTATTTTGCATTTTTTAGCATATTGCACCAACAAGGACTTCAAAACACTCTGTAAAGCTTCTGGAAGACAGGCTATAGGTGAATGGTTAAGGTAGATGAACTTCAAAGCCAGGGAAGGTATTGTTTCCCTCAGACCGAGTCACTGTGCTACACTCTACCCATGTAACATCAGCTTTGACTGTGAACTCAAGCTGCAATACTGAGATCACCAGTGGCGAGAAGCCTTAGAGAAGAAAGAACATACTTGGTACTGAACATTTCAATCATAAATAGCATTGGCTCACTTCACAGGGATCACACCTTCCCTTTGGAAATTAGTGGACACTTAAAAGAAGAAAAATGTCTTTACTTGTGAGAAAAAGAAAATAGCTGTAATGGGACTTACCAAACTCATCACATATACTTTCATTTTCTATTAGGGTAGGATGATCAAAGGTATCCCGGCAATAGAAGATCTGGGGGTTCTTGCTTGTTACTGCAATGCCTCCCAGGGCTAAAACAAACTGGTCTGTAAGTATTGAAGAGGGCTTGTCCTGAATGCGCTTTAACATGGAACGGTATCGACAGTACTGTGGGTAGCTGAGAATTAGAAGGTTTGAATCTTCGTCATCCTCACCTGGAAGAACAGAAAAAAATACTCTTAGTATATCAGAAAAATACAAAACAAGAGCTGTAACATTTCAAAAAACCTCTAAGTTCAGTCTTTTCTCAAGACCCAACTTTTATAGCACAGTGGGCCTGGAAAGAAAGGTTAAAACCAGAAATTTAAAGAAAGTTTATTAAAATAGGTTATTTTCTGCCTTTCTGTTCATTTCTCCTGTACTTACTCACAAGGACTACCTGGAAGAGCAAGAAAACACTGCTCTGCAGAAGTTGGCCAAGGGCCTGAATCAAAGTGTTCACCATACTCTGCCAATTTGGCTGCTTCGATAGAAATATTATCTGTAATTTTCACTCAGTTCCCCATACAGCTTTACTGCACTCATGTTTACATCAGCTAACGTCTTTTTAAAATAATCATATACAAGCCTCAGAGCACACAGCTATTACCTCTCCTTTGAAGTACCTGATACTGGCAACTACTGAAGGACCCCTGGGCCAGGGAGGTGGGCTAATCTGACCTGGTCATTGTTGCTAAACCCCAACAGGTAGAAGCAACTTTCTTCACATTAACTGCAAATGCAGCAGGACTCAATAAAACTCCTACAGAGCACAACAAGCAAATGAATTTTCAAACAGCTTGTGCTGCTGGGCTGAAAATATAAACCAATCTAGAGCTCAGAGCTTTCCATTCCTCCATGGTTTAGATGATATCACATATGAAGGTGGTAGATTTTGAACTATCCTAATCAAGTGTCATCATATAACCAGAAGGAAACCTAAGAGAAAAAAAACCTCAACTAGGTATGCAAACATGATAAATTACTCATTTGCAGGTATGCAGCCAGTACTTAACAGCACTTCTTTTTATGCTCATTTATCTCCTCAGGTACATAACTGAACATGGCTTTCCAGACATGCCAATGAAGACAACGCAACAGCATTCACTTCACATTTTCTGCTGTACTCTGATTACTGAATAACTCAGCTATTTCTTCTGCCAGAGACAAAAGGTCTACTATTTAATCCCATTACCAATACTGAAATCATCATTCTTACTCCTAAAGCAAAAATCACTTCAGACACTGAGAGAAATGTCAGATCAGTTCTGCCCAACTAAATATGATGGCACAACTCATCTAGATTCAAGTGAGGCAATGGAAATGTTGACACATAAAAGGCTAAATTTTAAGAAGTCTCTGGAAGCAGATATATCACCTAGAGTGTCATCACTGCAGATGAATGCAATGCTATAAGAAAATAAAAAAAAACAAACAGGACAGACAGACTTGCAAAGCACCATCTTTGCTAGCACAGCTCCTGAAAGCGATCACTTTTAAAAACTCAGAACTGTCACTACCATCGTGACATGGATGAAGAGATAAAACTATTTGTGTTAAAAAAAACCAAACCCCAACCAAACAAAAACCAAAGCCAAACCAAAAAACCCCGACAGAGTAATATATTTTGGTAAACAGCACTGTCATTACTCTTCTAAGAAAATAAAACTGATGGCCCTAAAACCTCTTCTAGCCAATATGGATGTGGTCATGCTTTTTCTTCATTTCAACAAGTATCCCCATAAGCCTACAAAACAGCAGGATTGAGCCAACTGCTCCTGGGAATAAGGCTCTCTCCTCTTTATTAGGAAAGTCTAAAAATCAGATCAGGAGAGCTGTTGTAGGAATTAACAAGCACATGATCCGTCCTTTAGCTCCTCTGAGAGTTTCACGTACGCTTGCTTGGCGGTTATTGCTACTTTCTACCTTTGTGTAGATAGCGGTGAGCTGAATCTGTCGATCTGACAGCACTTTTCTTATGCCAGGATGTGGTCAGCTTTTTAAACAGGGTGGATATAAATGTATGTCCCACGTGCCTTTGTAGTAAACCATTGGTTTCTACATAAACGTGCTGCAAGTCCCTGCGCGGAATTACACAAACTTTGTACCCCTGACAACTTAACTCAAACCCCCTAGCATAAATTAAAACTAAGTAATTTTCACAGGATCACTTTCATACGTGCTTGTGCAATTCCAATTTGTGATGCATGTTTCCCTTCCTTTTTTACTCCCGGTTCAATAGATACATCTAAAAATGAACAAAGGCTGAATAAACTGGAAATTTGTTTAGTGAAAGACAAACAGTGCTCCTGGAGCAAAGATTTTTTTTCCTCAACCACGCCCACATGAGAAAAGAGAAATCAAAGCAGACCAATCCCTAGTAAAATGCAAGCCCGAAGAAGAACTATTATTTGCTTTTATCAAAATCTCACACATGCCATTTAATGGTGGACTTAGCGAATATTGCAAGTATTTTTCAGAAATATGATCAGAAAGAGTTTACTCTTAGGAGAAGCAAAACTCAAAATGCAGAACACATTCCATTAAAATTAAGAAAAACAACATGACTTCTAAAAACATACAACTGAGATATTAGGAAACCAAGACACTGTATCTTTGAGTTTCATTTTAGCTTCAACAGACATAACATGGTAAAAGATAATACCTACAGTACTCTGCTTGTGAGGCTCAACTGAAATTACTCTAATCCTATGCTTATATCATAATTGTGTGGTTTAATAACCCCCTCCAACGTCAACTTTTCATTTATTTTTATATTTCAGGGCTGAAAACAGAGAAACTGTAATTAGGAAGCCAGGTTCCACCCCTGCCTCCCGAGCACTGCCTATATATGCAGAGATGTAATCCAACAGCTCCCTTTGTGAGGGGTAAAGAGAGCTGGGATTTGGCACAGCCTGGCATTTATGTTGGATTACATGTTCTTCAAGTTGTCTTTGTAAGTAAGAGATGCATGAAATGCCAAACACAATGAATCTATGCAAGAACTGACTTTTCAAATCAGCACAGCCATTTTTAATACGTAAGGCAAAACAATTAAACGCCCCAAAAGAAAAAAATTAAAAAAAATAAAGCCTGTTAAAAGCACGAATTCTTAACAAATCCATCTAGAGGCAGAACTATTTACAGACAGAGGAGAGAATAAAAAACCAAAACTGTAACATGCATTTTTGTTTGCTTTTTTCAGTAACATCAGCCTATAATGTTATTGCTAACTGCCATAATCTACCCTCAACATCAGTAAGCATTATTTCTCTTTAAAAAGACCTTCACACCAGGATTTTATAGAGCTTGATGGAAAAACTATGCATGTTCCTTCCTGTACCTAATTACCTCAACTGCAAAAGCTGCCAAGTATTTTGCCCTTTAGTTCTTTTAATCGTATTAGTGCAAATGCATTTGGATGCCAACAGAAACAAACATTTAAAGATTTTTGCTTAAAAGACTCCAAATATGTATGAGGCTGGTGCTATGAAAGCACACTCCATTTCTTCCCACAAAGCACAGAGTTATTCTTGCAGAAGAAATATGAATTTGTGCCTCTTGTAAGACTAAATGTCTAGTTTCGACCCAATTTAAGTAAAATAATGTCAATAGGAACTGCTCTCACAATGATTTATGCTACCTTCTGTTACTTTATTACATTAGACATTCCTTTCTCTAAGCTTTATACTTTTTGCCGTCCTCCTAGCAACCACATAAAGGCTGAGTACCAACTTTACGTGCCTGGCACCCTTCCAGGCTCGACTGTTATTGATAATTATATTGAAGTTTCAATTTAATTGCTCCTCTGTTGTGACACAGAATATTTTTTGTAATTAGGCTTTTCCCATTTTCTGTCCATTCATTTTTTGTATTATTGAAAATTACTTTTTTGCCCCCCTCCCCCACCACCCCGAAAACACAGGCAGAACAATGACACAGATAAGGGTCTGTACATCTGTTACTATCATTAACAACTCAGTAATGTGAAGGGAAGAAAAAAAAATTTAAAGGGAAAAAAATGGTGAATATAATTTCTCAGAAGGTAAATTTCTTTTCAGTTGAAGTGCTCTTTTTCTTCTCACAGTTACTCGGTGATTTCCCGTTCTAATTACAAGACATTATATAGAAAGTAGTTTTTAAAAAGGAAATGTACCAACACAGGAGGCTAAACAGAAACACTTGCTTGGTATGGTTTGAAATTGCAAACTTTTACATCTCTTATCAAGTCTCTGCTCTACCGTTGTGCAATATATTCTATTACACATCTACATTTCTTCTGAGGCAGTTAACACAAATGTATACATCAAAGGGGAAACACATTTGCAGTTAAACTGCAGGCAAAGGGGAAAAAAAAGAAAAAAAAATCAATTTTTTTCCTCCTCCATGTAGCTGGTAAGTTGGAGGCAAGCCAAGCCTCAGAGTGGAAAATATTAAAAAGTACAAAAAAAAAAAAAAAAAAAAAGGAAAAAGAAAGAAAAGCAGCAGGCTTGATTAAAAAGCAAAAGAAGAGATATTCAGTTCTAAATCTAAATGAATAAGCCACAAACTATTTCATAAAAACATACTGTGACGTAAATTACACATCAGTATTGCACTGTTGTGGTTATTTTGAGAAATGGCTTGTACTGTAAGTCAGCTGGTAAAACCCCACCCTTAATGATTTTGTAATTCTCCATACAGCAATCAACTGGAGCAGTCATGAAATTGCCAAGAAGGAAAACAGACAGAGCTGTAGAGAGTTTGTAATAAAAAGATAATGTACTTTTAACATAACAGAAGTAGAAGATTGGTTTTATTAACTAAAAAAACTACTTAAAAGGTCCCAGGCTTGCCATTTGTTTTGATAAATGTTGACACAGATCTTCCTAAGATCAGCAATGGAAGTATCAGGGGAACCAGATAAAAATGGGACAATGCTTTGGTGTGTGGGTAGCAAATTGAGCAAGGGAGTTATCCGGAATACAGAGAGAAAATGAAGGAAGTTGCAGGGTTCTGTCCAGCAGGCTCCTCTCCCACACGGTGCCCTCACTCCTCTGCCTTCTTTCACAACCCCCCATTACTAAGGGGGTTTCCCAGAGGATTCACGTATCATAATGAGTTTCTCATGGCTTGTATGCATGGCTTTGACCATTACCACCAACACACAGAGGTACTGGAGGATGCATCTGGATGTGTGCAGGGACTGGGAATGGCAAGGTCAGTGGTGTTGGATGAACACAGCTGTGACCCCCATGACGGGAGGTCTCCTGACTACTGCAGGGCAGTGTGCTCACTGACCACCCAACACCCTCCAGCTCTTAAGATCCAGTTCTCCTTCTCTTGTTCTACTCCTCTGGAAATGACCTTCTGAAGTATAGGCATGAGAACACAAGTGTAGATAAAGCAAAGATGTGTAGCTCACCCTTCAAAACCAGTATCTGCAGGTCAGACAGGCTCTACACAGCTCAGGGCTGCCTAAAAACCCATTGAGAGTGAGCACAGTTTTCAGCAGACAGAAATGATCTTACCACACAACTACCTAAAACCCCTGAATCTCTCAAAAGGTCCAAAAGCAACAGAAACAGCAGGACGATGAAAGAATAACCACAAAGAGGAGTAAGAAACTGGGTCTTTATGAGCTCAAAATCTTTAAGAGGAATCTTTAAGAGGAGTGATGCAATGAGAACACCCTCCAATACCATAGTCCAAGCTATAACCTGCCAAACACCTCCAAACTTCAAAGGTAAGTGCAGGTGGCTGAGCAGCAATGACAGTCATCACCTACACCTCTGGGTACTCCTGTGCAGGCAAGGATAGCTCTCCCAGTGAAATAACTTTCATGGGAGGATTATGCCTGCCTCCTGCCTGACCACTTCTCACACTCAATTCTTTGCACAGACACAAGGCTAAGAACCACAGCAGGAATCCACACCCCACAGTAGCAATCTGCTGTGGACTAGAAGCAACAGCTGAGGAGTTCAGGTAGCTGCACCATCATCACAAGGCATGCTCTAGCACACTGATCCACTCTCTCTCCAGTGGTTAGGAAAGACTTCTCAAACACAGCCCTTCCAATCCACTCCGCCTTTTCATTCCCACGGTCTTTATTCACTCCAGTAAAGACACTTGGTGTGTGTGCCTCAGCTGGCTAATTAATCACAAGACCTAAAAATATTAATCTAAGAATCGTATTTCTCTCACAGATAAATGCAAATGCAGTAATGATTTAGCCACATGAGATGGGACAGGAAATCTGTGGTTTTGGTTTTAAATAAATTTGGGTAAATTATTTACACAACAGGGATATCTCTTTGTTGGCAGGACCCATGCTACTCATCCTTGCTTTGAGAACCCCCCTCTATTTGAATGCTAATGCAATCAAGAACAAAGGCAACGTGTTGCAGGATATGAACACAGTGATTACATTTATGTTTACCGGATAATGACGGTGTTAACAAGTTGCCTGTAATTCCGACATGGACGTTTGCCTGCCTGATTCTGCTTTTAAATTGATCAAAAGGTGAAAGTCACTTCTGCCAATAGTGAGAGCAAAACGTACAGCCTTTCTGCATCTGTCAGATTTCTCCCCTTTTAAGGAGGAGACGGAGCTATTTCTCAGAATTTCATGCCACTTCCCCATCCCTCTGTTTTCTGTCACAGTGCCAGCAGAGCATCAGCCTTTCAAAGAATTCCTAAGCTTAGTTTAACATTTGGAAGGAACAGAATAGTTACAAATCTACTGGAGATTGAAACTACTGTTCAATTGAACAGCAATAGAGTCATTAAAAAAAAAGAAAAAGAGACAGCATAATCTAATACATACTTAAAGCACATGGCTGAAAAACATTTTACACTCGGTTATCTGGATCAGAGTTGTTCTACTCCTGCTAAATGGGGACAAACCCAAGTATGTTGATGGATGACTGACAGTATGTCCATATAATCAAATATTCTATAATATTTATCTCACAAAACCACTCAAAATTCAAATTCTAAATCAAATTTTTGAAGAAAACAAAAGAAATTTAATATGAAAAAGTTTCCAACCAGGCATTCCACATACTTTTTCAGACCCTAATCTGATATTCAGGTCCTCATAACTGCAGCTCCGACCTTGCACTCCCAGGATCCTCCTGCACCTTAGGAAGTGCCTAATAAACCTTATGAGGTGTTTCTAGACTCGAAAGAAGAGTGACTGACACTCATCATTTCCAGTTTTTATATAACCCTTCCATCCACAGGCCTCAAACTGCTTTATGGAGATGAGTAAAAATTATTATCCCCATTACACAGAGAGAGAAACTGAGACAGAGAGAGCTTAAAGGATTTATTCTACAGCATCAAGCAATTTAGAGTGCAAGGGAGAGAGCAAAGAGGCCAGGCAGAAATTCTTGTTGGGAAATTTCTGGGTAAGTGAGAGATCCCTAAGTTTCCTCAAAAGGGAAGCGACTGTCTCTGGTCACCCCAGCCAGCCTGCCTGCCTGCCTCCACCAGAGATGGGGCAGGGAGAAGGTGGCTCTGTGCTGAGGCTTCTCTCCCACCACAACCATCTTTGCCTGTCCAGCACAATTCCAGTCACTCCTTCATTCTCTTCAGCTGCTGCCCAGCTGGGATTATCTTCCCCTCCACGAAGGGTCTGCACAGCAGCAGTTCATCCTCGGCCGAAGGCAGGGTACTGCCGTGACAGCAGCTGGAGGAACCTGAGGAAAGCAAGCCCACACTGGGGACGTGGCTGTGAAATCACCTCCCTGCCTCCCAGAATTTCCTTCTCTCCTTACTCCTCAGGTCACAAGTGTGGGCCAGCACATGTCCAAACCGCCATAGATGGCTACAGAAAACCACTCTGATATAAAAGGTTTTTAAACTGCCCTATTAGCTTTCTAAAGCAGATGGAGATGGGGGGAAGGGGGGGATTGATTGTAGAAGGGAGCACATGCTGCCTGTCCTCTTGAATGTTCTGGGTCATGCAGACCATTCAGGTTGAATGTGCATCAGCTTTAAAACAAGTATTTATCCTGGTTGTCGTGGTTACTGATAAGCAGCTTCAATTCTGCTGATAACAAAAAGAAGAAAGAATTAAAAAGGGGAGGGGAGCTGAAAACATAATTTGGTAATATGACGAGGCCAACAAGAGGAAATAAATCACATTAAACAAGCCAATTGTACTGTAAATGGCTCTGCCTCTGTATTTGCTTTTAAATCATCTAAGGCTCTAACATGGCAGCTGCTTCAGTTTTAACAAACAAACAGTAAAAATCCCTTTTAATAATGGAAGAAAATAATGATATACTTTGCTTTAGCTGAATTCAAACATAATTTAATTTTTCCTGAGGTGAGATTTGCACAGGGAACAATCAGATAATAAGTGTTATCATTCTCATAGACAAAACTGAACCAGCACTTTGCAATTCAAAGTGCTATTTAATGCACCGTTTTCGGCAATCTCTGAAAACCATCCAACATACCACTGAACTACACTTCAATACTTACACAAAAAGCCTGATCCTGCAAATACTTGAGCATGGGCGTTATGCTATGAACAGAAGTATTGCAGCTGAGTTTGAAGTCATACACTCCCTACAGCAAGTTTGTGAGGGGTGGGGGACACATCCTCACATCCACTATCTTCCCCTACAACACCTTCTCATCCTCTGTATTATTATTACTATTTCTGTGATCACATGTCTTGGTCCCCCTTTCTGACATGTAGCATTGTAGAGAGAAAATACTAGAGAATGAAAAACTACTCTGGTGGAGAAACATGAAACTAGAGCCCCTGGCAAGAGAGGGGCACATATTTTTACAGCAGTGATCATTAACCATTGGAGCAATGAGCTCAAAGATGGAACAGATTCCCCATCCCAGTGGTCAGGACTATTCAAGATATTCTCTGGACTGATGAATTTTAATCTCATGGTCTCCTATGCTAAAGAGGCCAATGACAAATCCATATTTGTGTGGCATGAAAAACTGAAAAGACGTGGAAAGTTGATGAGAGTTAAACTGAGTTACTGGGTTTAATATCAAACTAAGCAGGTCTTCTGTCATCTCCTCTCTCTTTCACCTCTGCACACCACTCAAACATAAATGACAGACAAGGAAACGCAGCCTTGCTTATAAGGGACTGATTCACCACCTCTTCCTTGCAGCAGAATCAACCTCCTTCATTTTCCACTGCACCCAGAAGTATGAGTCAAATGCCTTATTTTGGTGTCTCACACGGGGCTCCTTCACTATCATTCTGAAAATTCAGAGGAACTGCGCCCTCCTCGAAATAGCAGTGGCAGAAGCTGCGGGTCCCAGAGCTGCCACACGAGGGGTGGAGGGTGGAAGTGGTCCAGTGATTTAAACAGTCAAGCCCTGCTTTTGACGTTTATGCCCTCTTTGAAACCCTTAATGAAGCAACAACCCCGTTAATTCTTGCAGGGTATTTAATACACATAAAAACTGCATTATCTACTATTTACAATTTACTACACACAAGCAGTATCTGGCTCTGTATAAAAATAACAAGCTCACTGTAACCCTCCGCTCCCTAGCCATACTGCTGATTTCTTTGACACATGGAGAAGTGAGAATAATTACATTTTACTCAGTGCGTCTCATTACACTGATTTAAGTAAGATTTCCAAAGCTGTAAAAATATGCTTTTCAATTTCATTTGTTTCTAGCATTTCACTATGAAGACAGTTCATAAAGCCTTCAAAAATCATCAATATAGACAAAAATTGTACCCTTCTCATGTGGACATTTGACAGAGGGATAATAGGGTCTAGAAACACCACAGTCAGACGTTGCTTTTCTATTTAATGTTTCCTTCTGTGCCAAACATAATATAACAGACAAGTGTTAGAGAGACATGCAGGGGGGAGTCTGAATAGAGAGCTTTAAAAGAGGTCCTTAATAGAGAAGCTGTATGCTTAGTCTTCAACAATATTCAATAGCAATTTATTTGCAGCCATTTTCTCCTGTAACCTTTCACACAGGAGCAGATAAGATAGAGCATAAGACAATTTGTCAACTGCCAGATATGAACAAAAGAAAGCATTTTAAATAAGCTTCACTGGCCCCTTGTATTTGTTTTGCAACATGTTAATAACTTTTTTGGAAGCCAATCAAAGACAAGAGAAAAAGAAGTCAAGCTGCGAAAGAAAAACCACAGTTTAAGAATTTTACAGATAAACTTGTGTTATCATCTGCAGTGTAATAATGCTTAAACCCCGGAGTGGCTCAGAATTGGAATTAGATACATGATGCCATTTCTTTTTTTAAGAAAGAGCTATTACAAAAATGCCAGAGTAATATATACTTTTCCACAGATTTGCTGTCCTCTATCTCATCCCAATGGAGCACATACCTGCTCCCCAAAAGGACCTTACTCAGTTGCCCTCCTTCCCAGTGAGGAGATGAAACTCAACACGAAGACTATGAGGAAAGGCCAGATGGAAGTTGCCAAACTCCAGGCCACTCACCCACCTGCCCCATACCACACTTCCCCAGCTACTTGGAAACCCTCACCTCCTAACTGAACTTATGTTGCACCAAAAAATCCCCAACTTGTTGCTCTGAAAAACAAGCAAATGTAGCTCTAAAAGCTGTTACAGGCATATGAGTAAGTAAGTCTGTGGTTGCTCATTTAATCCTATTCTGCATCACAACAAAGTAGGCTGGAGCTGAAAAGGAGTAAAAGGGAGAAAGTCTGAAAGAAAAAGGAGCTAACTTACACCCCTGTCTAGGATACAAGGATCAAAACCTGAGTGATATGCAGGATAAGACAAACAAACCAACTGTACTGATATTCAGCAATGCCAGGGCCTTCCTGTGTGACCAAGGTCGTATCATTAAGTATTCCTGGGGCAAAGCCTCCTTTCTGTAGAAAAAGAATTAGTTGCAGACATGTGAGAGCTTGTGGGACAATTGCTCCTGATCCCTTCCCCTTCCTGCAGGCACAAGAGGAGGGCCAGAGAACCACCTCAAAATGGTATCTACCGATATCTCTGCAAAAATGTTTCTGAGGTTCAACAATGGGTCCAAATGCTCATAGGAGTCCCCAGTCCCATTTTTAAGGTAAGGGCCCTCTGGTACTGAAGACAAACCAGAAAGCAACAAAATCCCAGCAACATACGCTGAAAAAGCTGATGAAGTGTTAAGTAATTTCATTAACGTTATTAAAATAGAGAAAATTCCCTTGGAAAATTTCACACAGGCTTTCCCGTCTCATTGCAAATTACTCACGGCCTGAGAGACCCAAGGGGAGCAAATGGAGAGAAATAAAGCTTCTCTCCAGTTAATTTGGACTGAGTCCTAGTCTCACTGGTAGAAAGACCAGGCTTGGGGGCTTCAGTGAGAACAGGGCTGGATTCTTTGAACTGGGCTATGATGGCATCTCTAAGAGAGGTACAAAAGTATTCGGGGGGAGAAGATGCATCAGAGAACAAAAGAAGCTGCTGGTCAGATGACAATCCCCCTTGTTATGATGATGAAAAGACTCCCAGACTTCAGCAAACACACACCTGCAGAGTTTAGGATGCTATACCCAAAATTAGATTTTGCCTTCTAAGGACTTCGCAAAGCAGTCTGTTACTCAGTGAAGGGAAAGAATATACACATTTGCTCTTCAAGAAAGAGGAAGGGTTTTTGGAAGAAGAAAGGGTTCCCTGTGATGGGAACATACCAACCCAGCCCCACACTTCTCCTGAGAACTAACAGAGGATTTCTCTTCCTCTTCTGCAGGACCAGGAAACCATCCCTGGAAAAGAGGAGAAGCTGTGCTACTTGAATTATCAGAAAAGGCCTCAGGTGGAGGCAGGGTGAGAAAGGATTTCAGGACAAGTTATGCCTATGAGCTGAGGAGAACAAGCAAGTTTCCTCCCACTCTTTTCTCTAGGCAAACTCTATTTCCAAGTTTTCAGTGAGAGCATTAAGTCTCCAGTGAACTTGCCTAGGAAGGGCCCGGCAGAACCCTGCCAATCCCCCAGAAAGACCAGGTAGCTTGTGCTCTGCTCCCGATGGGCTTTGGTCCCACACCCAGCAGAGAGGAAGGCTCCCAAGAAAGACACAATCCTAACACACTGTCTGTAAGTCTGGAACCTCCTCTAATAATAGATAGCACTATTTCAAAGCACTTAATGGACGCTAATTAGTCCTCAGGGTATTCCTATGAGGCAGGTAGACAGATAAGCATTATTTCCCCTGGTTTACATATGAAATAACCTCATCAGAGATGTTCTGACTTGCTCAAGGCCACCGAATGAGTCACTGAGCTCAGCACTCAGCAGGTCCTGGCTCCAAGACCTGAGCTCAGACCTCTCAGCCATACCTCTCTCACAAGTGCAAATCTTCATTTCAAACGTGGAGGGAGAAAGGAAAGAAGATCAAGGGGGGATGATGACACTGGGAAAAATTTTTCTCAGGGAAAGGAGCTTCCAGAACAACGAAAAAACAGACCAGCATATCTACTGAATGCTAGATACCAAATCTAGGACAAGGAAAAAGATGAAAAACACACCGATACGAAATTGTATGAGATTTATTATATATTCTACTCAAGCAGTCAGACCTATTTATTGTGGTTCGTAACCACCACTACTGTCTGCTTAATAGCTTTACATTCCTGATTTCTCGAATGGTCAGGGCCGGCAGTTCTGGCTGCACACAATCTATACGGCCAGCACGTACATGTAAATTACACGCCCACACCCACGAAGTTACACTGAGGTGTTGCTCCACACTGGAAACCTTCGCCACTTCTGACATCCTGGGCAGGCAGGAGCATTATCAATGGGTTTTGTATCTCTTTGGGAAAGAGCAGCAAACGGTTCAGGCAGCATTTGCGAACAGCCAGGGCTCACAAGGCACCAGAAATGACATGGCACTACATTCCCCCATCGCCATTCCCCCATACTTAACTGCTCTCGACCAGCACACACCAAGCTGGGCAGATGATGACCTAAACTTTGAACACTCCAAGTCCAGCAAGCATTTTCCACTTTCCTGAATGTGCCTTTCAGTGATTCCTTCCCTTTCAGCCCACAGCCCCATATCCCGCGGATACACAGTTAAGTGAAGCAGGGCCCTTGGTGTAAGCAGCCCCCCCCAGAACATTCACCAATTGTGCTAAAAATAATAATTTTGCTTCTATGAGATTCAAGGACCAATCTCCAAGCTAGGCAAAACACTACTTCTTTTTCAGAGGGAAGAAAAAAAATTATTTATACAGTGCATTACCAATCTCAAATGGTGATGTTTAAACACGAGTTTGATGAACTGTATGCAGCATAATACAGCTGCTTTGCATTTTGATTCCTTTATTTATAGACCAGAGCAAATTAATAACTCTAAAATGTTGTTCCAGGCAAAGTAATGGACACACAATAAAACTATTCATTTCCTCAAAGGTCACTCCAGGAGAAACATACATTGTTTCAAAGCCTACCAACAATGCTATTGTTCCAAAGAAAAGTGAAAATATATAATGAGCAGTTAGTGCCTGTATCTGCAGTGGAGACCCTGGGCTAATTTAAAGTGCAATCTTAAGGCAATCAATCATACTCTAAAATTACTTCATTTTCCAAACTGTTTACACTTTTTAAGTTACAAATCCACTTTCTGCTATTTCAACTCACGATTTACAGCTACAGATTTAGCCTGCCTTGGCTTGCTGCCAAACTCTAGTCATGAGGGAGCTAATGATCTGAACAGATCAGTGTTTTATAATGGAGAAAAGCGCATGTAAATTTCCAGCATGTCTGCAAGTAATCAAGGCATGCTGACTATAAATGAGGCGGCCTCACATTTATTTTAGGAGAAATATCTTAAAGCCCCACTTTTTATCCAGGCCAACAACAACAACAAAAAAACCTGCCCAAAAAACCAACCAAAAAAACCTCCCAAAAAAAACCAAACAAAAAAACCCCAAAACCCGAAAAACCACCCCACCACCACCAACCAAAAAAACCCACAAAAAAACCAAAACAACAAAACAAACAAAAAACCAAAACCAACCAACCAAAAACAATCACAACCCACAAAAAAAGCCACCCCCCCAAACAAACAAAACAACGAAAAAAACCAAAACAACCAACACAAAACAAAAAAATCCTTTAAAAAGGTACTCCAAGATTATTCCAAATTATTCTAAATGAAACTGCTAGGCAAACAATATGTTAAGGAATAGTACAATAGCTGATTTCCTTTAGTGTTTCTATCTCTAACCAGATCATATCCTTATCATGGCAAGCTGGAACATTAAACTCTCTAGTTCATGGAATCAAAACACAAGAGTGCTTCATATTACATTATAGAAAAATGAGCCATTCCCTGCAAACAAGGTCAGATTTCTGGAATGCCAAAGGTCCACATTTAAAGAGAGATGGGAGGAGGGGAGGTTTTGCCCACTCCACTTGCTAAAAAACAGTGGGAAGCTAGACTAGCAATTCAAATTCATTTTAAAATGGTAGAGGGAGAGACAGAACTCTCTTCAGAATTGATACTTAATTTTAGTATGATCTTTATTGTTTCATTACAGTGCCATAGCCAAATAATGACTTTGTGTTACTGTACAAATAATGCCGGATCCTCATTTTCTAGCGGAAATAATTACTCTATTCTATCATTTTCTGCTTATCATCAACCTAGACCCCCTTCCTGTGTATGCAATGGGTTTGTGGTGTGTTTGGGGCTAGAAAGTTTCAGATTTTCTCCTGTTTTTAAAGGCAATACCAAAGAGGCATATTTTGACCCAGAAGTGGCTTTAAGAATGGAGCTATAAATATTCTTGTGTTGTACTTCATGAAATTCAATCCATCATGATGGATATTTCTGTTGTAACATTATTACATGCCTAAATTCAATTGTATAATTGGATAGGGCCAGAAACAATAAGCTGGCATTGCTTTGTTTCAGCATACTACAGATTTAAAATACCTGTAATCATAAATCACCATAATTATTTGAAGTTCTGTCACGAAGCAGAACAGGAAAAGAAAAACTAAAATAAACTAGCTGCTAAAGAATTTCATTCTACTTTCTCGAGACTGAAATTTTTTACCGGCTTTGAGTCCTACCACCACTACAACTGGGAAAGTCTTTTCTCCTTTCCAGTTGCCCTGGAAGGCACCTATTCCACAAATATTTCCCTTTCTTACAGCTTTCCAACACAACTGGCAGAGCTCCACTGAGGAATCCCGCAGTTCCACAGCAAGAAGGATTTGCCTCCATTGCATTGGGACCAGGGTAACAGGGAGCCAGGCTGAGAGACAAACCCAGCTCCCCACAGCCAGCCAAATGCCCGGTGGGACAGGGGCTCAGGTGCCAAACACTGGCCCATCACTGCTAGGGCAGTCTGTCCTGCTAGAAGCTCTCAGGGAAGGCAGCTGGAGTCCCTCCTTGCAGTGGAAGCAAAGCAAACTGAGCATTTTTTGTCCCACCCATTGTGTTAGGTATTTTGCTATTTATCCACACAAAATAATTTACTAACTCCTTCCCAACCTCTCTGCACCTCTTACCTCACCACTGTCAGAATCAAAATTAACCGACCCTTCCTTCTCTTTTTCTACCCCTAGCACACATAAGCAAGAGCTGGGGAGCAGCTTTGATGGACGGCCCCTGGATGTGAAGAGATTGTTGCTTGTTGGTTTATTTTTAATTATTGCTAAACAACTGCCATTGGGAGCTGGGCCTTGGGACATCAGTGTCCAGCTGAGGCAGAAGACCAAGCAGACGTGAGCACACATGTAGGAAAACACCAGGAGATGCTTTGGGATAGACTGCATTGTGTCACTGGGAGAGGCAAAAGCAGTGATGGCGACTGAAGAGTTTTTCCCCCCTGCCTCACCTACAGTTACCCAAACATTTTCCAAATCTCATCTCCACCTACCTTCCAGCCATGCAGAGCTTCATGCTCACTGGAGGCACTGGGCTACAGCATGACTGAAGTTAATATTAAAACATGGATTCCTCTGACAGCTTCCCTGAAAAAAACATTGCATTCACAGGGATGGAGGTCTCCCAACAATCTCCTTGTTCTGTTTATCTTGCTGCTATTACAGTTTTTTCAAAAATTCTTTTTCTTCCTTCTTTCTCTTTTGATCTTTGTAGGTCTCGAACTACGTATTTTATTACTTCTGATACTTATGTGAAGAATGTTAAGCCTTTCAAAAATACACTCTTTTGGCCAAGTGCTTTATGGGTACTGGAACTCAGCAGCGAATACAGTTACATGTAGGCACACAAAGAGATATGTGCAGTTTCACGGGAGGTGACTATGTAGTCATCAGCCTATGTCTGTGTAATCACCTTCTGTTTGTGTATACATACAGAATAAATTATACAATTACTGTAACATGATTAAAAAACTTCCTTTTCAAATTCTCAACTTTTACTCTCGCACACTCTGACACCAAATTGGAGAAGCAGATGAAAACAGGTAAGACCTAAATGTCCTTGGTCAAAGAATACAGGAAAAAAAAAAATCATTCTCTTGCAGTATACCTAAAAGAAGCAAAAAAGGGTGAACAAATAGATCTGGGGGAGAAAAGGCAAGTCAACTCCAGCTCAGCAAAAGATTCTAAGATAGAAACCCAGCATAAATAAAGAGGAGATATATATATAGGTGATGTGAACAATTCTCGAGAACAAAAAAGCATTTGATATCATCTGAGTTGGTGTCACAGGGTGGTTATTAACTGGCATAAACATGCATTTTCAGTCCCACTGAGTCACCCAGAAAAGCTGGCTCTCAAATAATGAGGCTGATGGAGCCTGACATCCAATTCTACTTTTCTTTACTCCAACTTGGAACTATTGCACAATTACGATACAGTACGTCAGGATCCCATAAACAGAACTGAAAAAGGGAAAGAAAACACAATTTTCCCCTACAAGTCAGGTTCAGTGCTTTTGCCTATTAAAGTAACCAAATATGTTTCTCTCTGAAATCAAAGCCAAAAGGCAGCATGCCAGACACAGTTAACAGATAAATCAATGTTCCTGAAGGGGGGGCTTTTTTGTTTTGGGGGGTTTCTGCCTGACAACAATCTTGTGGTGAGCAAACAGAACACCCACCACACATCTTGTCAATCTACTCACATGAAACAGGGAAAGAAATACAAATACTTCTGAAGATCTAGGCACTGTTTGGAAAAACTTCATGTTCCAACCTCCCTGTCAAAGGTCATGGTTCTCATAACCATGAAGTCTGCAGCTATTGTAAAGCCCACCTCATATAATGTGTAATTGCAGCTAATTTATCACTAAGGTCATTGCATACTATCTGGGAGTCTGTAAACAAGAATGAATCACAGATTTCATTTTTGTGTCCCTTTCAAACTGGAAGACCTAACAGTTTCCTGCTCTAACATACAGAATAGTATGGCTTCTATAAACCTACTCAGGTCTCCCTGACAGCAGTTTCCATTTAATTAAACTGACAGCAAAACAGGGCCTTTGCTAATGTGATCCAGACCAGTTTGCCTTCAATGTAAATTCTCAGGCATGAAATTACATCTGAAACAGACACAATAATCCCTCTATATCTTAGTCATGAGTTTAATCTATACTAAAATAACATTTTCTTTGTCCATATTGAAGTCAGTTTTAGAATTCAGTGATCTTTTCTTCTTTTTACAGTTGAAGTTCAGAGAATTATTCAACTTCCATTCACCTTACAGTCAATTCTGAATTTTCTTCTTGTCTGTAATTTACACATTCATTGTTGGTTTCTAGGTCATGGGTAGAAAAATGATCTCACACGTGAGAAACCAGATTCAGGACCTACTTCGAACTTTCACTTTCTGGAAGTGAAATAGACTGGTAGCACTATAAAAGTAGTTCACAGCCACTTAAAGCAGTCTGAGTTGCCTTAAGCTAACAGCTTGCCCTTTCACACAGTTCCTTGATCAACTGGCTGTAAAGCAGAAAACTGATGAGATTTATAGGTACCTTCAATAAAATGGAGGTGCGGTTGTTTGTTTGTTTAATGACCCATAACATTTCACTCTCATCTAATCATTCTCATCAGTACCCAACCGATGCAGTAATTCGTACAATACCCAGGAAGAAGAGAATATGAAAAAAAATAGTTACTGCACAGTAACCACAGTGTTTATGATGAGCAACTGAATAAACTGCAGGGTGCATTTATACCAGATGCAAGTGAGATGGGAATTTCTGAGAGATGCCAAGCATTTTGTTCCTGGCCCATGAGCTGCCTCCTCCTGCACCAGCATGAGGACATGCCCGAGGATGCTAAACACCCCTTGCAATTCAAGCCTGCAATATCAGAGGGTTTAAAAACAGGAAGGGATGGTATCCAGAAAGCAAAATCTAGAGAAGTCATAATTAGTAGGGGAAGTGCAAATAACCAATCTTTCTTACTAAAGCTAGTGTGTGCCACAGCAAGGTCTTCAGTGTGACTACCTCTGGCAGTTAAAAAACAGCTGAAATAATGCTGTCCCACTCTCCCAACCTCACAGTCAAGTGTAGCAACAATACTGGAGAAGCTGCTCTTTTTGCTGCTCTGTGGATTGCTGACACTGGAAGAGCACATCACCTGAGCCCTGCTGCACTGGGTCTCCAAGCTCACGGGAATTACACAGCACTTAGCCAGCAACACAGAATGATTAACCAGGACACTAATTCTGAGACGCTGTGGCAGGGAAGGACTCAGCTTCAGAATGCTAGCAGTGACTGTCATCTCAACATTTTGATACTGGACAGGAAAAATCAACTCTAATATGTGCAACTGCACTTCTGATACCAGCTATGTAGGTAAACTAATTGAAAAGAAAAGCTCGAAGGCATTCTGAAGACAGATTCTGGCTGAAGTTTTAGCACCAAATGAAAACTGAGGATCCACTCTGGTATAAATCTGGTCTCCGTGTTCAGCCTATCACAAGAGGGTTTCCTGCCTTTGGAGTCAGCAATCATTGGCATGGACCTGGAGTCACTTCACCAGGTGAAAGGGAATACTCCTCCAAGGAGACCTGTTTCTTATTTTGATTTGAGCAACCTGGCTAGTGAACTGACTGAGAAATGGACGTGGTGAGAAATTCTTATGGATAGCTGGGGCAAAGATGTCAAGGAGGCACACACAGAATTGTCCCACATGCAATCCAGACAGACATGCTCTGAGGGAAAAGGAGCACAATGGAAACTGGAATCCCATTTTTTCTGTGACTGCCATCCCGTTCTGTCATGTCTTGATAACCTATAGTGATGAAGGGAAAGTGCCCTGCCAACCTCCCTGAGCTCAGGGCACTCCTTGTACCACCCGTGACAAGAGCTTGTGCTACAGCTGGAGGTGCTACAACCATGAGAAGCATAAGTGACAAAACAACTGTAATAACTAGAGAAAACTGAACCACAGTTTATTTTCCAAGTTTCTACCCATCCAAACAAACGCTTGGAAAACTTTTGTTACTTGCCCAACCAAAAATATCTGCTGCTCAAGATGTGTTACATGATGAGGCAGGAAATCTGACACATGCCCAGCAAGGTATAAACAATGCTTTCAGTATGTTTTTACAGCCTGGACAATATGATTTCCAAGCACTGTTGGCACAATCTTCCTCTTCATGTAAGAACTTTAACTGCACTGTTCTCTTAAAAAGTAGAAAATTAAGTGCTTCCTTAAGAAAACTGTCCATACACTAAGCAGTCTGACATTCTTGGGAGAAAAAGAGAAAATTTAATTTTGCAGCAGAAGACACTGGTCAGACATCAGCACGATCAGAAATCATTTCAAGTCCTTCTGGCACCTGCTTTTCTGCTTCGTTGCTCATAAAGTCCTCTGGTTTAGAACACTTAAAAAGTATTCTCAGAGTAAACATACAGAAACCTTTTCTTATTGGTAGACTTACTTGATCTACAAGGTGATGAGGGAATAAGGGTCTGATAGAGGACAGCAGCCTCTCTTCACCTCTGGTTGTTAAGAATTAGCTCTCTGTGCTTCTCTAAGCCACCAGAAATGGCAAAGAGGTACTGCTTTGTGCATACACCGTACACAACTGGCCAGAGATGAGGGAATCACTTTTCAGGTTAACTGACATGGATTTGCTGATACATCTGATCAGTCATAGTCTCTCAAACAGGCAGAGAAACTACTAATAGTTTCTTCTGCAGAGGGTGAAAAATGCTCCTATTCCATTTGTGCAAATATGCTGGGCTCACATTATCAAACACATGAATTCCTGTCCACACTCTCTCCGTCTCCCCTGCAGACTCTGCCATCAAAACAGCAGGGAAAAAATTGGCCTCATTTCCTGTATATTTCATATAGACCTAAACATTCTTAAGTATGTTGTCAGGGGATATATTTTAAGGCTGCTATGCTCACATCTGATCTCCTACTCTATGCTTTTAAGATATTAAATAGGCTTTACCCAATAAATCAAATGTTTTGTGCCTTAGAATCACAGGGTATCTAAAATCACCAAAGGCTAAATCCTGTACCATTTGCATGCACTATATTCAAGTCAGAGAGGCCAGGTCTGAAAAAAAAAAAAGTAAAACATGAGCACCAACCCTCCCTGCAGAGAAGGCTAACAAAAATCCCAGTGGCAAGGTGAGAAGCTGCCCTTATTGCTGTCTCCAACCATGCTCAGCCCTGCCCCTACCCGGCTTTGTACCACCTCTTTCTCACTCCACCACGAGAGGATCAAAGCTGGAAGTCACGGTGGAGTAAAGCCTCAGCACCCACGTTCTCAGTGTCCCAGGCTAGTCTGAAACCTACAGAAATGAGCACTGACCTCCCAAAACCCAAGTGGGATGATTATCCTAGAGGCTCTTTCCTGTTGAGGGCTCTAATAGGAAAAACAAAACAACTTACTCTCAAAGTTTCTCACGAAGGCAGACAGGGCCTGATTTCCCTGCCTCTCACACTGCTGCAGGCTGTTTCTGAACACCACAGCAGCAAGCCCAAGCCCGTGCTGCAGCATGGAAGAGCTACCACAAGAAAGAGAAATGCTCTCTCTACCTGAGCTGGAAGGCTCCTGCACAGGAAGAGCAGCACAGGCAGCTGAAGGGGCTGAGCACCTCCCAAGGGACAAGCCCCCTGCCTTCCTTCAAACTGACCAGTCCACCCAAAAATACCAGGAGCCTCCCACACACCAAATTACAGTATCTCATCTTTGATGTTTTACAATAGCACAACATATAAAACACATTCAAGAAACACTGTGGGAAATGTGCCAGAATTTTAAGGAACGTTCCCTTTGGACACGGAGCCTTTTTTAGCCAAACCACTATGATTTTGTTTTAGTGACTCATACGAATGGATTCTGGATTAAGGTTTAAAAATGGGATATTTTCTCTTCTGCTCCTAGGTTCACCTCAAGACGTGTGAATGAAAAAGTAGCAGTAAGAATATTAGGCTGGACTTACATTCACCAACAGACACTATATAGGGATCTACAGGGATTTGAATTACAAATATATAATTCTCAAAATGCAATTCCTCCTAAAGTCAGGCTGGGAAAGTATTATAAAACTATAGAAAGATACCTTGTCTCTAAAGATTATAAGAAATGAATCATTAGCCTCCTGTTTACAGTGGTTACCTTTTTATTATTCTGATTTTTTTTCTGAATAGATCATTATTCTGATCTATTTTTCCTTGGCAGGGACCTGGATCCTTAGTTCTACCATACACGTAACAAAAAAAAGACCCACTGTCTCTAGGCACAGTGTTTTTAAAGACAAAGACACTTGCCAGATTAAAAACAAATAGACAAATAAAGTGTACATAACTTTGTGTTTGACTACTGCTGGGCATCTGGAAAGGCACACATTTTCTCTGGAAAATTCTTCCTCCAGTTTTTCATACAAATGACAGTAAAATATGTACCCAGCAGCAAACCGAGAGAACTAAATTTAAAATGCACTTTCAGACCACTCACACTTTTTTCTTTTTAAGTTCTCTTTTCCAAGGCAAGAGGGGAGGAGGGAGCTTGTACCAATGTTTTGAAGTACTGTAAGTTCTTTCGCCTTTTAACAGAAATATGTAAACAAGGTGTATGACTGTAGGGTAATGTTCTAGTCACAAAGCATTCAAGAGCCAGAGTGAAGCTATTTAAAGAATGGAGTATTCAATTCCTGAGGCCAGATGCTAGTATAAATATGAAACTATGTTCACACTGCAGATTAAATTATTTTTAGTTTCTGCGTTTGAACTGCCAAAATTATTTGGGTTGGTTTATTTTTATTTTTTTACTGTACCACAGAACTTACAGGGCCACATTTTTATGTATCTGAACAGAGGATTAAAAACACAAGCGTAAAAGGACTTTTTAATCTATTTTCTCTGTGCAACAAGACTGGAAGTGTATAGTGACAAACACTGTCACAAGTACGGGTCATTCAGGCAGTAAGAAAACTAAAAATAAAGATGGAGCTGCAGCATTTGAGAGTCTTGAAAAAGATTTTTATAGTAACTTATCATTTAATTTTTTGTTCCACAGAGCTTTTAATTTGGAAATACTCAGTGTGAAAGAAAAGTGGAGACTGTGGTTTTACAATAATTAAAGAGAAAAACATGCACTAAGATTGCATTATACCCTGCCTACTGGTTTGCCACACGAGCTCACACAGATATTGCAAAGAATATCAAGTTAAAGTCACTAGCAATTAACAAAAACAAATAATCAATAATCCCATGACCTTGCCATAGCAAAAACATGGCTGAATTCAAGAAAGACAATGAAATAAACTGGCAGTGATCAAAGCAAAGCAAGGCTCAGTGACTGGGTGAGGACCTATCATTGACATACCAAAGCCTACAAAACTCATTCAAGGCTCTGCCAAGGACCCCCCTTCTTGCTGATGACCACTTCACTGTTGTTATTTTTTTGATCCGGTAATTATCTTCTCTTTGTTTCATCAGATGACAAGGATTGAAGGTCCAGGATATATCTCAAGGATGTGATAGAGGGCGAGTCTACCAAGACCCAAAAAGTAAACAGAAACCAC
The DNA here is from genome assembly GCA_013400775.1 of Chaetops frenatus. NCBI lineage: Eukaryota > Metazoa > Chordata > Aves > Passeriformes > Picathartidae > Chaetops > Chaetops frenatus. Next base: position 100,545 of record VZTR01025897.1, read on the forward strand.
CATATGGAAGGACATAAATGAAGCCACAGACCCTTCCCACTGTGAACACCACAAATGCTCCCCTGGCAGGCCTGGATGTACAGCCAGGAGAGGGATGAGCAGAAAGACTGCAGCTTGGTCAGTCAGGAGACCTCCTGCAACACCAAGGAATGTGGAACTACTGAGCAGACTTGCTCTGCACCACACCTGAACGTGCAGAGACAATGACTTCTGAGAAGGATGAGGCTGGTGACACGGCACAGCTGGCTGGGGGGATGTGCTGTGGGGGGAAGGGCTCCTGCAGCACCGGGCTGTAGCCCAGCTGATACTGGGATGTGTGAATGACACTAAGTACCTGCAGACACTGTCACCACCCCAGCTCTGCAAGGCAGGGGACACCAGGCTTAATTACAAACAGGTGACCTGGGACATGCTGAAAGCTGAACGTGCTCTTGAATATCATACCAGGTTCAGCTCCAGTTCCTAATTAACTGTTCTTATCAGGTATGGATCTGGTATCACGAAAGTGAGGCCTCCTTTTGGAGGACAGGCTGACGATCCCAGCCTTTCCTGGGTATTTGCAACAGGCTTTTAAAATCCACTAGCCTGCACTTTAAAGAAACCTGGGACCAGAACATCTGGGCTTTGGTTGTTTTCTTTCTCAGAAATAGAAAGTGAAAAAAATGAAGCAGCTGTGGATAAAATGTTCAGGAACACAGCAGCAACTTGGTCATCCTTTAGCTGTATTCCTTTCACTGGCCTCAATCACAGGAGCAGAACAGGACGTGGGGGAACTTGGAGGAGGACAAGAGTGAATGTTTCCCACCTTTTTCTTAAATGAGATATTCGTTATAGAATCCTTGAATTGTGTGGGAATCTATTCTACTCATGACACACATGCATAACTCCCCTTGGCACTAATGGGAATGACAAACGTGTTGTGAGAGGAGAATTGCCCCCTAGAATTGCAGGAGTGTGAACAAGGTTGTAAATATATCTCAAGGTTCTGGTAACATTAGAAACCAGCCTAGTGAATTTCTCATGGTTTATTATGATATCACCAAATCCTCTCTATGTATTTATAGCCTTGTAATTCACAATTATTCTGGGTCCATAAATGTTTTTGGCATCTGAATGTAGAACTGATACTATTATTTCACATATTACGGTACTGTCCGTGAATGCTAAATTTATTCCAGCACAGACTCCTGGAGTTCATTCATCAGATATTTTATGCTACTGTTCTTTTAATGATTCATTTATCCCTAGTAATATTTGTATTCTGAAGTGTGGCGTCTCCAGCCGACAGCACAATTCAGCTCTGCTGAATTATCTTTTTCTTTCACAGCATAACAAAGTAGAGCACAGTCAAATTGAAGATGGCCTTTAGTACACTGTCAGAACAATACAGCTTACTAAGCATATCCAGACACATTTCTCAAACCACATGTAATGCTCTGGCTGCCAACATGCTCATAAAGTCATTAACTGGCATCTTAAAATGAGGGTGTGATACGTATATGTAAATGTTTAGGAAAATCAAATGTGGGCTCTCCTAGAAGCTTATTTTGAATTTCAGCTTCTACATTTATCAACTATGCAGCAGTGCACAGATGTAAAAATTCACCTGGGTTTTTCACAAGCTGCTAAAATATACTCCTGCTAAAATCATACACATCATCTATCACTAGCAAAAGCTTCTTTATGCCATGAACTATTTGCCCTTCACAATGTTACAGAGCAAGACAGACCCAAGCAGAAGCTTTACGGTGCTGAGGATTCATTTTTATAAGCAAATTATTATTAGCAGTAAAATTAAGGAGGAACATACTTTACATGGTACAGATTTTACTAAATAAGTAAATAAAGGTTATGCCACAAGGTTCTCAATTACAAAACCTACCCAGTAAGTTACAATTCATGCTGTTAACAGTTTTTAAATATATGCTTTCTTTATCACCCACTCCCACAAACCGCACTCCAATTTATATACACGCTAGGTTTAACTGTTCCCTTCCCAAACACCCTCATCTATCAATGCTCTCATCACACAAGGGTCACCAAGCCAGCAAAGACAAGCATGACCCAAATTAACCAAAAGGTGATTAAGCAATCAGAATATTGATACCAAGAGTCTTAAAAGTCAGTTAACAAATGCAAAGCTGCCAGAACCACAGCCTTCTCCTGTGTACCCACAGAGCCCCTCTTGGTGCTCACAGAGGTGATACCCAATACTGGAGGAGATCCCTGGGCTGACCCTGCTGGGAAGGCACATTTGCTATTGCTCACTCAGCTGCTGTAGCCAAACCCCTTCCACAATCTTGTCCAGTAACTTCCTTTTCTTTCTGGTGTTCCCACCTCCCACTTTCCCTTGCTTGCCCAAGCAATGGTCTGCCTTAGCAAGCTGAGGGGCCATCACCTGCTGCTGCTGAGATTTCCATAAATGCTGACATGGCCATTCACTGAGCTTTTACTCCTGTGTGCCCCTGTCGTACCAAACAATTTTGCAAAAAGAAGAGAAGAGGAATAAAAAGCAAGCCTCCACCTTCAAGTTCGGATGCACCAAGGATGCTGTCTCTGACAACCTCCCATGACACAAGACAGGTCATCTATAAGAAGATGAACACTGTATCTCACAGAAAAAGTACTGGCCTTTCTGCAACAACAACAGTCAGAAATGGACTAGGATACTTAGGAAAACAGATAATGAGAAGCCAGACACATCATACTGTGCCTATAAACAAAGGGCCAGTTGCCTTTCTGGGCATGGGAGTAATAAAGAGCAACTCAAGAAGACTTGGAAGCGAGGTGGTGAATAAATTTGGTCTGGCTTTACTCCTTCCCTATACAGGGGAAATGACACCCAGATCTGGCCATGGTATCAAGAGCACCCACAGAAGAGCCTGAGCTTCTCAGCACGGCTGCACAGGTCACAAGCCAGCGTGATTCACGGGCTGCTATGAACACAGCTCTGACTTGATTAACGGGGCACTTGGACTCCAAATCCTGGGCTCCAGCAGCACAGAATTACAGCACAGGAAAGCAGCCAGGCAGGAAAAAGAGGATGTCCTTGGGGTCTACCCAGCTACACCACAACATTACATAGGTGCTGGGTTTACAGATGTCAGTACTCAGCGAATTTTTGGCTGGCTGTGAGGAAAAGATACAATGCAGGGAAAAGGCACCAGTGACCTATGAGGGATCACCACATCTAACCAGCAACCCTGGCACACGGAGGAGACCACTGATCACCTCCCTCCACGGTGCTGGGCAAGGGAAGTGCCACAACACAAAAGAACAGGCGTCCTAAACTGGGTCCCCCTGGGACCCAGAAACAATATGGGCAGGAATGGAGGATGGAGGGAAGGCTGGGGAGGAAAACAGCACCCTCTAAACCAATAACTTAAAAAAAAAAGGAAAAAAGAAAAAAAAAAAGGCAGAAACTGAGATAACGTCAGATTCAGAGCACAGCAGCACTGCACCAGGACACACACGTTTCCAGTTACTGGAACAAAAACCCCATGGTCAGTAAGAATTAAATGCAAGATCCAAGAGTGACTAGAAGGGAAAAAATCCTGGAGAGCAGACACATGTGGGTTATTACACAGCCTGGCAAGGTCAATCCCGGTGCTAAAAACAGACAAAAAAAAAAAAGCTATCAAACATTTTTAAAGGGACACTGTCCCACACTGGCTGCTTTGACACTGTTTGTGAATGGTCCTTACTTTTTATCTGCTTATTTTGTAATTATGTAGGCTATCCTGTTCCAGCCAGAGGCTGCAACAAAACTCTTATTGATGGTGCAAACTGCTGCAACTTCGACTTTAAGAGAATGTGGGGCAGTTCTCTAGCTTCACAGGCAGTAAAATTTAACTCTTCCTCCTCTTGGTTTGCAGCAGTGATTCCTTCTGTGATGTTTCTGAATAGACTAGGACTGCAATTGCAAATGGCTGCACTCTACGTGAATGGCAAAGTGCCCTGTCATATCAATACATAATTGAAAATGCTGACACGGTGACAACTGCTATCAGCACAATTCTGATAATCATGTTAGCTTGTTCCTGCTGCAGGAACAGGGTGGGTGGTGAGGAGCCACTGTGAGTTAGGGGCTACCAAGAGGAAAGTTACCTGGAATTTTGTTTACATTTCTTGGCATGCCTTCCGCATTTCAAAGAACAAAATACCCAAATCCTAAATTTCCAGGGGTGATGCTCTCACTCCCTTTATATAAAAACTGAAAGATAGGTCAAAACTTGATAAGAAATCCAAATCTCTTTGATAAGGCATGCTTGAAGTTTGAGGTGTGAGGTGTTAAAACTCCTTTCAAGAGTCACAAATAGATGAGGCTCAACACAATCCAGTGGTGAGTGAAAGGTTTCCACAGCCAGTGCTGCATATTAAAATGTCTCTGTCACCCTCAAACGCTTCCTTTGTAATGAAGTAGGCTCTCCCCAGGGAAAGGAAGAAATTAACAGCACTTAAATCATCCCAGCACTGCTCAGGCAAACAGGTGGTCTCAAGGACAGACCTCAGTAGGAGCCCATCAACCTCCTTCCAGAGAGGTGCAGGAAGGTGCAGAGGAGAGCAGCAGTGGTTCAAGAGAGAGAGGCAACTGAGGAGGGAGAGCTCCCAGATGCTACTGAAGATAGGGTCATCTCCAGGACTGAATTATTGGAAGTACACTGGACTTAACAACAACATCATCTTTCAGCACCTAAAAGGCAGCCAACAACTGAAGCCAACAAGCCAACAAGTATTTGTTAAACCAACTGGTTGACCAATAATAAAACAAATATTTATCTCTGTCTGTCACCTCAAGTTATCTCTGAGCCCAAACATGTTAACACCAAAGGTAAGCAGTAATTAAACCAAAAGAAGGTGTTGAACCAAGTGAAGCCTTCCTGCTCCACAGCCTCTCTGAACAGTCAGCACAACAGAGCTTCCTGCTCCACAGCCTGCTGGTGTTTTTGTCTTGCTGCAGTAGTGCTGGCATGTGCTACAAGCTGCACAAACACAGAAGAAAAAGCCAGGCCACAGCCTCTTTTTTCCCAAGGGAGCCGTCCTTCTCCATTCAGGCTCCATGGAGCACAACAGACAAGTCATGTAATAGCCTCATCTATGGCAAAAGAACTGTATCAATTGGGCTGGTTAAAATGAGTTAGAGAGGTCACTCTGACCCACAAGACAAAAAACAACATACGGTGCACAAGGGCAGAGAGGGGAAAATGGGATAATGGGACACTTACAGGAGCTTTATCAAGATCAGAATGGCATTCAGCTAGGGCAATGGGGATAGGAAGGCACAAGAGGAGGCAAAGAGTGCAGAGAAGAATGGGAGGGGAAAAGAGGCACGACATAGGCACAAAGTATGCAAAGTGGCTGTACTCTAAATAGCTAACAATCAGCTGGTCAGAAAATTATTGCATCAAGTTAAGCCAGGTGAGCCTGAACTGAGCAGCACGCGACAAACAATGGAAAAGGAGAGTCAGCGTCAGATCAGATCAGAAGTCACCACAAGCGTCTGAACATGCTACAGGCTGCAGATCATCAGTTTTGATAGTGTCACAGTTTGACTAGATTATAACCTGATAATCTTCATCTGGTGAAGTCACACCTGCTGGAAGGCCAGTGGTGAGTGAAATCAGAAGGGCCATGCAACAGCCCAGTAGCTGTGTGCTTGGCACCTTCCAAAATGACAGCTCATCCCTGCTCTGCCTCTCCTTCCAAACTCACTGCAATCTGCTGTGGATCAGCCAATTTGTGTGGCAATACAAAATCCAGCAAGGAGCTGCGACCTTCCAAGTGAAGATATGCAAATTATGAGACTGGTAAAGACAAGAAAACGAGAGGGTGACCCAGTCCTGCCCAGCAAGCTCTGCCAGAGAGTTCAAAGGAGCTACTTCAAGAGAAGTAGGAAACAACTTCTGGAAAACCACCTACAGACTAGAAAAGCACGACTGCTGGAATATACACCTCAGCTAGAAGCAGTAGCTGATTTCCCTGGGTTTTACAGGGAACAAAGATCCAGATTTTATACCCCCAAATGCATGACTGTGGGGAATGAAAGACAGTACAGGATTGACTCTTAAATTTTATTTGGGTTTCCCCTTGCTGGACCTGAACAAACAAGAAATAAATGCAGCAAAATATCTTCAGTTCACCAGAACTTGCTCATCCCATTACGGGCACTGCCAGTGCAGGAATCTCAACCACCCATTTTGGCATGATACTCACAGGGGGTGGATAGGCAGAGTGGCAATGCCAGCATGGGGACCAAACCCAGACCTCTGTCATGACAGAGCCAGAGGGTTGCAGACTGCCTGGCTGCAGCAGCAGCTCCCACCTCCCTGCCCAGCACAGGCACAGGGGCCATTTGTTCCACGGCTAAACTCAGGCAGCTTCCACAGCCCAGCCTAACCCAAACCAACAGAGCTGGTGAGCACTAAATTCAGTCATTTTTCCCTCAGTCTCTTCTCTCAATTTCAGCTCTGACTCCTCTATCTTTTATTTCTTTTTCTAAAGACACATTTAGAGATGAAACCATTCATAACTGCCTATCCGCAGACAGTTTGTGGCAGCATAATTGACAATGAGTCTGCTGCAAAAATGAAAATGCTGTTTTAATAACCTTGGCCTAAAATACATTCTGTTGTATGCCTCAAAGGGTTTCAATAAAAAGTCAACCTGTAGAGACATATTTTCTTGGCTTAAACAACAATCCAAGGCATATAAATGTAGTCCAACTATAATGACATATTTATAGGCCAATAAAGCTTACACTGCAGCCTTCATACTTCACTTAAAGGAAGTCTGTAAGAAGCAATGTTATATAAAATAATTTGAATTTTTTTTTTAACTATGGCCCAAGGAATACAAATATGCAACTTTGCCATATTTAACCGATAGTGTTTACATTGCTTAGTTGTTAAACATTTTGTAAAATGAACTAATTCCTCATTTGGTGACTTCCCACTGGTTTACCAAATATGGGTATACAAGTCCATTTATTACAAAGAAAAATCCCCTACATAATTCTAAAGACAAAAACAAATAACTAGCGGCCTCAGTAGTGAATGATTTTATCAGACCAATTCTTCTGGAAAAACAGGTTCTCATGTTCATTATGAATAATACATTCCTGAGCTGCTCTATTTTTATATGCTGCATTGTTGTTATTCTTTATTTTTCCTCAACATTTGAAAGAAATATTCAGAAAGCTATAAATAGTCTTAAGACATAAACTGCTAGCATTCAGTATTGACATATTTGTAGAAAGGGACAGAATGTATGACATAAATATCTCAACAGGCAGAAAGAAATAATTCTTAAAAATCATTTTTCAGGCTGAAATCTTGAAGCTCACACAAAAAAATGCTATTGAGAGATCTTTTATTTAATACAGTCCTAAGGAAAAGTTCTGCATAATTCACTAGTGATAAAAACAACAGCATTTTACAGGAAAAAAAACCCCAACAGTTTCTGCAGCAAAGAAAGGCAAAGAGAAATGAAAGAGAAAAGAAAGAAGACAAAAAAAACAAAAAAAAAACAAAAAAAAAACAAGAAGAAAAAAAGGGAAAAAAAAAAGAAGAGAAAAGAGGACAAAAAAAGGAGACAGAACTACTTTGTTTGAATTAGGGTCTACTTTCAGTTATAGCCTCATGGTTTCTACAGGTTGTGGATTAACCAGGCATTGCCTTAGTTTTGGCTAAGCAAGAGCCTCTGAACACATGGCACAGGGTGTACACTGCTCACACGAGGCCTCACTTCACCTGCTTCTTGTTTGAAGCTGCCCTGCTCCCAGCAGCAACGAGTTTAATTAAATATGTTTGCACAGTGACACTTCTCTGGTTCTGTATCAGCCATGTTTTCATTTCATCCAGGTTATTTCACTCCTCACCACTCCTGGATAGTGTGTGAAAACTGATTTTGTTTCTTCTTTAAAGCTCTTTTGAGCTCTTTCGTACAGATCTAATTTCCTATTACGTTCTAGAGCTTGATTCAAAAACATCTAATAGGAAAAGCTGCAGAATCTACTCACTTTTATGGAATTTTTTCTGTAATGGAAACATACAGTCTCATAGGAAAAAAAGGGGTCCAGGAGATCATGTTGTTTATCTAGGCCTTTTAAACACCTGGTTCAGCAACTTCCTCACCTACAGCCAGGGTTAAACACAAGCATCACCAGAGGGACCTTTGTGTGACAGTGCACTGGTGTCCCTTTTACAGTATACAACCCCACTTTAAGAGGGAAGGCCACCCCATCCCATTGTGCTGGGGACCTGCTGCAGAAGTTATTGCTAATAAATCTCTTGATCACTGCAGCCGAGCGCTGCTCTGTTGGCGAGACACTGTGTATTGGAAAAGGTCTGTGGGCACACGTCCTAACAGGCAGTAAAGCTGCCATTAGACAGCAGAGAAGAAAAAACACCAGCAGCTCAAAGGCCTTGGACACCGCACGTCACACTCCTGCCTTTGCCTCCAGCTAGGGACATGACAACTCCCACAGCAATGTCAACCCTGACCAACCAACTCACAATGAGAGAAGTAAATCTTCCTCGTCTCGTGGGCGCTGAACGCCACAGATGAGACAAACATCATGGATTGCCTACAGGACACCAGCTAGGCCTGCTCCACAGGCTTCAAAGATCACCACTCTTCTGAGTTTTTGTGTCAGATCCAGGAAGCAAAATAGGATTAAATGCTTGGCTCTTCTAAACGGTAAAAATATCACCTCAGTACTAGATTTAGGAAATTTCTCTGATTCCCTTAACAGGCTGGATCAGTTGTCTATATCAATGTATCTAGTCAGCTATAGGTCTTTGTGAACCTTTGGTTTCACTCCTGTCAACCAGTCATTATGAAGATAAAGGAAGTCATAACCAAACATTAGCCAAAATTCCCTTTTCTACTGAAAAAAGCCCCAACCCAACAATAAAGCCAGAGCCACCAACTGAAAATGAGCAACATCAGAATGTGGGGTTATCAAAATTATACCATATAGTTTGCATTTCATGAGCATTTTCAGTATAACCCCTACTTTGAAAGGCTTAACATGCAACCATAAGCTTTAGGCTTACAGATATTTTTTTTTGGCTCCTAGGGTAGATAATAGCAATTTCATAACTTACCACAAGGTTTGTTTTGTTGAAAACAAAAACAAGAAAACATTAGCACACAAAAGTTCGGTCTGAAAAACATTAAGATTCTTCTGACACAACAAACAAATGCAAATAAATGTAGTGCGTAAGGAAGATACCAGGGCAATAGCAGAGAAAATTACAGCATGTAATTATGAACTAGAAGAAACCACAGAGAAAAGCAAACAGAGAAAGAACTGCATGGCTTATTTTTACCCTGGACACGCAATGAAAAATAAGATCAACTTTCAATTGTACTTTAATCTTCCAACCTACACAGCTAATAGTAAAACATGAGATTGACAAAATCACTTCACCATTTGATAAGATCAGAAAAATGAGATGCAGAAGATAAATCTTCCAAGACAGATCTTCAGCTTCATGTAACTTGGCTTCGATGCCAACCCAGTCCTGACAGTATAAAACTGAACTTGGCCCTGCACTCCTGTTCACATAGATACAAATGCAAGTCCTCATATGCATCAGGCTTAGCTTTTAATTTCTTACCTTTACACACATTATGGCCTAAGCTTGATGCTCTTCAAACACGGAACATTTATTAAAAACTTGGCAGAAGAGAGAAACGTCCCTGGTATGCACTTCAAAGTGCCATCTCTGACAGCTGTTACACATCCAAGGTCCTAATACCACAAACAGGCACATTTACCAACAGGAGACCCATCTCCCTTGGACCTGGGAACCCACCACAGGTGTTAGAGGTGTGAGTGCCTGTGCAACAAAGCAGCCCCACAGCTGCAAGCCTGTGTGCAACCACCCAAAGTAGCAGAGCTACCAACTCCCTTTCTGAAAACAAACAGGGGAAGAAAGCACAGGTCTGTATGTGGAGACAACACAAAGTGGGATGCTTGGAGAGCCCTACAGCAACACAAAGCCGACAAGGAAGCACTATGGAAGGGACACATCCCTCCTGAAGGAGACACAGAGCCAACCATACAGAGTCAGGGCAAGCACCAGGAGCACCTCTGAGCTTCTGGAAGATGGGACATGAGAAGTGAAAGGCTTTTGCTCATCCCTCTCTGTCACGAGGCCCCAGGAAGACATGTCAGCCTCCTCTCCCCACAGTGTACAGCTCTGACCTGATCCCCCAGCCTGCAGAGCCCCAGGGAGCGCCTGGGATAATAATTCGTACGCCATCTTCATGGTTTGAGCCCTAGAAGTGCTTGGGGCCATGCAGACAGGTATCATCACAGCATTACCCCACACCAGCCTGCAAGGAGCTTGAGATGAGCTCACTGCCACCACCCATCCCACACAGGTATCTCATGGCCACACCTCTGCCCCAGGCTCAGGCATACCTTGGGAATCTGCAATGGCATGGCAGGATCAGGCTCATCTCTCTTCAAAAGACACTCTCCCACAGGTCCCTTCCCACAAGAGAAAGTAAGGGATACTCACCAAGGTCAGCCTTTTCCTTCAGAATATCTTTGAAGTTCAAGCCACTGTTCAGTGTGGATTGTCTGTATCTTGTCAAGGCCTCTTTCTGTCCATTTTTCCCCACATCCACAGGCTGGACCGGCTCAGCCCGGAAACCACACTTCCACTTGGAGAAATCGGACTGTGCCCATTTTGCCAAGTCCTCAAGCTTCACAGTAACTTTTTCTGAAACAGCAATAACTTCATCCTGCAAGAAGTGATCAGATAAGAATACAACATGTCACTCAGGGCTCTCTGATGACTGAGAAACCAGTAATATCATCCTGCACTAACTCCTGGAAAAGCCTATCTTGCTGCAGACTGAGTAATTTTTCTGTCTCACAGAATAGCTAGGGCTTAATTTATTCCTCTTGCCACCTAAGTGGAAATATTAGTTGTTTACTTGAAGCAAATATGTGCTATCTAAAGACAATTTCTAGGACCAGGACAACGACCATAAAAGGCATTTGAAATGCAGGTTGCCAAATCACATTCTGTATAACCCAACGCCTTGAGGGAAAGTTCGCTTTTTAGGTGCAATTAGCTGCAAAAGTAAAAATTCATGGCTGGATGACTAATGGTTATAGTTAGCCGTGAAATAAATGGACTAAGTAAATCTCAGATTCTTGGAACTCTGACTCACCAGAAAATTCCTATGTTTATGGTACATTTTCCCTTGGCTTATACACAAATATTGAATTTAACTTTTGTCCTTAAAATTAAATAAAACTGTGATGTAATCCCAAAAGAAATACTACATTAATGTTACGTGCTTCCCACCAAAAGCAACTTGCACATTCTCATGTTTCTTAAAACCTTTCTCGAGATCAGAACTGTAATTTTTTTCCCCCTTCCAAAACATACATTCTAAGAAGAGCACTTAAACTTAGTTTAGCCTCCAGAACATACACTCATATAGTCCTAATTGGTGGATTTTAACCTTCCAGGAAACAATCAACTCCTCTCAGTCATGATGAATAAGCAGAATATTTTACAGCTGACTCCAGTGAGCAAGGGATCAAGAAAGCCTCCAAAAATAAACAAACAAACATACATATCCAGCAAGATACACTCCAGATTTTTTGGTTAAAACAGCAGAAATAATTTATGTTGTAACGAGAGCTGGCTGTACACCACACATTTCTAATACTAAATAAGGTTACAGGTTCTTGAAATAAATAAACCGGAATCCAATTTTTCTCTCAAATAAACACAAGTATTTGCAAAGTGGAGAGGAATTCTTTGAGTTATTAAACAAAGGGAAAAGCACGATTGATTCTCTCTGTGTGTTTTTTTTTTTTGTCCACTGAACACATTCCTCAGGAAATAAAAAATACTGCTCAGTGGGGAAAAAAAAAAAAAAGCAGCTTTATTGTGACAAGTTGCACACAATACAAAACCTGAAGTAATTCTAGTAAAAAACCAGATCTGATATTCCACTCTTCCTTATATAATACAAAACTGCTTTATAAGCAGGCACCTTCATTACATTTAGTGCAATAACAAATATTTGGTCAGAAGTGAACAGCATGTTTATACGCTAAGCAAGCTTGTAATAAAATCTTTTCCTTCATCGCTGCACAGCATAAGAGCCTCCACCAAACAACAAACAATAACAGTGATGCTTTAAATCTCTGTTTATGACAAACGTCAATACTTTGTAAACAAGCACTGGGTACTACAAAGTACAAATTCAATGGATGGTTTCACCCAATTTCATTACACCATCCACTTGAAATAAAAAAGTTGTAGCTGTTATGCATTTTATAGCTATTACATGGTGATTATTAAATGTCAGGATGGAAAAAAAAAAAATATATATAAAAATATCAGTCTGCCTGCAGACAGTCTCAGCAATTTCTGGATGAAGTCCTCTCTTAGGATGTTGAATACCATCACCAGCTACTACACAATTTCTAATATTCCATACCAGAGAAATCTACTTAGCAGCAGTAAAAAAAAGAAAAAAACAACAAAAACCTGACTTGGAGATCAGACACGCTTCTGGTTAAAATATTATTTTCCAAATAGCTCTCATGATCAAATGATTATGATTTCAATTACTAGTTTCTTCATATCCTTTCCAAGAACTGGTATGACTAATTTTGGCTGGCATACAAAGTAAGCTGAGCAGACAATTTATTAACCAAAAGAAAAGTACAATCACTATTACATCATCAATGAATAAACTTGTTTTTGAGAATACAACCTTCGCACACACGCACATGATGTGTACACAGGAGGAAAAGAAAATGAATTAGAAAAAAGTCAAAAACAAACAAAAACCCAAAACCAAATTAAAAAAAAATCCCCAAAAACCAACAAAAAATCCCCGATACAAAACAACAACAACAACAACAACAAAAAAAAAAAAAAAAAAAAAAAAAAAAAAAAAAAAAAAAA
>VZTR01025898.1:0-11562 GCA_013400775.1 Chaetops frenatus
AGAAATGTTATGTAGCAGTTTAGCACACAGTTCCAGAAGGCATTGCTCTGCTTTATCCAGCTGTCCTTGTATAAAGCTGTCACCCCAGGCATGGGAGACCCAAACTTAAGTGCCTTGGCAACCCCTTTTCCATGACAGTTTGCAGAAGACTGCCAACCTCCTTTCATAGGGGCTCTCAAACAAACAGGCTAGAGATTACACATTAATGGGTCTACTTTAGTAAGAGCATTCTACCTTGCTTGAGCATATTTAAAAAACACCATGAGTAAGAAAGTGCAGGCTTTCTTCTGGCTTTTATTTTGATCTAGTGACTTTCTTGTCCACTAGCTGTGAAAAAAGAGAGGTGCAAAAGCAGACATTTGGATTCCAGCTCTTGCTTTAGGTGACAGTATTACAGTTACATTTAATGCTGAAAAGGTGTGAGAGCTCAGTGTTACTGCATTACATTTCTAGAGTGATTAAGCCTGGATATTTGAGGGAACTATTATGGCATGCACCTGGTGGTCCACCTTTGAGGCTGATTAGAAGGCTCCATACAGCTTTTTGGCTTTTGTAGAGCCTTTGCTGCTGCTAGGCTCTTTCCATGGCTCATGTGGGGGTCCTCACATTTTACCTTCAAGCAAGATCTTCTGCTGTGGTTACTAAACACCTGCCTGCAAAGTAAGTTGTCTGGGGTACATGTGAAAATATATGCCTTCTTGTGGATTTAGTTCCAGCTCCTTAGGAATTCAGGTTGAAGACTACAGACCTCTCACATTCCTGAGGCATAATTGTTTCTTTCTATTTTTTTGGACTGTATCCTAAGAACAGACAATGACCCAGATGCTAGCTCTAGACTTGACCAAGTATCTTGCTTGTTTTCTTGGAATTTTAGTTAATTTCAGCTGGAGATTTCCCTCAAACATGTGCTCTACCTCCTTTGCTGTTCAGTAACATGTGAGGTCTTCCAGGAAGATGATCAGTGTGTGGTATTATGATACTCCTGAGAAATACCTGGAAGAATGAATGGCAAACAGCCACACCAGTCCTGTATGTACCGGGCTTTGCATTCCAGCAAACATCCATTAGTACTGTAAATCTTGTGGTACTGAAGCTTTATATCAGGCTTGCACTCTCCCCATGGATATTCTTGGATAATTGACTGTAGGGTAATAATAACAAAAGATATAATTTTTTGGGGGTCTGTTTTTAACGTAAGTTTCGCTATTTCATATTTTTAAAGTGCTGAAGGAAGCCTGTTGAAGACATAAGCTGTAACAATGTGATTTAATTAGAGGTAATTACAGTTCATGCTCTTGGGATTAAAAATGCATCTCCCCTCTCACAGCAAAAGTAGGGCCTGATCAGACAGCTTAGTGTAAAATGGTATTCCATTCTGCTTGGATTCCACTAGGAATCTGAGACATGCTCAATGGTAGCAGAATGTGTTGACAGGGAGATTCTGTGGTGTCCTTTTATTGTTTGTCAATGAGACTGTAAAGTTATAGGAAAGAAAAGCTGACTTTCATAGAGACAAATTAGGCAAACCAGTGATATCCTCCCCCAAGTAGCAGTAATTATTTTTTTGTGTGTCTGGAGGAAATGTTATTATTTGGAGTCACCAAGGCATAGTAAATATTTTACATTCCAAAACATCTAATTCATTGTCAGTGCTTCAGAAGAGAATTAAAGACAGTAAAAAACCACTACTTCCAGTTCATGGACAAAGTCCTTACCTTCAGCTGGCGGATTGCGACCTCTGCGTGCATCCCCACTGGTGTCAATAAACCTAAACCATCAAAGCGTGGAAGCTCTTGGGGTGAATGGATAACAAAAGTTATTCTAGTATCAGTATAACCAAGAGTAGGTTCATCGGTGAATTTATCCTGATACAAAAAGAATTGTTTCAAGTAGTTTTGGCTTTGTTTGCTGTCCGAAGCTTTAGCTGTATTTAATGTGGTACTATGCTATTTAGTAACATTTTTGGCAATTTTCAGGAAAGTGTAGAAGCAAACTGACCTGGATTTCCTTTGGATTTGACCTGGATTACCTCTGTGGTTTTCCTTCCAGTTGCTATAAACTTTCAACCTTTTTATTTGTTTTGGCATCCCCCAGTTTTAAATACAAGAAGTCAGATGAGCATTTACTCATAACTTGGATATTTGTTCCTTTTACTTGCAACTAACCATCACATTTTAGCAAACTTTCCTTGATTCTCTTCACAACCTTTCACTACTGACTCAATTCCTAGAGAACAAAAGCGAATGTCTGAGTAATTTATCTTTAGTTTGCTTCTCTGTTCTTACAAGGTGACATTCCCTGTTTTCTGCTTTTTGTTTGTCAAAGAAAATTCTAATGTCAGAAACAATTTACAGTGCAAAGGTCAGGTCTTGGCTAGCATTGAGCTGCTGCAGCTGCTGTAACTAAAATTTGGTGCTACTTAGAAACTGGCACCAGGTGACCCTTACTGGGCCTTCTATTAAAATAAACTGCTTGCATAAAATTAAATTGCTCTTCTGATGGCATGTTTCAGTTGTGTAGTGAATGTATATGCTCACTCACAACCTTCCCCCCATTAGCTGGGGACAGGATCGATATTAAATTTGTTTTTCCTAATCTGTATTTGGGTCTTTAAAATACCCTCTCGCTTGGAAATAGTCTTGATTTTGAATTTTTTTGCATGAAATTCTGGAGGTCTGTGTAAGCCCAATCAAACAAAAATCCCAGATCAAACAAAAAAAACCCCCTCCACTAATTTATAAGTTAATACATGATTTGTTGCTTATAATCCTTAGGATAGCTGTACCTGCTGGACATCAAAAAGCAAATGTAAGCCTCTTCCAGACAAACTCACTCTTCTTGCTGAAATATCATTGTGATTAAAAGCAAAGCAGTTTCCATATTCAGTGAAAACATGTTCAAAATCCTTCAATAAAGGAAAATAGGGAAGAGTGAAATGAAAGAAAGAACACTTGCTATTTCCTTAGTTAATTACAATGCAAGAGAGGGACTACTGGGGTTGTTGGGTTATTTTGATTGTTTTATTTTTCCCCACAAAGTTCTCAATATTGCAATCAGGAAAGTGGTAATTGATGGAAATATTCAGAAGTGTTTCAGCCCTTTCTATAGAAAATGAAGCTTAAAGGAGAAATTTTGCATTGTTTAATAATACTTATGAACTGCTCAATACTTAATGATGTCCTGTGTCATTTCTATATCTGTTACATTATATACAAATTATATATTCAAAATATATAATATTTTTCAATTTTATATATACTTTTCAATTGTTTCCATTAGCTACTTAGTGAAGACTGTTTCAAAACTAAATGTCATGTTATATATGAAAGGACATTATTTGCATTTTTTCTTGAAACCACCTCATAATTTGACTGCATCTCATTGCTTTAGTTTTATATATTAGCACTAGTGTCTTCCAGTTAAGAGAAGTCTCTAATGCCTAATTTTAGAAACTAAGGCATATCTAAAGGTTAGATTAAACTGAAAGAATACAGACCTGACTTTTTTGTTCACATTTTCTGTTTAAGTTGGGAAATCCTTTACAGAAGAATTGACATAAAAATGGGATGATCATGTTTTTTGGCTGTTGTCCAAAATTCCCAAAAATGGGCTATTTTCAATTCAATATTTAATATTCCTGTGGACTCTGCATATAGTTACCCTGGCTGACTATATTCTTGACTTCAAGAACAAAATTACGGAATGCTGTCACGCAAAAAACTTCATTCAGACTGTCCTTCAGTATAGGCCACTGATGGAAAAGGTTGTTAGATGCAGCCTGGGGGTATGACAGCTTTCCAAGGCTACTGTCTGTGCAGAAGTGGCATTAGGCAGAGAGCAATTTAAACTGAAATCCCATCTTACAGCTCAGAGAGTCCAGCAGGCTGCCTCTGCAGTCAGTGGGAGAATCGAGACCCCCAGGGTAATTTGGAGCAGGACTTCTTGTTCTCTATTGTCTGTCTATAGAGGAACACAAATGGAGCAGCTTCCAAAACTAGACTTTTAAATTGAGTGTAAGAATGTATCCCCTCCCTCTCCCTGCTACTGCTTTAATAAAATAAACATATTTATCTGTGGGTAACATGGCTTTCCAAAAAAATCACATTCTAGAAATGTGCTGCTGTTCAGATAAAACCCATTTTTCCTTGTAAAGTCTTTGATGCTGAAGTTCTGGTTCCCAAGAAGGAAATCATTTAACTCCTGGAAATATTTATCTTCCATAGCAAATTTTTGGAGAATTGCAGATACAATGTTCCAAATTTAAAAAATTTCTTTCAGGCTGCTCACTGCATGAGCTTGAAACCTGTCAGTGAGAAGGAGAAAGAATTGCTTGGGATTCTGCAGTTAAAAGGCTGATCTCAAGGCTGCTCTTGACAAAAGTGACACAATTTGCTGTCTGCTCCCAAACTATAAGTGATTGTTGCCCACCAGGTTGCAGTTTGATCTTTACAACATGAATTAACAGTATAGTCCCTATCTCTAGGACTGTATCTTCCATATCTGGAAAGAGAAAATGGACACCTTCCCATGGCTATTATGGTCAGTCACACAGGAAACGTTTTTGTTGTGTGTGGCTGTTTATTAAAAATTAAAAACCAAATCCCTTGAGTGGGTTAACCATTCACATAAGCCAACAGTCGGATTTGTAGAACCGAAAACAAGCACCGATGAACAACTGCATTTACATGTGGGAAACTAGCTGAGAGAAGCTCTTTTGAAAAAAGCTGCACTCCTTAATTTGAATTCTAAGCACATCTGCAGTAGGCTCATGTACCTGCTTTACTAAGGTACTACACCCCAGTCTAGAGACAGTCTGCCTTCCCATGAGCTGGTGACGTAGTGGTTTAAATCAAGGGTGATCTTTAGTCTTTGAATCCACTTGAAAAATCTCAAAAAACGTGATGAGACTTTGGTGGTGCTTTCTTTATGTACAGCACTGATGTTCTTTATTGAAGTAAAATAAGGCTTTACAGAAGTTATAAATTTGAAAAGAGAATCAGCACAAATGAAGCTATAATGCCATGTTCTTTTGAATTGACATTTTCTCTTGTTTTTAAAAATCCATTTATGTAGTGTATTTGTGTAGTAGATGTTAATGCCCCAGTTTAAGGACGATTAGTAGGAACAGCTCTTCACGACTGAATTTGAGTCAAAAAATAAAGGCAAAGGGGGTCCTGTGCCTCTTTGCTTACAGAAACCCCTGGTTACTAAAAACAGCAGGAGAGGATAAGCACAGCGTGACTAGCAGACGGATATGGCAGCAAATTTTTACTAAGATGGAAAAATGCCATGCTCAGTAGCTGACTCCTTACAGGGTGCTGCTGCTATAGTTACAAGAAGCGAGGCACAGTTGTAACAGCCAGCCCACTGCAACCAGAGGGAGTTCTGTCTGCAGTGCATGTTGTGTGGTATAACCCAGGGTGGCTTTATGCATGTGATGGGAAGGTGGCATGGGGAGGCAGAACAACTCCGGACATTTGAGATTTGGATGTCTGGCTGATTCTGCCAGCAAAATGTAGAAAACAAGATAACTCACTATTTTTTGAGGAAAAAAAATGTGGACAAACTTTCTGTGCTTCTAAAACTGTTCCTAAATTATGTATGTGCTCTAAAAATCAGGCCATAGTTTTATTATATTATTTTTGAAGTGGCTGCAGTGAATGTAGACCATTTTCTTCAAACATAGAAATCTATAATGAAGTTCTTGCTTAAACACATGATTTCCAAGCAACCCAAATGCTTTCCTCCTGCAAAAACCACAGAAATCAGCTGGAGCCATAAAGGCTGAGCACCTCTCAGAGTATGTTTTACCTAAGATTTTTCTATGTTTTACCTAAGATTTTACCGTGGCATGAGGTAATCTTGTCTTTTATTTTTAACTTGGATGTGGCTGATGGCTGTCCCTTAGTTACACCGAAAAGCAACAGTCATACATAGAACACTACCACCAGAGGAGTTTTTCTATTCCAACTTCTGTTGCAAAACTTAAAAATCATGTACTCTGTTCATCTGAAGGAAGGAGAAGTTTATAAAAGCAACCTCCCTTTATTGATTCTCATATTTTCATCTTCATTTAAGTATCATGTGGTGGTGTGGAAGACATACCATATTTTCCCTAGTTTATGTGATTTGTCCAAACAAGTTTTGGGAGCTGACTGCTTTCAGATAAAGTTGTGTTGTGTCTCAAGAGCAAACAACGTACATGATTTTTACCTGTTCAAGTTGCAGAAGGTCACAGCAGGGAATTTGATGTTTTCCACATACTGCACCACCACTGTAGTAGTGGTTGGCCAGCTGAAGTAGTAGATGAAGCGGCTGCAGATCTACCAAATGACAATGGCAAGGCAGCCTGTGACTATCAGCAGCCACAGCATTCTGCGCGCCTTGCTCTGCGTGTGGACAATGTTATGCACGCCATGAAATGAAGTGGATGAGGCAAACTCCTCATGATACTTCCTTCTGTCTTTCAGGTGTGGCGGCAGTTTCTTTATTAAACACAATCGTATCTTCTCCAGTATTCCTGGATATGGAGCAGAGTTGAAATTTTTAAACAGTTAGCGTTTATCCATCACTTAAGGAAGGAATCCACATAATTCTGCTATCGAAAAGCAGATGTAAATTTTCCCTGTAATTGTAAATTCTCTTTTTAAGTAGTGAACTTGCTTCTGAGAATGGAAGAGTTGTGTGCTAAGAGATGAGTTCTGTGCTGCCACGAATACAAACTATATCTTGCAGTATTTCAAGCCCACAAACGTCTATGTGCTTTAATTTAAAAGAGTAGTTCCACTTCTGGGGGAAAGATTTGATTTTGGCATACCTCAGGGATCTAAATCCATAGGTTGCTGTGAGCTTACTGTGAAAATTTAAACATCTTGTTTTAAAGTAACAACCCAATAAAGGACTGGTCCTTCACACATGCTCTGACAAATATGGTTAAAAATGAATGATATGGAATGATATGAAAGGGAATTTCATTCTTTCACTATTAAAAATTTCAGGATAAGACTTAGAAGGTTACAGGTTCAAAAGAATACCTAATCTCATTTTCTTAGGTTTATACTTGTCTGATTCAGTAACTGTGAAATTGGATGAGTTTAGTTTTGATTTGCCTACTGTTTTCTACAAACAGATATTAAAATAAACCAAAACCAAAAAATTTTTAATTCTAACTTTAAGGGCTATAACAGTAATGAATATAATTTGTACTGGAACTGTAGTGACTTTCATAGGCCCAATGCTGAGTAATCTTTTGGACATGGATTTAAACATAATTTTCTCTCCCAAAATATCCAAATGAGGGAAACTTCATGAGACCTTTTTTTTCCCTTGTCATAATTGGATCACTCTCTTTGCAAAGTGCTTCTTTTTATGGGTTGCTGTCCACTATTTTGACAATAAGTCAGTCCACAAGAACAGTAAAGCAAAGAAAGTTTGTGAGACAGTTATTAGTATCTGGAAATATATTCTTTAGATCAGTGTTTAACAGCAATTAAATGCTTCCCTCCTTCTGTTTTTAACCAAAAATTAGGTTTAATTGTTTGCATGTGTGGTAGGAACAGAATGTAGCCTTTTTAAGACTGACTTACTTGAGGCTATTTCAGTTGGGCAAAGGAACAAAGAAATGTAAGAGTCATCTGCCAAAGCCACATCGTGACCACATTGGTACTCTGGGGTGTTCCTTTGGTCCACAGTCTCTGGACTGTGACAATTAAATCCCAGATGCTGCTGGATTTCAAAATATCTCTGAAGGGTAAGTATTTACTTTATGTTGTTCCTTTAAGGTCTGTGTAAGAACTTTGATCAATATTACATAATTTACTATGACATCATTTTACCATCAGAGAGTTTTCCATGACAGAACTGTTCAAAAGTTTCTCTCCTAGCTCAAGTGACTATTGGAGCCCACTACAAATCTGCTCAGCCACGTGTGGTTTTGTGCATCAGGCTGGAATGGAGAGGATTTCTGATTTAGCTGTAGGCTTCTCTCTCACCAGCACATGGGCAATGGGATGAGTTCTTTGCATGTTCCCTGGAAAAGAGCAGAGGGAAGTACACTCCTAACATGTCTGCATCTGCTGCCTGGAGACTCCAGCAAGAGACCACAGGCAAGTCAGATGCTTTTCTCCAAGGATACTGCTCTGTGTGTTTATTTCTCCCATAGGCACTGTGCTAGGTAGGAGGAGAATAATAGCATGTCGCTACATAAAAGTTCTGTGCCATCAAAATAACCTAGTTACCTTAGTCAGCAGAAGTGTCACTTTGAATCTAAGCCATCGTGGAACTAAGCTGTGTTTCAGCTCTTGTGCATAGCTAGTAAACAGTAGTGACTAGAAATTATGTTTCACCTGAGAAAAACATTAAAAGTTTCACTTTTAATGCATAGGATTATCTAATAATAGCATGCTGCTGTTTTCATTTGCACTACTTTGTGAATGTCTTAAAGAATCCTTACTCCCAGATTTCTTTAGAAAATGCTATTTAGCAATGGCATAGTTAAAACTGTATTAGCTTTATTTTAAATACACAGAGGGCAAATAGCTAAAAATTTTTAAATTTCTTAAGTAAGCATGCAAATCTTTTTCTACAAGCTTTTTTGAGCTCTCCCTTCTTCATTATATCTTGAAAAGGTACACTACTGCTACTTGAAAAGGTACACTACTGCTACTTATGGACAAGATGACAAATAACAAAGCTCTTGGTAAAGTACTCTAATACACCCAGTCACATACCTTTGGCATCCAATTGAATGAATCTCCCAAGCTGGTCCATCAGCCTGTGCTTGTTTCAGTAAGGAAGGAATGGATAACAAGCTGCCTTACCACTGTGATCACTGCCAGGCAATGGCTTTTATAGGACACCAAATGGGAGGTGATACTCGATGACACATGGGACTGGGTAACTTACCTGCCGGGGTTACTATGTTTTGCCTTTTACTAACATGGTCTGCAATGTGAAAGAGCAGATTATTTTGATCACAGGATCAGATGTACACATTTATATACATTTCAATTATGTATTATGCTAATTGTAGTACAAGTGCACTTGTGTACTCCATCACCTTAAAAATTTCTTTCTTATTTTTTCCTTTTGTTTTAGAAAGACCAATTATCTTTGCTAAAATACTGTGCTGCTCAGAACTGAATAGCTTCTCTTGAAGTAGACAAGGAGCCCCTTCCTGGTCTGGAGGGCAATAAATGTCTCACACTAGGTTCCTACCAGGAACAGGATGAAGTTCATCCAACCTTTGAATAGCTGTCCTCATAACCAGCTCCAGATTCCATGTTCTTGTGGACTTCAGCAAAAATGAGCTGTTACTCCTAAGAACAAACCCTATGGGCAAATATGAATATAAATACAGGGCCAGTCATTCCAGCAAGGCCTTACGCAAAAGTACAGAGACTGCTTTTTTTGTTAATGTGCAAAATTATCTTGTTTGAAATTTTATTCAAGAAAAGAACTGAACATCTAATAAAAGTAAATAAAAATACTAGAAAATTGAAACCTGGGATGTACTTGATTAATACTTTAGGAAAAAATAAGGAAAAAAGCCCCTTCACATTCTCTTTCTGATCTGTTTATTTCTTTCTCTCTGTTAGTAATTGTCCTGTTGGTCACCTACAGAGTTCTTGGGTTATCAGATGTATTTGCTTGGCTCCTTGGTGTCTCACTGCCTGGACGTTTTCTATTTTCTGGCTGTGTTAATCCTACAAGCAACAAGGTAAAGTACTGAACTCCATTTAATTATTTCTGGCTGACAAGGCTTCTGTACTCTACTTCTTGGAATTCCCAGCTCCATCCATCACTGTTGCCTAACTGGTGGGACTCTCTGCCAGGGCAAGCTTTGCACAGCACTTGTGTTGACTCAAGCAGTTTTTCAAGATCTGTTTGTAACTCAACCCCAACTGATGCTCTGCTGAGCAGTTTCCCGAGCACAGCAGATCCACTGACTCCTTTTAATGTAAACCACTGTAGTTCACAGAACCCAGACAACACCTCTTGCCCAAGTTGCTTGAGTTCATAAAACAAATTATGTCAATCTTTTATACTGTTATGAGCATAGGATTAAGAAGTACAAACTGGAAATTACTTGCTCTCTATACAGCAAATGATTCAACTTACTTTTTTTTTTTTTTTTTTTTTTNTTTTAGTTGTGTTGCTGCCTTACAAAGAGTTGTTATGCTTATGTAATACTTTAGATGAACAAGGCTTATGTTGTCCCCTTGTGTTTAATGTGAGAAATTGATTTTGAGAAATGTCTTTCTTTTATGCTTGTTTTATATTAATTCTTAAGCAAACACTAAGGGACGAAGACCAACCATCTTATGTTTGTTAAACCTTCCCAAATGGCTTGGACAAACAGGTTCTAGGTTGTAAATTGGTCACTGCAGCTTGCTCTGTCCACTTATTCCTAGCATGTGTATTTGGTTATTTAAACCATGCATTCCCTAGTACTTAATGCAGTAAAGATTAGGAAAACCAACTGTTGACAGAGGTGGTCACAATTTCTTGCATTCACACATAATGCAAATTTTGTACTCAAATTATTATTTGAAGTCAGTCTTAAGTGCTGTTCAGTTCTTATGCTATGATGATAAATTAAAATAATAATGCTGCAGCCAGTGTAACTACATAGCTATTTCCTGAGACAAACAGATAACATGTTTCTGATAAAGTTAATTCTTTATAGCCTAGTTGCAGCAAAATGTCTCCTGAGAATTCTTATGGGTTGCTGAGATAAAATGCATGCATACACAAGTATGTATATAGTGTATATTTAGCTTCATTGGACAATTTTGTATTTTTTAGAATATGTGAAATTGTTTCTTTCAAATGCCTGTAACATTGCATGACGCTCTGTAAGTGCTTTCTTGACATTAATGCTTTTGATGTTTTGCTTAGCTTTTTTTTTTTTTTAATAGAAGCATCTCAAATATTACCTACCTTTAAGACAGAAGTAATGCATTTGCTAGTATGGCAGACTACAAATGCTTTTACTCAATTTGTACAAAAAATATTAGCAAAAAAGGGAAAACAGAGGAAAAAAACAATGGAGTAATCACTGTCTGGGTTGTTATAATGTATTGTCACAGCCATTTCATGGAATGCTGGTACCTAATTGTATATGCAAGCAGCTGTCTTGCTCTTTCCTTCGAGCATGTACTGCCGGTGGGTTCAGCAGTGCGGGGCATAAGTGGCTGCAGCAGAAGGTGCTCAAGGAGAGTTTGAGGACTCTGAGTCTCTCTCTACATGGAGGAGGAATCAGCTATGACTGGAGAAATTATGAGCTCATTGTTTTCTAATGCTTAAAGATACTAGAATTTCCTTATTTTTTGTTTTCTTATGTCTGTGTTATCTTACCACAATTTAAACTGGTTAGCCCTTCTCCCATCCTCTGGTATATTGGAAGCTGCTTGTTACTCTTCCTTTTGAAAGGAAGGTGTTTCTCACTTTTCCCTGCAATCTTCTCTTAGTTATACAGGTCAATTCTTCCCATCTTTCTTAAGAGGCCAAATTTTCTACATCAAGCATTTGTTGTTCTTGTCCTCTTCTGAGCCCTTTCCA
>VZTR01025898.1:23743-46554 GCA_013400775.1 Chaetops frenatus
CCCTATATTATAAGCCTACTTGTAATGTGACATCAGTCAGAGAAAAATGGATTTCAATCTTTGAACATTAGTTTCAGTTTTCAGTTAAAACCAGAGTGCTCTATTCCATATGAGATTCTGCTGCAATGGATTTCACATGGGAAGGACTTGGGAACTATGGTGATGTACAACAGTGAAAAGACCTGAAACAACTAGGCTGGATCTAGAGAAAACACCATTTTGTCTGGTTATGATCTTTATTTTTTTCTACAGGTAAGAGATGAGAGGAACATGCTGAAAGTTATTACTCGAATGAACAGAATTTCACTGATTCTGAAATTACTTGTGGAACAGTTCTCAGTTTTGGAAACTATGACTGCATTGGACTTCTTTGATTTCAGGTAAAGACTTATTATTCCTCCACAGCAATCCACGAACTGGTAATTCCCATCCTTAGAACTGATTGTGAATTTTGCATGTATGCTGGTGTCTTTCAGCCAGCTGAGAGCTGACCTTGGAGAGGCAAACATGACATTAAAGTGCAAGGGTCAGTTACGAAACTGAGTCTGAGTGTGAGTGCACAATGTTCTGCAAAGAGGTACAAGGGAATTGCTGATGCTTACCTGTNATGTAGGGTGCTGCTGACTGGTTTCAGAGTCAAAAGTTAAAAAAAGCAGAAAAACTAGAAATATCTCATGATTCTGTTAGCAGTTTAGTTGAAACTTGGCATGCAGAGTTGAAGTCTTGTTCTATGGCAAATCATAGAAGTGCTTGGGTGAGGGAAAAGCACTTTCTCTAGATTATCAAACAGGTATTTCAGCTGTCTTGGTTTGCATGGTGTTTCCTTGGGTCTGCAGTGCTGGAGGCTTCAAGTGGCTGAAGGTAGCATTGCTGTCCCTTGTCCTTTTCTCCCAGTAACTTCTGCTGTCCAGTAGCAGCAGAATGTATTGCTGGGCTGGATGGTGGGTAGCTCTTCTGCCTTCTGCCCAGGCTTTCTCTAGGATCCTTCGGGTTGTCTCACTTCTCCCATGGCAGTTCTTTCTCTTCCCTCACTAGGGGAAGGTCCTTCTACCACACTACCATGTGTGACAGCTTCATCCACCGTGTTGCCTTCCCTGTTCTTCTCCTGCTTGTGTCACTTGTGCATATCTGTCTGCCTTGTGACCTCAGTGCTATCCAGCATCCCATCCACTTCTGCATTTTGGTACCCTTTCCCTTCTATCTTTAAATAAAAATTCCCTAATAAAAAGAGCAGGAAACTACAATTTTTCTTCACTTGTTCAAAGTTTGAAACATCTGTATCAACTAGCATTACACTGCAGCAGAGGAAATCCATGGGCTAATCATCTGTTTTGATCCATACCTGCTTCAGCTTTTCCACATAGTGTCATTTGATAGATCATTGATTTCATCTTATGTTTACTTGTCTCTGTCAAATCTTGTACTTACAATTCAAAATGCATTACCATTATCTAGCAATGTGAGATTTCAAGTTACTTTTATTAGTAATTGCATTTCAGCACAGTCAGATGATTTAATTCTTAAAGACTCCCATTAATGGATCCTTCAAAAAAAAATTCACTGGAAGTTTTTCTGAGCATTATTCTACTGTACAGAATAAGGCAATATGCAATTTTCCACATATATATATATATATAGCATGTATATACTATTATATGTAATAATATATAGGAATTATACTGTATATCAAGACTATTAAAAATGCATTCATTGGCAGGTTATGCAGTGAAAATTTTTGTAACAGCAATTTGGGGTGAAGCTGTTTAGTCTATTTGAAAAGGAAATGAAATTCATTAATATTACTACCTGTACATCTGAAGCACAAATTCACACACTTATGTTTGCACCACCTGTGTATGCACAAACAATATAGAACTAGAAAATAGGGTTATGTTATATGTACACTGTAGTTGAATTAAAATTGCTTGGTTTTTTTTCCTTTTCCTAAATGCAGTCATATAAAAAAATCCTCAGATAGCTATTTGATATTCTTCAGGTGTGAAATATGGGGGTTTTTTTGAGAACAAGAGAAATCCACGATTGTAAAATAACATCCTGCATTTTTGTATCTTCTTTTCTTTTGTTCCCAAAGATACTACCTAAGTCCAGCCTCAGGTTTTCAGAGCTTGCAATTTCGCTTGCTAGAGAACAAGATTGGTGTTCCCCAGAGTCTGAGAGTCCCTTATAACAGGAGGCATTACCGTGATAACTTCAAGGGACAGGATTATGAACTACTGCTTCAATCAGAGCAAGAACCAACACTGCTGCAACTTGTGGAGGTAACAGCGTCTTAGACCTTGCTTCATTTTCCCCCATCTCCCAAGAATGTCCTTCATTACTGTCATTCTCCTACCTCAAGAGAAGCAAGCATGTTGGCAAATTCTCTGTCAATTTTGTTTGGGATTCTTAAAAAATTTTGCATGAAAGAGAGTTAGTTGTTAGTTAACCAACTGCTTTTTTCAGAGCATCTCCCTTTCCTCTGAAAATTCTGGCTGTTCAACTGGTAAATTGCACTGGGGAAGTGAGAGCTAAGAATGTAAATGTACTGTTTCATTTGCATTGTTTTTCATGACTATAAGCTCTTTTGGGATAAAAACTTCCAAAATAGTCCCATTATTAGTGATGGCTAAAAGAGAGCTTACAAACTATCGATGGCTCTATGTCTTCCTTCTGAGAATTATCATGATTATTATCCTATGTATATGTGGAATAAGATTTGGTTTTCTGTAGTTTATTTTAAAGATATCCTTAGAATGAGACAGCTTTTGTCTTCCAAGACTGGCCATGTAATCTGTAGCCTGAGGGGCTTGGTATGGCACCATTATGCATGTGTAAATCATCCACATGTACATGCTGAATTTAGCAATAAGCACTTCTACAGGATACTAAGCCAGAACTGTAGTAGCATAATTTATGTTGCTATAACTTGTAATTCTAGCATAATGCATTTTCATTGTTGTTATTTGAACATATTATTATTATTATTACTATTACTACTGCTACTACTACTACTATTATTATTAAAGGCATGGCTGGAAAGAACTCCAGGACTCGATGCAGAAGAATTTGATTTCTGGGGACAATTTGAAGTGAATGTTTTAAAAGGTCTAGAAGAGGAATTTGGCTTGATACAGGTATACAGTGAAGTCTTGAACTACCTAAAAGCAAAGACATATGACAAAATGATGTTCTGACATAAATTTAACTTTTGGCTCACTCAACGTTTCATACTTCGCTTAATCTTCTTGAGTCGCCTCTGCAAGAAGCAGAAAAAATTGCAAATTCTTCAGAAAATATGAATATTTTTTTTAATTTGACATCTAAGATGATTTAAAGCATGAGATACGTGGATGATTTTAATTGCAGAAGGGATGGATTAGTATCAATGGGAGGGCTGAAGTTGATTTTACTAAAACTGCAACTTCACCTTTAGTTAGTACTTGAATCTACAATCCAGACTAAATATGAAATTTGGGCCCCTGAGCTGTGGATATGGATTGTCACAATAAACAGCCTATTTCTGTTTAACAGTATATGGCAATGTGATCATTTGGATTGCATGGGCAAATAAGCACCAGAAAATCTCTGAATATCTTAAGACCTGTAGCTTTCAATAACATCTTTAATTTCTTTTTTTTTTTTTTAATGAAGAAAAAAAAAGAATTAATCAACTTCCTGTGAATACCTGTTTATGACTTTCTAACTCATCTAAACTTTTTTATTTACAATTTTCTTACCCAAGGATGTAATTTTTTTGCTTTGAAAACAAACCAGACTTCAAACAAATTATTATTAAATTTTTTTAAGGCCTCTAGACCAAAAAAGTGATAAATTGCCAGTTTGTTTGAATATTCTTTTATCTGAGTTGTGTTGGAACCTATTTAATTGTACATTTCTTGGTAGTCATACTTTTCAAAGGACAGTGACTCATGTATCTTATTTGAAAATACAGTTCTAACATCTAAGATGCAAACTTCAGAGGATTTATTTAAATAAAAGTTGCATAATGAGTCATTTAAGTGCTTAATTTTCCCAGTTGAATTCTAAAACTTGTCTTTGTTTTAAATACCAAAGGCCAAATCAGAATCAGAAGAAAAAGATGACTTATTGTCTGAATTCCAAAAACAGAGAGACGTATTACTTTCATTATTTGATGAAAAACGCCATGAACATCTGCTCAGTAAAGGTAGACTGTATTACTGTATGTCAATATGCACTTTGTGTGTTTTATAGATGCTATTTATAAATGTTTGTTATAGCATTAAACTTGCAGGAGAATGAGCAACAAACTAAGGACACTTGTATCTTGCAGGAGAGAGACGACTGTCCTACAAAGCACTGAAGGGAGCCTTGATGATCTACTTCTACAGGTAATATTGTAAGATGTGTCTTTGATGGTGACTGGCAGGAGGAGAGGTGAAGCTTAAGAACAGCAGCACAGGTTTAGTTGGGCTGGAATGGGCTGTGGAAAACAACTTATTTCAGCCCTCCACAGGAACCCTGATTAGTCAGATACAGCTCAAAGGTCAGACCAGGCTGCTCAGCGCCGTGTTCAGCCAAGTTCTGAGCATCGTCAAGGATGGAGGTTGCACATCCCTTCTGGATGGTTCTTGCTTGACCAGATGCTGCTTCTCAGATTGTGACTAGTAAATGCCTTGTTCTACCTGTCCTAGAAAGATTCGCAGTCCTTTTCCAAGTACAAAAGAAAAGGGGCAGATCAAGACTTACATGGCAGAAGCATTTGTTAAAATATCTACTGATATTTCGGTACCAATTTAGGAAAAGTATCCTTTGAGTCACTAAGCACTGGTGAAATGCAACTTTAAAAACACAGCTTATGCTGAGAGGTCTCACTGTCTTCTGCTTCATTTTCCAAGGGAGGAGCCTCGTTTCCAGGTTCCCTTTCAGCTTCTTACCTCCCTTATGGATCTCGATGTGCTCATGACTAAATGGAGATGTAAGTTTGACTTTTTTGACTGTGACACTCCCTCTTCTAGATGCAAACAAATTGTTCTGTCTCTGAGTTACACCCAGTCTTAGAATTGAGCTTTGAGTTCATGCTTTAGGAATGACATTTTTTTTGTTTGTACTTTAGCCAAAAGGGAAGATAAGGAGCTGCTTCTGTGATCATTAGATACATAGGTAGAACTACTGCTTCTGTGACCTGCTTTAAGTTTACTATCTTATTGAAGGGACAGGTATCTATTTTTCAATGTATCCCAAAAAGTCATAATGATACATCTTTATATGCAAACATTCCTTGGGCTCCTTCCTTATCTAGACCTCCATAAGTGAATGCATAATTCTGTATTAACAGAGCATACTGATGTGTAATAATTAGTGTGTTCATTCTTAATTAACAATAATTTCATATTAATTGACTGAAGAATGTCAGAATTAACTCCTGCATTTTTGAAGACCTAATAGTTCTGTATCCCTGTAAAGAACTCTGAATGACCTTTAATAAATGTGACTCTTTAGTTATATCTGAACACGTGCCATTTTCTCCTGTTGTATCTTTTAGATAACCATGTCTGTTTGGTGCACAGAATGATTGGCAGCAAGGCTGGCACTGGGGGCTCATCAGGCTACCACTACTTGCGCTCAACAGTGAGGTAGGAATAACGTGTTTCCCCTCTTACCTGCAATAATGCAGTTCATAAACACTCTTACACTGGGAGACATATTTCAAATGGCTCACTGGAGGCCAAAGGGCTCCTGCTTCTCTTCTGGGACTCTAGCATCTCCCTCTGGTTGTGGTACATTTATTTATCAGTGACATATATAAATTCCAAGCCTTCTAGGGCAAAAAGAACTCCTTTTGATAACTCATGCAAAGTGCCATCTATAATTCTCAGCAATAATATTAACCCTGCCTCGTTTAGTTTGTGTGCCAGCTAGCCCAAGTTAATGAGGTGACACAGGCTGGAAGTGAGTCCCAGCTACTGTGTAAGTGAGTTTCTTCATTCCTTAGCCTGACCTCTAATTGCACAACCTCCTTACAAGAGGATCTTCTTTGAGGTTTGTTCTCAAAGAGCTGTGAACCTACTCTAACAACCACTGGAACAGAGGGCAGAGTAGAAAGCAGATGGTTAGACTGATATTGAGGACTGAACGTCCACCATCTTTTTTAGAAAGCTCTCCCACTCTTCCTTAATGTCAGGTTAGCATTGTTCCTAGATAAATTTCATTAGAGATCACAGCCTATGTACTCTGCATTTTCAGAAGAAAGATGTTACTATAGAAACCCTTCCTTTTTTAAGCCTAATCTGCTATGCCCTAGAAATTCAGGACTAGATTCTTGCTCTGCAATATTCAGGGGGGTTAGTGCAAGGAATCTTATTATTTACATGAGAAGGAATGATTACTGAGGATTTAGAAATTATGGCCACTTCTATGCTTATGGAATTATTGTTCCAATTGTCTCTTTCAGTGACAGATACAAGGTGTTTGTGGATTTGTTCAATCTTTCAACATTTCTAGTGCCAAGACACTGGATACCAAAGATGAACCCAAGCATTCATAAATTCCTTTACACAGCAGAATACTGTGACAGCTCCTACTTCAGCAGTGATGACTCTGACTAGCCTACCTTTCAAGGCTGGTTGCTGTAAAGAACTTCCTGACTTTCACCCTGAGTGGTACTCCCAGCCATTCCCACAAAGAGTGTGAGTGTGTAAATATGTATTTATGTATGACAGCTTTGTGAATAGTACAATTGCCTCTGGAAGAAATTAATTGCTTGTAGAAAAAATAAATCTGTGTTGTGTTAGCCTATGTTAAGAGTAAAATGATACCCCAATTCAATCCAATGACCAATTTTACTCTTAGCTGGCTTCTTAAAGCCTACACCAAGAGAAAGGGAGAAAAATCACACACAGTTATTATGATCGTGACCTATTTGTACATATTCTTGCATTCGCTTGTTTGCCTAATGGCTGTTACTAATTTAATTTACTTGAGGACGTAATCAGTCTCATCACCTTCAGAAGAATGTTAGTTTCTGAGCTCTAGTTCAATTTTAAAAGGATTAAAAGTTTCAAAAGCTAGATTCAAAAAATTAAGTCCTGAATCTATAGAAACCAAACCATCCTAAGCTTATAATACATCAAGAATCTCTGGGTTACATGTGAATGTAAATCCCTTATGTAGAAATACTGTTAAAAATAACAGACATAAGAACTTACTTTGCATTTCAAATAAAGCAGTATTAAAGCTCACCTTTTGTTAAGTCTTCTTCTAAAGCAAACTATAAAGTTCAAAGAAGAGTATGACAGGCATTTAAAGTGATTTTTATTCAAATTGGNGACATTGGTATACAATAAAAGGCAGCTTTGGCTATAGAATATCTATAAATCAGGGTCATCTGCTCATTAAATGGACTTTTGTCTTTTTAAGTGCTTCCTTTGGAAAGACACAAACACTGGAGGCTGAAATTTCTGGTCAGTTCTCTCTACCACAGCCCTTCAGGTACTTGTACGTGGATGCAGCACCTCAAAAACACTGGAGGCACATCTATGTTTCATATTGCTATGACTACATTACTCTTATCCATGCCCATTAGGAACTTTGGCAATTGTTTCCCAGTTATGGAAGTGTGCTATCTGTTGTTTGTAAGCTACTCAGAGACAGCCAGACTACACAACACTCAGAGTACAGAAGACTTCACATTTTGTTCAGCTAAAGTTTTCAGCCAAGTAACTTCAGTAAGTAGCAAAACCTGAAGTAATGAAACATCACACTTGGTCTTCCTTTCATTTAAAATATTAACAATTAGAAGGACTAAACCATCAACATTTAACAATTATATAAATACTCATTGCATTGTCATAAAAAGGTTACAAAAAACTAATCTAAAAACATGGTACAGTAATTGAGTGCAAAAATTACAGAGTTGCTCCAATACTTTTCATAATAGGCCTTCTTAAAGGATACAGATAAAGCATTCCAAGTGCAAAATTCAGAGCATTTTAGAATTACATGTTTGGTTATGAGTTCTAGTTGTATTTGCCCACAGCTGCAGTTTCACAGGTCAGCAAAGCTGGAACCCCTTTTTATTACCACCAAGTCCTACCTCTGAATTCAATTAAAGAGGGAAATTTAACACTCTCTCTAGTGGATGTATTCTGTAATTGCTGACTTCCTAAACTGTTACTCATGATTATTCTTATATTCAAATAATTCCAAATATACTCTTATATTACTGATTTTTTTTCATCCAAAATCCTTCTTATTTGTCATAATTTCTTTCAAGACTTTTCTGTGCAGTAGTACTCAACACCTGGATAAAGCTTACATTTGAGGCTTCAGTCCATCTTTTTAATTTCTGTTTGTGCACTCTGCAGTTGAGTCTTCTTCCTCCATGAGAAATTTGACATTCAACACAAATTCCAAATAAAAACAGTTTTAAAAACTTCAGCCAGGAGTTGTAGGACTTGCCCTTACAGCCATTTCTTATATTTGAAAATGTTTTGAATTACATCTTCATACAGTGTCTGTCCTAATGATACCTGTGGTCTTTGACCAGTTTTAGAGGCCCAGTGAAGTGTCAAACAAATACTGCTGAAACTGTATCTGCTATACCTATAAAGGAAGTAAAATCTGGTTTTAATAAATACTGAAATGGAGACTTCCCAGAATTCATATTCATATCATGCACGCTCCCCTCCATGCTATGACAGTAGGAATCCAGTGAATCTTCTGCAATGCTTTTATTTCTTCCTTTCCTGGTACTGTGTATAGTTGAAGCCTAATCTCCTCCTTCCTCTCTGCTTTTATGTTCAAATTTTTATATCCTGGTGGTATCAGAGCGCCTCTAAATCAGAAGACAATATCTCTGTGGGAAAATGAGCAATTACTGTCTTTTGCTGAATTGTTCTGGTGTGGTACACTACAGAAAAAGTGAAAGATCCTGCTTTTTGAAAATAACACATCTGTTCTCCCTGCCATCTCTATAAGTGACTTGCTTTATCACTACTTCTAAATTTCTCTTTCCAAATTGTTTATACAGCAACAGTAAGACCAAAGATTCAGCAACATGAGAAAGCTACGATTGGATATGTTGTTCTGATCTTTACTAAGTGCAGGCAAACTGAGTATTGTCTATTCTTTATTTGCAGAAGATTTAGGTCATCTAACACCTCTTGAAATGACTGAGAGCTACTGTGAAACACATGGAAGAGAAAGCCAGTGGGTTACTCTTACACATAAAACTACAACAGATACACAGCGCTTCTTATCCAGTGGCAATATCCCACCAATCTGGCTCAGCAATCTGATGCTGAACAGGAGCTTGACTTGCCTTACACAGTTTCTGCTGGACATGGAGGTATTTAATGCTACAGAAATCCCTCAAGCACAAAGAAAAAAATCATGCAAACAACAAAAGGGCAGGAGATTGAACTAGCACTAAAAGGATGTATCTCTGTCCTACAAGAAAAGCCATAAGCAGGGTACACAATTGCCAAGTAGATTTGATTTTCATATTTGTTTGCTAAGCTGAGCCCAGAGATAATGGCACCCACCAGACAAGGACAGCAACTGTTTTACCTGCAAGGAGTACAGTGCTGGCTGTACCACCTAGAACCACCACACATGGCTGGATACTTTACAATGCCATTACCTCTACATGGTAAAGGACAACAGTGTTCTGATTATTTGATATGTCTTATACAGCTTTGCCTTTACATGGTGCTTTTCAGTCATTCAACTACATGGCTTGGTTGAACTAGCAACCACTTTAAAACAGGTTAAATGAGTCCAGATTGAAAAATAAATAAAGCATAGCCATGATTTGCACTGCCTCTCTGAGGATCCCATTGCATTTTTATTATATTATTATATATATTTTATTATGATTATATTATNATCCCAGCTCGTGGCCTTTACCACTTTACCTACTTTTTGTCAGACTTACCACAGACATTGCTGCCTATCTTAACATGAACGTAGCCATCTATTCCCCATCTTGGCCCCCAAGAGTTCTGTACAATCCAGTAAGGGATGCTACCTGCAAGAGACACTTCATGAACAAGAGGCAACGTGAGATTTGGGAAGCTTTAGCCTCCTAGCACTCCACAGACTTAATTAGCATTTTAATATCTCATAGTTTCTGATGAATTGATGATATAGGCCAGTGAAACCTACTGCTGTTCACATAGAGAACAGAGCTAATATTCTGGTATGGGAAGCCTGGATATGGGCTCTTCCAGCATAAAGACACACACAGCCATGTTCTGGACTTTACAAGGACAAAGTTCAACCGAACTGAAGGAACAATGAAAAAAAAGAGATTTTCTCCTGGGATCAGGATCCAGAACTGATGTGACATCAAACCAAACAGCTTCCAACACAAAACAGAGTTCTGGATTTTAATCACTTGTCCCACAAAACGCAAGTTTCAAGTAAAAGAAACCTACTGTGCTGAAGTTCAGCTGGCAGAAACACACCTGTTCTGTCAAAACCAGTGATAAGAACAGCATGGTTTGCTCTTCCACTGGAGCAGTGATACTGTATGATTCCACCGAGATAATCCTGCCAGCTAATGGCATTGACTGTCACTGCCGAAGGGCCCCAGCTGACAAGCATCCTCATCATTTTCTCTTCCTGACCACTGTGAAAGAAGTGGGTAAAAATACCAAGTTACTTAAGTTATGACACTAAAGTGACTAGAGTGATTGTAATCTACTTGTTAAGAACAGTTTAAAAATCAAATAATTAAACTCTTTCCTCTGAGTTCTACATACCACATAACACGCATCAGTAATTATGTATTTCATATACTACAACACAGTGATACAAATATAGGACGCACAAACTATGGGACAGGTGCATATCCAAACACATAATGCTAGTAAAAAGCAGCAAGTTTCTAGGTCAAGCCAGTGGGCAACGGAGAGCACTACATGCTTTCTGTACATCACTCTTCTCATTCAAAACCAGCTTTGAACAAATCATTAGTCCATATTAGAATTTCCCACTGTTTTTTAAACCTACAGAAGTACCTGTTATACCTAATAATACACTAAAATATGTATCTCAAACATATCAAAACACAGGGCATTTCCACTATCAGACATTTACCATTGGCATCCTTATACTTTTTTATTTATCTAATATACTGGAGCAGGAAATTTACATTGCCACATGATATATTCAGTAACTAAATTTGGCAAATACAGACTGGCAAAGATCTGATTGATTTTAGCTACTTATATTTAGAAGTAACACAATTCCTAGTCAGAATAGTATTTGTCTTTATTCAGTAGCTGTACTGTACTGATAAAAATTAGAAATGAAGTTTCTTCACACAGAAACCTAAAAAGTTGCAGTTTTTATAGAGTTCAGTTGACAACACTGTTCTAAAGTCATGGGCTGGAGAGGATGTGGGCAGATATGTAAGCGCATGAATATGGAAGTAATTGAATGCTTCCTCATTTTTTCAAAAAATTCCAGTTACTATTGTCAGGATTTACTGTTTTCTGATAAAAGCAGTGTAATGTTCATATATCAAAAACTGTAACTGACTCTATGTTCCAGTTTATAGGCAATTTAAAAGACCTAATTTCAAGACACAAGCTTTCCCATTTGAACAGGCTTAGTGATGGCAGTGTTGAGTGCATTTGTTGTGGCAAGCCTTAACTCTCAAAGATGTTATGCATTAATCCTTCTCCAGCACACAGCTACAGAACTGATGAAATCAACCTCATAACATTTGCCTTCTCAATGCACTGTTCACTCCAGCTTACTCCACGTGTGCTGAACACAGAAGGAAAAGTACAGTAAATAAAAAGAATCAATAATAGCTACCTGAAGTCATATGCAGCAAATCCTGTGATTGAAACTCCAAAATCTGAGCGATCAAAATAATGGCACAGTCCAGTCTGAGCTTTAAAAGTGTATTCTGAATCTCTCACGAGTTTTACTTTTGTCTGCAAGAAGGCAACTGAGTAAGAATTTAATGCATTTGACTTTACTACTATGCAGCTCAAAATGTATGGAGAATGACCACATAACCCACTCAAAATTCAGTGTATGCTGGGCAAAATTAGAAACAAACATGTCACATTGTGAAATAAGTATTTACTATCTCTAGTTTCCTTGTTCACTGAGACAGCTTCAGAAGAGGTTCAGAAATCTTTAAATAAGGAATGAAATTTAAAAGGCATCTCTGGCTTGAACTATCCTCATAAGCAATCACATCAATTTCAAGACAGATATTAATTCAATGAATGACTATTCGTTCTCTTCAAATTACTTCCACACACAAAATTATCCTCTCCTTGGAACAGTTCAAGAAGCACAAATGTCCCAAAAGTTATAGAAAACACTGTAAAGTCCAATTCTGTTCTTAGCATGTAATTCTCCTGCTAGCACATGACGTATGCATCAGCCTTTTATACTTTTCATGTGTTTTGCAGTCTGCACGTTTATGACAGTGACTTCTTCAGCCTAATTCATTTGTGGTTCCTCTGCTGCCCAGTAAGAGGGAATTTTGCTTCAGAGGAATCCAGGTGAGTATCCTCTGTTGTTCTTGATATTCAAACTTAAACAAGTTATCTAGCCTGTTATTAGCCATGGGTATATTAGTCTTCAGGGGTATAATTACACTTTCTTAAATTCTGGATTTTTTTAATTCAAAAAAGTAAAGAATTCTTTTTATATTCTCATAATTCAATCTGAGTACTTTTTATTTCAAAGATATTAAAATGTTCATTTACCTATGTTATTAACACACATTTTGAATTTTTCATGAAATGAAATGTGTTAGCAACAACTGGAGTAGAAACTTTGAATGCATTTTCAATGTTTTGGGCTGCAAGTGAAACAAAGGTAAACACAGTTGATTTTATTCTGAGGTTTTCCACAACACTTGTGCATAATTTTATAGTGTTTGCAACAGAAATTACTGAAATTTGGAAACAGAAAATGTTAAGATCCTTCCTTTTCCCCAGATGCTGGTGCCTCAAATCCACAAAATGCCATATGCATAAGTGGCTCTGTCTACACTGGTACTGTATGCCTGCAAATGAATTCAAGAATGTTATTTTCAGCCCCTGTGGACTGATTTGTTACCTTCAAAAGAACATATATGGACAATAAAGTTCCAATCAAATTTCAATTCTGCTTGAACAAATTCTCACTTGGTTCCAAACTAAATAAATAAGCATACATACATATACACAGACATATGTGTATGCATATGTGCACACACACATACAGTTAAAAAAATCCCAACTGTACATTTCACTTTCCCCATCACTTTTTTTCCAACAAATAAGAATGCTAATAGGAAATCTGATTAAGTCTTTTGATTGTTATTAAGAGTTTCAAACCTGGTTCAGCCAGCTCAAAGCACTAACAGTGGATCCCCCATTGCAGCCAAAATTATTGTATGAGCAGTCAATAACTTGTTGCACACTGAGCTCTTCCAGGGTGTTTCTTTTAATTGCATAGGCAGACTCTATGCCACCTACAACGCTGAAAGCCCAGCAGCCTCCACACTGTCAGAGAGAAAAGGGAAATGGGAGAGAAAGCAAAAGTCAGCTTTATTTTTGAAGCCTGATATGAAAAGAAAAAAAGAGGCAGAAGAGTCTTCCACTGCTCTTCATTTAATACAACATCCTTGAACTCTGATTTTAAGGTAAAAATAAATAAATGTACTCATCCATTTAAAATGAACTGGTTTTTCCCCCTATACTGCTCTCTGAAAGCCAGAAATGCATTATGGGTGTCTTATTTTAAGGACTTCTTCCTGATGAATTTTTGTTCTTGAAGATAGGTCTGAGGATGCTTTTTATGGTAAGATATCTATTTTGCAAAGAAACTGTGGCCTTGAGATAAAATTAGTTTTTAATCACATCAGTAAGTTTATCTAGAATTTTGCAGAAACNACAGTAAATAAAAAGAATCAATAATAGCTACCTGAAGTCATATGCAGCAAATCCTGTGATTGAAACTCCAAAATCTGAGCGATCAAAATAATGGCACAGTCCAGTCTGAGCTTTAAAAGTGTATTCTGAATCTCTCACGAGTTTTACTTTTGTCTGCAAGAAGGCAACTGAGTAAGAATTTAATGCATTTGACTTTACTACTATGCAGCTCAAAATGTATGGAGAATGACCACATAACCCACTCAAAATTCAGTGTGTGCTGGGCAAAATTAGAAATAAACATGTTACATTGTGAAATAAGTATTTACTATCTCTAGTTTCCTTGTTCACTGAGACAGCTTCAGAAGAGATTCAGAAATCTTTAAATAAGGAATGAAATTTAAAAGGCATCTCTGGCTTGAACTATCCTCATAAGCAATCACATCAATTTCAAGACAGATATTAATTCAATGAATGACTATTCGTTCTCTTCAAATTACTTCCACACACAAAATTATCCTCTCCTTGGAACAGTTCAAGAAGCACAAATGTCCCAAAAGTTATAGAAAACACTGTAAAGTCCAATTCTGTTCTTAGCATGTAATTCTCCTGCTAGTACATGATGTATGCATCAGCTTTTTATGCTTTTCATGTGTTCTGCAGCCTGCACGTTTATGACAGTGACTTCTTCAGCCTAATTCATTTGTGGTTCCTCTGCTGCCCAGTAAGAGGGAATTTTGCTTCAGAGGAATCCAGGTGAGTATCCTCTGTTGTTCTTGATATTCAAACTTAAACAAGTTATCTAGCCTGTTATTAGCCATGGGTATATTAGTCTTCAGGGGTATAATTACACTTTCTTAAATTCTGGATTTTTTTAATTCAAAAAAGTAAAGAATTCTTTTTATATTCTCATAATTCAATCTGAGTACTTTTTATTTCAAAGATATTAAAATGTTCATTTACCTATGTTATTAACACACATTTTGAATTTTTCATGAAATGAAATGTGTTAGCAACAACTGGAGTAGAAACTTTGAATGCATTTTCAATGTTTTGGGCTGCAAGTGAAACAAAGGTAAACACAGTTGATTTTATTCTGAGGTTTTCCACAACACTTGTGCATAATTTTATAGTGTTTGCAACAGAAATTACTGAAATTTGGAAACAGAAAATGTTAAGATCCTTCCTTTTCCCCAGATGCTGGTGCCTCAAATCCACAAAATGCCATATGCATAAGTGGCTCTGTCTACACTGGTACTGTATGCCTGCAAATGAATTCAAGAATGTTATTTTCAGCCCCTGTGGACTGATTTGTTACCTTCAAAAGAACATATATGGACAATAAAGTTCCAATCAAATTTCAATTCTGCTTGAACAAATTCTCACTTGGTTCCAAACTAAATAAATAAGCATACATACATATACACAGACATATGTGTATGCATATGTGCACACACACATACAGTTAAAAAAATCCCAACTGTACATTTCACTTTCCCCATCACTTTTTTTCCAACAAATAAGAATGCTAATAGGAAATCTGATTAAGTCTTTTGATTGTTATTAAGAGTTTCAAACCTGGTTCAGCCAGCTCAAAGCACTAACAGTGGATCCCCCGTTGCAGCCAAAATTATTGTATGAGCAGTCAATAACTTGTTGCACACTGAGCTCTTCCAGGGTGTTTCTTTTAATTGCATAGGCAGACTCTATACCACCTACAACACTGAAAGCCCAGCAGCCTCCACACTGTCAGAGAGAAAAGGGAAATGGGAGAGAAAGCAAAAGTCAGCTTTATTTTTGAAGCCTGATATGAAAAGAAAAAAAGAGGCAGAAGAGTCTTCCACTGCTCTTCATTTAATACAACATCCTTGAACTCTGATTTTAAGGTAAAAATAAATAAATGTACTCATCCATTTAAAATGAACTGGTTTTTCCCCCTATACTGCTCTCTGAAAGCCAGAAATGCACTATGGGTGTCTTATTTTAAGGAATTCTTCCTGATGAATTTTTGTTCTTGAAGATAGGTCTGAGGATGCTTTTTATGGTAAGATATCTATTTTGCAAAGAAACTGTGGCCTTGAGATAAAATTAGTTTTTAATCACATCAGTAAGTTTATCTAGAATTTTGCAGAAACCAATTGCAGTTTAAGAAATAGCAAAGTGAAATTAAACATAATAGAAAAAATCTTATAAAAAAATCTTTAGCAAACTATACTGCAATTTTAGACTCTTTAAACTATGACATTTAAAATAGGAAGCACAATTTATTCCTCACAAGGTCCTATGTGAAGCACAGAAAGGAGACACTGGGGATTGACCAGCTTGAGTTTTACCAGTGACCGTAACCACTTTGGGATAAACTGTAATTGTGTGGAGTCTGGTGACTTTCCTATTGTGAATGCATCCCCTGAGGAATTCCCTGGTAAAGATGTGGTAAAGGGTGCTGACCAGCCAAGGGTATTCAGTCACAGGAGAAAAACAACAGGAAAGGATCTATACCTATCCAGGTGAACCAGGGGAATGAGGTCAAGTACTGAACTTACCTTGGTTCCTTCAGAAAAATACAAAATGCACATGGTACAAAGTATTTGGAGATTCGGTTAACTGGACCAAAAAAAAATATTACAGTTTCTTAATGCACAACTTCTACACCTCATTCTTTGAAGGCTAATACTGCTTTGCATAAAATGCTACATGACTTTGTGTCTGTTCAACTGGCCACTCTTGTGCCAGTGCCCCAAGGAGCCTTCAGGCAGAGCTGGCCCCTTGCAAAACCTTCCCTGTGCTCTACAGCCTACCTGCTGGGAACCAGGAAAGGAAACCACCAGGACTTACTGTCTGCTGATTTCTCACTTCTGCAATGACTTTCTTGTCCCTCCAGTCAAACTTCTTTGGCAGAGGTTTTTCCTTCCCCTTTGGCACTTTTATGTATCTGGGAAGTTTGTGCAGTATGCTTCTCAAGTAAATAGCTAAACACAGAACACAAACATCTATAAATCTATGAACAAAAAAAAAAATCCCACAAACAATTAGTGGAATTCAGAGGTAACTTTGATCTACTGTTACAACCATGAGATTACATCTCATTCTAAAATCCACAGAAAATTCATGTATTTTAAAACAATTGTTATGCTCCAGAATGAATGTAAGTACTTCTACAGTTTCAAAAAGAACAGAAATACTCTATGTAGGAAATGAGGGTAGAAAGTGTGAAGATTTTCTAAGTTGAACAATAACCATAACCACTTGAAAATTTCCAAAACATTTTACTTACTTAAAAAATACTTTGCTTTAGCTATGTACAAAGGGAAAATAAGAGGAGAATAAAGATTCTGAAACACCTGCAAGTTGCTGGGTTTTCACTAAAAAATGTTGTTTAATTATTTAAAGTTAAAACAAGATGTTAAGTCCTCTGATGAATAGAAAATGTAACAACAGACATGAACAGCAAGAAGGGAATGTATCAGACAAATTTGCTAGGAAAAAGAAATTAAGTATATCATATTGTTCCAGAAAGCCACAGCTGTCATTTTCCAGCCATGGATCTCCAAGCATTGTTTGGACTGTAGTAAATTTTGTGTTGGAGTTGGGAATATAAACTTACTAGGGAACCTTGTGTATCTTCCTTTATTAAAAAGGAAGAACCTTGTGTATCTTCCTTTCTTTTGTTGCAACTGAAGAAAGCTTTAAAGCACAGTGAGAAGAAAGAACAAAAAATAAAACTGCCTGAATACTAAAACACATTCAGGCTCTGGGCAATTCAACCTTGCAAAACTACAAAACATTAAGAGAATTGATGTATTCTCCAGAAGTACTTACAGTTTGGAACCAGCCATTGTATATTAGCTGACTATCAGCACAGGAAGAATCTGTAAATGTGAAAGACACAACGTTCTGGGAAAAAATAATAATAAAAAAAAAAAAAAACAACAAACAAACAGAAAAGGCATTAGAAGCAACCAGAAAATGTACCTTTGAACTCTTCAGGAAACAGGTGAGAAAATTGGTTTATTCCATAGACAGCAGTAGTATTATCTTTTGATGATGAATTCAATAATCTAATTCTTTTAGCATTTCCTGAAGGAATAAAAAAATAATTGTGGGCATTATTAAGTTAGCAGCAGGGACAAAACTGTAGGAGCAGAAAAAGAAAAGACTAGCAACAGTAAATATGAAATTAGATTAACAAGAGCTGTTCACCTCAAATTCATCCTGTATCCCTAGAAAACAAGTGGAAAGCCATTAGACTGATTCAAACTCCAACAGATACCAAAAAAAAACCATTTAAGAAAATGCAAGAAATTGACACGAAACAGACAAAACAGGCACGCTGAGAACAAGCTGCGTCAAACTCATCCGATGTCCTTCTTCGACAGCACAACAAACCTTGTGGTTCAGAGATATGCAAAAACGTATTCAGATACGAGTTAACTCCATCACTTCACGTCTTTACGAAGCGAAAGAACAGCATCATGACCTAGAGGCCTCCCGGCCGCCCTCCTGTCGCTGGGCAGCCACCAGCAGTGACCCGCTGGGCTGGCCCGGCGCCACGGGAGCGGCACCGGCGGGCGCGCCCCGGCCCTGCGGGAGGGGAGCTCCGCCTGCCCCCGCCTCCCGGCCTCCATCACCCGGCCCGCAGCGCCCGCACCAGCCCCGCTGCGCGGATGGCGAGGCAAGGGCGGCCTGGGACACTTACCCGCAGAGCCGCCGCCGCTTCTTCTTGCTCCCGGCCGCCCCCGTCCCGCGCAG
Organism: Chaetops frenatus; assembly: GCA_013400775.1. Lineage (NCBI taxonomy): Eukaryota > Metazoa > Chordata > Aves > Passeriformes > Picathartidae > Chaetops > Chaetops frenatus. The sequence continues at coordinate 42,364 of VZTR01025898.1, forward strand.
GGCGGCCCCGAGCGCTGCCACCGCCGTCCTCCCGCGGCCGGGTGCCTGCAGGCGCCGGGAGGGCCGCACTGCCCGCCCGCAGCAGGCAGAGGAGCAGCGCCAGCACCGCCATCGGCCGCCGTGCCATGGCGAGGCGGGCCAGGGCACGCACGGGCCAGCGGAGCTGAGACCCGCCGGGTTCCGAGCGGGAACGGGACTGACCCCTTCTTCCTTCCCGGCCCGTGGCCGGAGGCTGCGCCCGCTGCCGCTTCCCGCGGGGCCGGCGCCCGGTGGGGCGGGACATCAAGGACCGCCCGCCCGGCACCGCCGCTCCAGCACCGCCCCGCAGGGCCGGGAGAACTCCTGCTGCTACCGTCTCCTGGGGGCTGTTGGGGGATCTCTCCGAGTCCAAGCTTTGTTTGAGAGTGCTCAGCGGCCCCTGGCCAAAGCCGTGTTTCCAGCGGTGTTTTCCATGTGGGAGGCGCGCCAGACGCGCAGAGCTGCAAGGGAGGGGCGAAGGGGTGTTGAGTGTTCAGGTGCCTGCTGGGTTATAAATTCGTTCAAGTCCTTCTCCGAGAGGAAGGTTAAGTTGGTACCTGCGAGCTGGGCTGCCAGTAGGGGAGGGAAGCAGCAGGAATGTAGGTTACAGCCTTTGGCAAGGGAAGGCATGGGTGGGGAGAGCAGAGCTGCCCGGTGCAGCACAGCCGGTGCCCGCAACCCCTGCGTCCCAGTGAGAGAGCTGGTGCTGAAAGAACACACGGAGAGAAACCACGACTTTCCTCAGAGACTGGTCATGCTGGCATTGAGCAAGTAGGCCAGTGTTCAGCGTTTAAAAGCTCCATCCATTAGGCCCCTACGAGTTAACAGAGCCCTCTTTGTTAATTTGCATCACCAGGTATTTTTACGCAGTGCCTGTAAATAGGAGATTTGTATGTTTTAAACCTGCTCTATGTTTAAATTCTCTCTGCTGCTTTCCCCCCACTCTCTCTCTTGTTAACACGACTTGAAGGCACAGGTGCCCTGTCCTGCGGTGCCAGTAGAACAGCTGGCAGCACTGAGCTTGGGCAACAAACCTGTGGGGATCACCATCCAGCTTTGCCTTTGTCCTCCTCTTCCTCCCATGCAATGGCTGTTGGGGGATTGGCTGAACTGCCACCAGTTTTGTTGCAGGGAGGGCTATTTATGGCTTAAGGCTGGAGTATGGAAGAGGTTGTTAGCAGGGCAGGTTTGTTGGTTATTCTGAAGGGGTTTATCACTGTAAACCCAGGATTGGCCTTGGAGGTGTTATTACAATTTATTACAAACTCGTATTGACAGACTGAGGGCTGGTATTAGCATAGGGACTGGATAGGATGAAGTCAGTAACAAGAACTGAATGGTGAAACCTTTTTAAGGATGGTCTGAACCTCAGCAGCCAAATTCTGAGGCAAATTCCATCAAACTGTGACTGAGCACTGAGACCCTCGTGAGAAGTGCAGGGTGGCTGGCAGGAGTGTCAAAGGATGCCTTGCCATGGTCACCACAGCTTTGGATGTACTGGTTGTGGGAGGAACAGAAGCAAGAGTCACATGGCTTCATTCTCTATGATACAGTATAATGCAACAGGAAAGAAGTTACTTTGCCAGTTAGTGTAAGCAATAGAAAGAGCTGGAATTATGCTTTATTTAAAAATACACTTTTCATTAAAAATTTAAGATTTTCCCACCAATCTAACATGATCAACTTTCTCTAAATTGGCCTGCTGGCCTTGAAATCTGTTGTTTTGGGATTATGATTATCTCAAGCTGAATACATTTTCTTATTTTTAATGTATAATCATTAAATTTTAAACCAGTCAACTTGGCTTTAATAGAACGAAGAGGTAAACTTTAAGTTATTTTTTGGTTATTATTTCTATAGACTATGCCCTTTTAAACAGAAGTATTATAGTTTGGAGAAGCCGTTTTGTTTTGTATGTAGACTTCAAGGATTACTTTTCCCCTGAAACACATGAGGGCAGCAAAGGACTTCTGAAAACATAGTTGCAAACCACGCAGCTTTCATTTTTGTGCTAATTAAAATAAATAACCCCCCAAAGAAACAAATAAGCAAAAAATCCTGTCCTATTTTGGGAACATAGATATATCTCAGATTGATTTGCATTAAAAATTATGTACAGTATAGGAAGAGGAAAAGGTTTGTTTCCCCTGGATTTGCCCTCTGTGTACTGAGTAGATGTTTCAATTTATCTTGTTCAGGAGGAAGGAGAGACTGTAAGAAAAGCCAGTGTTTCCTCTGGTGACTGACTCAGGGAGAATAAAGTGTAACAAACAGCCAAAGGCAAGTGACTGACAGCCAAAGTGTTTCAGAAGGTTTTATTTTTCCACTGAACTACCTACCATGCTATTAAAACATTTTGTGCCTGTGCTTGGATGAACAGAATCCCACCAAAGTACACAGAGAGCTCAATCTATAGGCATGCAGTCCCTGCTCTGCTTTGAATTAATCCAGGGCAAATTCAGCCATGCTTCATTAAGATAAAAGAAAATATACTTGTAAAAATAATATCAGAATAAGGCCTATAATAGAATAGGGTATAAAGGTGTTTGGTTTAGTTTTTTTGTATGGTTGTGTTTTTTTAAAGGCTTTTTTGATACAATTCTTATTGCTTCATTGACCAGGTAAGCCATATATTAGTTACACTAGTCACCCCAGGCAGGTGATGAAAATCTTTTCTTTTTATGCTTCCCCCACCCAGAAACTCTGATTTAGAATTTTATAGTTGTAAATAGTTTTCAAAAAATGTATTTTAGTGAAATTTTATGTATCTCTATGCCATTCTGGCTATTCATTGGAAGTATTTGACGAGCTGAAAAAATGCATACTAAGGGAAGAAGCAATAATGAATACATATTTAAGAACCTCTAAACTCATTGTAAGATGCTTCCTTTAAATGAGGATATTCTTTTATTAAGAGACTTTGCTTCCCATCAGGTGTAAAGCAATCATTTCTAAAATGACTCATGACACAGCAGTGTTATTAGTGGGTGGGTTTTTATAGTATTACAGGTTCAGATTGAAAGATCATGTTAATATTTACTAGTCAGGCTTTTTTTNTTTTTTGTTAGGGTTTTTTTTTTTTTTTTTTTTTTTTTCCTTCCAGTGATTTTTGCTTAGCTGTTTGAAATAGTTAATTGAATCTGGTTAGACAGCCTAGCTTCAGTGCCCCCTGGCCTCTGTGTTTATAACTATCATAGCAAACAGCGAAATACAAGAAATTACTTCTGAATTGGAGACAGGTGTGCCAAGGATGGGGTGTTGCTGCTCCTAAGGGCAGTAATAAGGTCTATTAATGGACCTTTGAGTAGGAGTGATGCCCTTGTAACACTTTGGGAGGTGTCTACTTAGTAGCAGCTTGGACTCCTGTTGTAGGCATATAAGATGTGTAACCAATGGACAATAAATCCATTTGTGTTGTGTGGTCTTCAGCCCCAGAGAGACATTGTCTAAGTCCAGAAGATGGAGCTAAGTGCCCTTTCTTAAAAAGTCTTATGGGGAAAAATTATGTCTGGGTAAGTCCAAGGATTCGTTTATTTTAAGAACTTGCAGAGGTGTTGTTTGCTAATATAGTTGCACTGGTAACAGTTATTAAATGTAAGCAAAGCAAGTGAGAATTGCAATCTTGGAATGAAATCTGTTCCTGTTTAAGCCTGTGTGAAGGTAAATAAGTGGTGTTGATGTGACCAGCGTTAAGAAGTTGTCTTTTCTGAGCCCCAAGAAAGCCTTTTTGAAAATTGTGAGAAGTAGAGCAAATCCCACATGGGAGCACTTGGGTTTGCAGGAATAACCAAACTGTGCCAGGGGCTGCCTTAGGTAGATCATGACAAACATCTGTGGTTGACCATGAAGTCTCTCCTGGTAGGATGATCTTCCTTTGCCAATAATGCAGTAACTGTAGGATCTGCTTCTCAAACCTGACGTGTCTTTGTCTCAGCTGAATATACTAAACACCAGTAAGTCTCTAGCTCCTTTAAAAATAATTTTCTTCTATCTTGTCAGTGAGGGATGAATTATGAATGAAGAAGGCTGGCAGTGGAACTAATAATTCAAAATCAAACACTGAATCAAAAAATAAAAATGCAGAAAGGAGCAACACCTGTTCTGGTTGAGAATGAAGTAAGAAGTCTTGCCAGTTTTAGGGATTTCAGAATTGGCTTTTCTCTGAGAAATCAG
>VZTR01025899.1:5555-44341 GCA_013400775.1 Chaetops frenatus
CTTTCCTACCAGGACAACTCATCCTTAAAACTCCACCCCATAGTATACGAATGAGCCCTTGGATGACAGTTGTGGGAAAAGCTGTAACCAAAGGGAAAAGACTTGTGTCACATGTGGACTAATATCCTTTCTGGGCGGGAGTTCACGGTGATATGGATTCCACGAGAGACTTGTGTTTCTTGTGGGAAAATCTCCATAGTGAGACAAGAGAGACTCTTCTTCCAATTGGACTGATGAAAGCCTATTTCAAGAGTAGTAAATTGACCAGGGATTTTCTAAGCTTGTTTCTCTGTGTTGTTGATGAGAAAGATGGTGGTAAAGGAAGATAAATGAGGTGGGGGTGGGGGTGGGGAGAAGAAACCACCTGGGGGTTGATTTTGATTTTTGTTTATTTTTTTTCTTCCCTCATTTTTTTTTTCATTCTGTTAATAAATTATTTCTGTCTTTGAAGTTTAGGCCTGCATTGCATTTCTCTTAATCCTTATTCTCATGAAACCACTACACTGCACTCTCGCCTGGTGTGAGCAGGCGAGCAGGTGAATGTGAAACCGCTGCACCAGCTAATTGGTTCTCTCAGGCCTGAAAGAAGCTGTCAAGTTCCTTGTAGGAAAAAATCACTTTTCAACCCACGACAGAACATTTCCTCTTATTTTCAAATTCACCGAGTCCTTCAGGTTAAAGACTCAGTGTATGAAAATCTATACATTTCCGTGATTGAAATTACAATTGGCATCAGATGGACAGCACAGAAGATAGTGAAGGCAGATAGAAGATAGGCCCACTAGAGGGGAAATGAATAACTAACTCCCTCAAGTATGGTATATATTGCTAGAGTTGTTAATATTTTAATATGAGATGCCCACAAAAAGGTATTTCCTTCATTCTGCAATAGCCTGTGAGTTGCAATGCATGAATATATTTACAGAGAGGAGAGAGGAGGCTGCAGAGACCCTATTCACTTGGATTTTTGTTTTACACAAAATCACTTTGTCACAACTAGACTAGTTGACAAATGAACTTTTATTTGGTTCAATTGGATTGGTGGAATGCAAATCTCATTACATGCAGATAGGATGCTCCATCTGATCACCACTACTGTAGGCTTGAAGCAGAGAGAAGTAATCCCTCCCTGTAGATTTTTTATGTCCTCAAACTCAAAACATCTGTACAATATATGTGTAGGGTGTTGGTTTTTCAAAGGACTTCAAAACATTCTCTTTTCTAGCCTAGTTAAAAGATACGCTTATGAAGTCCACTGATTTTAATAAGAATTAAGGAGCACTTCAAGTTAAGGATTAATTTATTGCCAGCCTGGCCATTTTGGCAAATAAGATCCTAAATACTTCAACACGGAAGTTCAACATAATTTTTGACATTTCCCTCATTTTTAACTGCAAACTACACACACTTGATTAAATTAATGTTACCACATGTTGATGACACTTTTTTGAAGAGGCTTCAAAAGATTAATAAAATATTGTAAAGAGTTTTATTTCATTATTAAGGTAAAGAAGGATTGTTGTTTTAATGCCAAAGAGAAAATCTCTTAGAAATAGAAAGAAATATATTCCACTGATGTCTTTCTCCAGCTTTAGGCCAATATATCACTACTTCTAACATTCACACTTCCACTCCAAAAAACCCCAACCAACCAACCGACCGACCGACCAAGATTCTGCATCTTCTGTACAGGTAGAGAGTTTTGTGTACTAGGTTTGTGCTATACTATTGCAATCCTGTTAGTGAAATGATTAATCACAATTTTCTCACTGCTAAATTAAATCAGATACTTGTTATGCAGAGAGTTAGACTGAGGGTGTCAATGTCATCTTCCTGTTGCTGGCAGTTGTTACATTTGTTGAATTCAGTAAATCTTTTCTTAGGCAATGGAAGAAAATAGCTGTTAAAACCTGGGAGAACACTAATTTTCTGTTACAAAAACTGATTTATGCTAGCAAGACCAAGCCAGCAGAGGAACACTTAAAATATTTAAACCATCTGAATTACAAACACCCTCTTGCCCCAAACCAGGAGGCAGTTCACGTGCTGGTAGTGTAATTTGGTTATTCTCTATTGCATTCCTTGCTGGTCAGTTGACTTTCATCTATGGATACATTTGCTTTCTGATGAACTGTCTTTATCCTGGGAGGAATTCTGAGAGTTTTTGTTTCAGTTTTTTCCCCCCACTGTATACACAGTTAATAGGAAGGAAAACAGTACCTGTGAAAAAAACAATCTGCTTTCTCTCACTTTCATATTCTTGTATGTCCTTTCATTTAGCATTTCAAGTCTCATACTTCTGCCTGATTTCTGAAAGCTGAAATGTCTCTCATTAAGATGTATGCTCTGCCCTAATTTATGATGGCATTATTTGCTGTGTCTTTTCTTTCCACAGTTAATTGTCATGGTTTTAGATACAAGATTTATTTCTACCTGTGGTCTTAACTGGAATCATAGAGTCATGAAGTTGTTAAGGTTGGCAAAGACCTCTAAGATCATGGAATCTGTCTATTAACCTAACACTGCCATGTTCACCACTAAACCATATTCCCAAGTACCACATCCACATACCTTTTGAACATTCCAGGGATGGTGATCCAACACTTCCCTAGGCAGCCTACTCAGTGAAGAGATTTTTGTTAATATGCAATCCAAACCTCAATACAATTTGAGGCCTTTACTCTCATCCTGTCATTTCCTATCTGGGAGAAGAGACCAACACCTACATGGCTACTACTTCCCTATGGTAGTTGTAGACAGTGATAAGGCTGCCCCAGAGCTTACTTTCTCCAGGCTAAATATGCCAGCTCTCTTAGCCATTCTTCATAAATCTTGTGCTCCAGACCCTTCACTAGTTTTGTTGGCCTTCTCTGGACATGGTCCAGCACCTCAATGTCCCTTTTGTAGTAAGGGGCCCAAAACTGGACACACAATGCAAGCACTCNAGAAGTAATCCCTCCCTGTAGATTTTTTATGTCCTCAAACTCAAAACATCTGTACAATATATGTGTAGGGTGTTGGTTTTTCAAAGGACTTCAAAACATTCTCTTTTCTAGCCTAGTTAAAAGATACGCTTATGAAGTCCACTGATTTTAATAAGAATTAAGGAGCACTTCAAGTTAAGGATTAATTTATTGCCAGCCTGGCCATTTTGGCAAATAAGATCCTAAATACTTCAACACGGAAGTTCAACATAATTTTTGACATTTCCCTCATTTTTAACTGCAAACTACACACACTTGATTAAATTAATGTTACCACATGTTGATGACACTTTTTTGAAGAGGCTTCAAAAGATTAATAAAATATTGTAAAGAGTTTTATTTCATTATTAAGGTAAAGAAGGATTGTTGTTTTAATGCCAAAGAGAAAATCTCTTAGAAATAGAAAGAAATATATTCCACTGATGTCTTTCTCCAGCTTTAGGCCAATATATCACTACTTCTAACATTCACACTTCCACTCCAAAAAACCCCAACCAACCAACCGACCGACCGACCAAGATTCTGCATCTTCTGTACAGGTAGAGAGTTTTGTGTACTAGGTTTGTGCTATACTATTGCAATCCTGTTAGTGAAATGATTAATCACAATTTTCTCACTGCTAAATTAAATCAGATACTTGTTATGCAGAGAGTTAGACTGAGGGTGTCAATGTCATCTTCCTGTTGCTGGCAGTTGTTACATTTGTTGAATTCAGTAAATCTTTTCTTAGGCAATGGAAGAAAATAGCTGTTAAAACCTGGGAGAACACTAATTTTCTGTTACAAAAACTGATTTATGCTAGCAAGACCAAGCCAGCAGAGGAACACTTAAAATATTTAAACCATCTGAATTACAAACACCCTCTTGCCCCAAACCAGGAGGCAGTTCACGTGCTGGTAGTGTAATTTGGTTATTCTCTATTGCATTCCTTGCTGGTCAGTTGACTTTCATCTATGGATACATTTGCTTTCTGATGAACTGTCTTTATCCTGGGAGGAATTCTGAGAGTTTTTGTTTCAGTTTTTTCCCCCCACTGTATACACAGTTAATAGGAAGGAAAACAGTACCTGTGAAAAAAACAATCTGCTTTCTCTCACTTTCATATTCTTGTATGTCCTTTCATTTAGCATTTCAAGTCTCATACTTCTGCCTGATTTCTGAAAGCTGAAATGTCTCTCATTAAGATGTATGCTCTGCCCTAATTTATGATGGCATTATTTGCTGTGTCTTTTCTTTCCACAGTTAATTGTCATGGTTTTAGATACAAGATTTATTTCTACCTGTGGTCTTAACTGGAATCATAGAGTCATGAAGTTGTTAAGGTTGGCAAAGACCTCTAAGATCATGGAATCTGTCTATTAACCTAACACTGCCATGTTCACCACTAAACCATATTCCCAAGTACCACATCCACATACCTTTTGAACATTCCAGGGATGGTGATCCAACACTTCCCTAGGCAGCCTACTCAGTGAAGAGATTTTTGTTAATATGCAATCCAAACCTCAATACAATTTGAGGCCTTTACTCTCATCCTGTCATTTCCTATCTGGGAGAAGAGACCAACACCTACATGGCTACTACTTCCCTATGGTAGTTGTAGACAGTGATAAGGCTGCCCCAGAGCTTACTTTCTCCAGGCTAAATATGCCAGCTCTCTTAGCCATTCTTCATAAATCTTGTGCTCCAGACCCTTCACTAGTTTTGTTGGCCTTCTCTGGACATGGTCCAGCACCTCAATGTCCCTTTTGTAGTAAGGGGCCCAAAACTGGACACACAATGCAAGCACTCCTAGTGCTGAGTACAGATGGATGATCACTGCCATAGTGCTGCTGGCCACACTATTTCTGGTACAGGCCAGGATGCCATTGACCTTCTTGGCCATCTGAGCACAGTCTGACTTGTGTTCAGCTGCTGTTGAGCAACACCTGCAGGGCCTTTTCCACTGGGCAGCTTTTCCGGCCACTCTTCCCATTCTGCATAGGGTTGTTGTTACTCAGTTGTGGGACCTGGCACTTCACCTTGTTGATCCTCATACAGTCCAATGTCTTGCATAAAAATGTGTGCTTGCATTTAATTAAATGAAATCCAGCTTTCTAATAAGGAGACCCTTTCAGTGTAGGCAAATTTTTTTTCCTGGATTCATAAAGAGTATGTTGGTCCCACATTTTGTTGAATTCTCTATGCCTGTGTTCTGATTGTCTGTGTTTTCCCATAACTCAGCTTCTTTTTTGAAGTGTAGTGGTTCTAGGTTTTTTCCTGAGGTAAAAAGAGCAAAATCATCTAACTGTACTTTTGTTTAGAGCCTCTTTCCAGGATTAAGGGAGCTTCTGCATTTGTGACTGTATCACAAAAAAACCTTGAGTCTGGGTAACTGTACTTCAGCATTTGTACTACAGAAGTTAAATTGATAATGTTTTTTTGTTTGGCTATTGAAATAGATCCTGTTTCTAGAGGGAAATTCTGTTCAGTTTATTTTCATTACTGAAATGCAAGCTACACAAAAAAAACTAAATTAGTGGTGGGCGTTGAGGGAAGATTGGTGGGGCCTGACTGGGATTTTTATAAACACAGTAATTACAGAGAGGCAGGGATTTCCAACCCAATAGAAACAGCCAAGGCTGAATCAAAGTTCTTGTAAATTTCTTTTACTTTTCTTAAAATGTACATTGTGTTTTGCAGCTGAACAACCTACTTCAAAAAAATGATGGGACTGCTTCAATGTGCTGTTTCTACATTTTAACAAATCCATTTTACTGATGTCAATAAAAAGATACTGCTCATTTGATTAATACTGAATGTTTAAAGATTTCATAAAACTCAATTTATATAGAAAAGTGTGAAATGTTGCTCATAAGTGGGAAAGCATTCTGTAGTGTTCCCCTGTATCCTCTTCAATGAAAGAAATACCAGAGTATTACATACCTCTGAAAAAATGAGACAAATTATGGTTCTTCTTCCTAACACCAAAGAGCAGTTCCCCAAAATGTCCAAACTATCAAACTTTTATTTTTATACCTAGTTTTTGATAGAAGTTTACTACATATATTTTAAGAGACTATTTGACCTTTTGCAATGGGCTTCAAGTAACCATTTTTGATTACAATTCCTAGTCAAAGTAAATTCCCTTTGTATCTGCTACATGCTGTTGCCAGAGTGGTTCAGCTTCTCTTCAAAGGCCTAAGGCCCTGGAAAGGTCTGGAAAGACATTTTCAGTTGTTTCTGTGATTTTGTTCAAAAGACATTAAGTTTGTAAAAGCTGCTAAACTATTTCAGGAAAATAGCTATTTCTACTGTGTTTTATTATTTATGATGCATCCACACAGCCACCCAAGAATAATTGCACCAGCAGGAAAAAAGTAATAAATAGTTTTAATCGGTATTTTGATGGCAATTACATAATTTCTAAAGAATTACAGAAATTTCTTTTAATGTAATTTCTGCAGCACAAATTGGGAAAACTGGATAGCCGTTGTACATCTGGTTTCTGTTACTGAGAAGACAAGACACCATTTGCTCTGGCCATCTGCAGAGAAAAATGTTGAGGTTTTTTGGATTTGGGGTTTTTTTCTTCTTAGACAAACCATTTTTACTTTCAGTATCTCAGGCTTGAAGTAACACAAAGCACAAGTTACTTCCAGATAAATGTGGGAATTGTGCTGTTAAAATTATTCTATGTAGCATATGATATATGAGGGATACCCTCTTGAGAAACTGTCTCATTTTAAATATTTGGTGTGCCTTAAGGAGCTGATATAAAGCCTGCTGTAATTGGTGTGTCTCCATAGCTTTATTAGAATGCATTAAATCCTCAGTCCTTTCTGAGATTTGCTAAGACTCAGACTCTCTGAAAATAATAATAATAATTTGTCTGCCTTTTAACTTGACACATTCTGTGTTAGAATGTTCCTTTAATGGGTACTTGGAGTTAAGAAAGACTACAGAACTCTTAAACTATCCGAAATAAAAAAGAAAAAAAGGCACCTTATGTTACTTGTTACCATGATAATCTTTACCAAATGGTTTTTGCCTGAAGTCGAACTTTTCTTGATTAAGGTAGCCCAAGGCTTTATTGACCCCTGGCAGTGACCCAGAGGACAAAGCTGTTGCTGCATGCCAGCTTTTGATGGCAGAAGACAGCCACTTACCAATGTGGACTGCATCTCTTAAAACTGGATGTGCACTGGAGCTAGTGTTTGGGGCTGAAGTACACAGATTAAAAGATTATTGTTTCTTCCTGCAAGTAACTGCCAAATAATCTAACAGACCCTGAAGACAGAGAACAGAATTTCCATTCTGAGGAATAAATGCTACTAATACATGGATTTTGTTAGATTTCAGGGCAAATTCAGAGAAAGCCACATCCAGACCGTGGGCAGACAAATGGATATGCTAAAAAAATAGTAATTATTCTATCAATACATTTGTGAAACAGAAGTCCCATCCCTCTTTCAGAGTTTTGAGGCTCTGAAATAAAGCACCACTTTTATTTTTGCTAGTTATTTACATAGATGTTTTTCCCCCTTTAATTAAAGAGTTTTTCAGGAATACCTAATTTCTTTTTTAACAGTCAAATAATATCACCCATTACAGATGTAGTAAACATTAGGGCTAAAGACATAAGTGTTAGGAAAATTAATCCACAAACACCAGAGGTTTATGTCTAAAAAGGAGACAGAGGAGTCCTTTTACTTTATTCTAATAAAGGGAGAGGAGGATGCAGCCTCCTTTTTATCCTAGGCCATGTGTCCCTCTGTCTTTCCCCGTTGGCTGAGGTATTTGAGAGGTAGACTTCCTGGAACACCTAATACCTAAGACTCCTTTCTAATGTATAACCCCACTTCTTCATCCTTTCCTTGTGTCAATTAGTGGAATTCCTTATGGAATTTGTGGTCCTTCCCATTGTTTCTTTCATCTCTCAGTATCCAATTTTATTTATCAGCAGACCTACAGTTGGTTTGTAAAGATAAATCTCCCTCATTCCATCCATCAACCAGTGCAATCCTTCCTATTGTTTATTTTATCTCTCAGTGCTAGTTTTATCTACCAGCAGACCCAGTTTGTTTGTAAAGACAAGTCCCTCATTCCTTTCAAGAAAAACAAGTTCTTTAACAACTGTCCTCTTTGGGTTATAATTCTCTTCCCAATCTGCCATTTTGGAATTGTTTTATGATCTGCTCTCATGCCAGCATGGGCTCTAATTAGATGTTGGGCTCTAATTATCTCTAGTTATATCTAATTCTCTCACAGCTCAAGTAATGTTAAACTATCTATGGGACTGGTTGGGTGAATTGCAACAAAAAAAAGCTGATTTTGATCCTTTCCATATGGGACCTTTGGCAGATCTTGAATTGTACCAATAACTCAGTGTGATGGTAATGGTATCCTTTTCTAAAGTGAGAGGGACCAATCTGATTTTTATTTACACTTCAACATATGTTTTACATGAGGTGAAAAATTACTCTTGGGGCTGTACACGTGCCCTGTCCCCAGGGACATTTCACCTGACAGCCGATCAGGGCAGAGAAAGCTTCCACGATCAGACTGCAAGCGAGTTCCCACTTGCTGGTGGGGCAGATGCCTGGATGCCCGGGAAAAAATTCCCCGGAAATCAGGCTATGGGAGGAGCCTTAACGCATAAAAGCAGTTAACTTCAACCCAATCGGGGACATTTTTCTTTGGTTTCTAGGAGGAAGTGGGGACTTGCCTGGAGGGTGATCTTGGCCCTTCTCCCCCGCCTCGCCTTTTCCGCCCTGCGGTCCTGGTTCCCTGTCCGCACCTGTTCTGCTCTGCTGCGGCGCTTCGGTGAGGCAGGTTGTCGCCACGACGACCCGGTTCTCTGCTGCTTCCCCGACGGAGCAGACGCTGCCTGCACCCAGCCACCGGCGCCGCTGCTGCCGTGTTTCCAGCATTGCCCGCAGCAGCAACAGCCCGCAGTACCAGCCCACAGCCCTTGTTCTTCGACGCTGGAGACACGCTGCCGCTATCGCTTGGAAATCGCGCCCGGGCGCTCACTAAAGCTGCACAGACGCATCGCAGCCTGCAGCACACACACTCCATCTGCCGAGTTGGCGCTAACGGGGCGCCCAGGGTACAGCGGTAATGATCTGTCTTCTCTTTCTTTCTCCGTCTCTCTCGCTCTCTGTTCTCTTTTCTATCTCCCTTTGGTAAGAACACTTATCTTTCTTTATCAATAAACAGTTCTCAGACATAGTGCCGCTTTTGTGCTTCATTTTCGTCCGAGAAATCTATCAAAGAATCCTCCCCAGCTCCCCCTTTTACAGTGGGACCAGACATAAACCCAAAGATAAACTTGGATTTTGATCTTCAGTGGTAATGAGGAAGGCCATTATCTAGTTTGGACTTGACCTTTTGGCCTCGACTTTTTGACCTCTGTATTTTCCACCAGAGTCTTTGTGCTGTAGAGCATCAGTCAGCAACCTATTTTAACCATATAGGACTCCATGATAGATCATTTGTTAAGATAAATAGACAAATAAAAGCTAACTGTTCATCATGTATATTTTGGTGTTACAGAAAAATACTTTCATAATCTTTCTAATATTAATTCCTATAAAACAGAGTGATATTTAGAAAAGAGCAGTATTTATTTTTTGACTAATAGTGGCTGAGAAATAATTTTTTTTCTTAAAACAAAGCCCTTTCCAGAAGTATTCCTAATACAGGTATTACCTGTTTTTCCAAAATGCCAATGGGTTGCTGTGATGCTCTTCACATAAGTAAATACCCCGAAAAATTAGTCTGCTTCTTTGGATCAGTGAGGTGATCTTGAAATGAATCCCTGGGTAGCCTGGTTTTACAGCACTTCAGTTCACATTGTGGAGTGGCCTTTCAGCACATCAGCTGGATTCCTTATGGATGAAACTAAGTAAGAAGGCATGTGCTTCAATCACAATGGGGACGTGGTCTTTGGGACCCTGCTGAGGCTTGTCCAAGAGTGGGATAATGCCAGATCCCAAAATGCAATGTATTAAAAACTGTGCTATCAGGATGCCAGGTTCCCAAACCAGCGTTTACATTGGTCAGATCTGTTTGCTAAGACAGGTGTTGGCTAGGGCATCACTTTGTAGTACACAGCAAGGGCTTGGTATGGTTTCTCTGCAACAGGGCTGCATCTTTGAAGCAAAGTGCATCCACAGTCAATTCTGTAGGCATGTTTTACATCTGAAAGACAGGCAAATTGTTTCTGAAATGCTGAGTTTAACAAATGGCAAACCTTTTGGTGATTGCACTGAGCCTAAGTGTGGAAGGGTACTATGTCTTTAGCTCATGTCTTTAGTCCTTACCTAATGTTCAATGCCAGCCTTAGATGTTTTATAGAAAATCCCCATCCTATTTTCTGCACATCAGTTTTCCTTTAGAGCAGTGTTTGAATTATTTTACCATATCACTCTTTTATTTTTGCTTAAAGCAGTTGTCAGTACAGTTTTTAGAGCACTGTTATCATCATCATCACCATCATCTCTTCTTTATAGAAACAAATTGTGAGATTATTGCTTTAACTTTTATTCTGAGCACCCAGTTAGGAACACTGAAGACCAGATTTTTCAAAGGACTATGTAACAGCCATTCATAAATTCAAAGCACAGCTTTCAGAAGATTTAATATAATTTTGGAACTTTTCTATATCCAAAGTTCAGGAAGGTCTTCTGTTAGATGCTCAGCCAATAAGGACCACAATTAGTGACTGCATGACGTAGGTTTGATTTACACATCCTAGATTCCTTTCAGTTCCTTTGATACAAGCTAACACAGAATACAATTTTTCAAAGAAAAAATACAAAATTATATAGTGTTTTTCTCTTCATGAACTCCTCCACATCACTATATTAATAACTTTGAAATTGCTGCAGTTAACTCTTCTTCATTTTATGACTCTGACTTGTGCCCAGCATTGTTCCAGCCCTCAACAGTTTAAAAAAATGAATCCCTGCTTATCGTAATATCAGCTTATTGTAAATAATGGAGAAATTCTTGACAATATGACAAACTGACAATATGCAAACTTCTTTTTGTTTTTTCTGTGAGGACTATAAAAAGCACATACAAGATATTTTTTGTTTATTTGCCTCAAACAGGACCACTCACAGCTTCATAGGTTTCCTGGGATAACCCAAAATGATACTGTATTCTATTGCCTATAGGTAAAACTTTCCAAATTAAGGGCCTTGTTACCCTTGTAAAATCATGGCTCAGGCCTCTTACTTTGGCTAAGTAGAAGAGAACTATGGGAAAGTGACTCAGCTGAATTACAGGTAGAGAAACAAGTTTTATAATCATTACGTGTTCACATCGTGGGTTATGGTGGTTGGTTGAATTATATTTGTTGTGCTTAAATGGAATATAGCTGACAATGGTCTAACTGCTTAAAAAGGCCTGGGTTTTGTAACAAATGGCTCTCTTCTGCACCTGTCTGGGGAGTGTGTGTAGCTATGCTTTGTATCAGTATTCCACGTCCATCTGTACCCAAAAATTGTTACTGTCTCTTTAAGGTCCAAAGGTGCAGCCATAAACAGAATCTTGAAGTCAGGGGGTGGTACTATGGGCTTTTGAAAGTTTTTCTGGCAAGCAGTTCGATCACTTTCACTGCATTATTTTTGCCTTGCTGGCTTCTTGGTTTTTGCCTTGGGCAGAGCTCTGTGTCCACTTGGTTTGGCTCTTGGTTTCTTGCTATAGAGTGAGGCAGTGCGGGCAGAGGCTTTTCCTTTTTGGGTTCTCCTCTCAGTTATTTGGGGATTCTTTTCCTTGTCTCAGAGAGGCTGAATTGGGAGGAATTCTACAGGACCTGTTGCCACCACGCCAAGTGGGGCAGCCTTCTCCCCAGCCCAATCCACGCCAAACTCACCAGCAGCACCTAGCCAAGTCAAGAAGACTGTGGAGTCCCCCCAGCCCAGCCCAGCCGCCCTGCCTTGACTGCACCTGTTATCTCCTACTGTGAGAAAGGTGATGCCGTGATGTCCCTGCATGGGTTCTGGCCCTGACTGAGTTTCCAGCCACCACTGGAGCATGCCAGCTTCCTTTCTCAGTGAAACTCTGCTGCCAGAGAGATAAGTGGCAGGGTGACTTGGCACCACCTTTCCTTTTTTCCTTCTAACCCTATGTTCAGCTGCAGAGTGGCATCTTGGGAGAGGGTGTCCCTGGCATTTTTGGTCTCTCTTTGTTCTGGGTAGTCCACAAGATTTAGCAGTTTTATATCTGATGGTTACTTACTGTTATTTCTTGCCTATTGCTGTTCTGCTTCTCATTAAGCTGTTCTTTTTTCATTTATATCTACCTGTATTCATTCCTTATTGGTGGAAAGGGATTGGTTGAGCCTGCAAAGGAAGGCAACTCATTCCAGAGTGTTCTCCTTTAAATTGTCTCAAGTCAAGACAGTAGAGAATGCAGTTTTTAACAGAAGAATGTGTTTTTCCCCTTCTAATTCTCAAAAATTACCCCACTGGGTAACTCAGCACACCATTCTGTGTTACTCTTGGAGTAAAGCATAGTCAAATAAAACTTCAACAAGCAAAAAGAATTGTTCAATGAAGTTACAGACTGAATTCCTCTTTAAATTATGAATTCAATTATTTATTGCTTAAGCTGACATAGGAAGGTCCCAGTAATACAACATCTGAATGAAAATATTAGTTGTATCAGATAGGCTTTTTCCCCTTTAAAAAATATTTGACTGTGCAGAGACATTTTCACACCTTGAGTAGTTGCTGCTGTTCTTCTTGATTGTTTTTCTGCAACACATGAGAAGAGTAGTGACTGCAAAATCCAGTGTGCCATACCTAATTGCATAATTTAATATTATAGATTTTTCCCCTCCCTCTTTTGTTCTTTCAGCAGCATGCAGGACTGAGGCTCATGGCAATGTCTCAATTTCTCAGATGGTGACAGTCTTCTTCCACTGATGTCTGGTTTCCACATCTGGTGAACAAACCCTGTAGTCTTATAGTGCTATAGTTTTACACAACCTTTCATGATATGATGTATTAAGTGTTTAAACTTGCTTTTTATAATCCTGAAGGTTCATGCCTACATTCATGTCCTGATAACTAAGTCCTCCTTTTTAGGTTTGCAAGGAAGACTTTCACTTAACTGTGATGCCATAAAGCAAAAAAGTTAGATTTGCTCAATGTACACAGGGGTTTATGCCTCTAACTGAGATATTCTGACATGCTGATGCACTGACAAGTTGCCTAGAAGGCTTACCTGGAAAATACTTGCATCAAAGCATATATTTGCAAACATGGTTGGGAAATGTGTAAGATTACAATGCACCAAAACCTTGTTGTCTTATGAAGTATTTGCTCATGAAAGCACTGAGTAACTGCCAGCTGCAACAACTTCAAGCACAGATTGAAAATATGACTGGATTAAATCTGTTATTTTCTGTAGAGATCTTACAAATATTTACAAGAGACAGTGGTAAAAGTAAGTATTTTTTTCTCTTTGTGTGTCTAGTTATCATAGGCTAGAGAAAAAATATTTTCTACTTAAAAGGTTCCCATTTGTTTATTTCTTGAAGTTACACTTGACAGTCACAGTTATGATATTGGAAAGCATGCTTGGTAGCTATAGGGATGAAAAAGCATTGAAAGAGATTTCTTAGAGAAGATATTAAAATTTCATCAGGTAAAGATTTCAAGAACTGCTTAAGTAGTCATGTCTCAAAAATTACGTTGGCCGCATGATGTGTCATGAAATTTGGAGATAGATTAGACAAACTCCTCAAGTCCCTTCTATCCCTGTTCCCTATGATTTTTCAAATTGGTGTGTGGAACTCCCTGTGAAACAAAGGGACATTAAGGTACTGTAAAATCAGACCAAAAAAAGAGGAAAGGCTATATTATGCTGAAGTCAGTGATGTTGTTGAGTTTAGCAAACAGTATGCATTTTTTTTAAATTAAGACTTTATAACACTGTTTCATTTGTGTTCATGTAGTACTGTTTTTCACCAAATGTCCCTCATGAAAAGAATGTGGAATTGAAGCAATTAGATGAGAACTGACTATTGCAGGAGTAAATGATTCCTGAGTAATATTTCCAACTAATAATTCAGCAATTCTGCTTGGCAATAACAATTCTAGTTGGCAACAGCTTCTCTCTGTGTCTTGTACATGATGTTATCTAAAATGACACAACAGACAATAACAAGAAATAGCCATATTTTGCAACTTGCATTCTGCCCTGATTATGACCCAACAATCAAATTTAAAAGGCTGTGTGAAAAAGCATTTTCAAGTTTCCTGGCATGCAGAAGAGAGATACTAAAGCTGCTAAAATACCATGAAAAGAAGTTTGGTAACAGTGCTTTTACAGGTGCATTCTTTTCATTATTCTTTATATTCCAGGGTGAAGCAGATGGTTTTCTAAGACAAGCAATGATGCAAAATCCTACCAGAGAGAGCAAGGAAAAGCTAGATCCATATGCTATTTAGTAAATAGTGAAAGTATGTTTCAATTTGCATTATTTTTATTCAGAAATGAGTAGAGGATCAGTAGTTCTGCCCTAGCTTCCGAACTGTTTGATCCTGGACTATCTTTCCTACCCAGGATGGAGATGAAACTGTTCTGACAGATTCATCACTGAGTTTAGTGCACACTAAGATTTCCATAGGAGTATGTCCTCAGATCTTCATCTTGCTCTAAAGATGGAGGTAATGTTAGAACCCGTGACTTTTCCTGGAAGCACAAACAGGGGTGCTTACAAACAACCTCCCGGATGGGAGTTTTCTGAAGCTGACAAATATGGATAATAATCAGGTATCTGTGGATCTCTAGGACTCATGGAACCAGTCTTACAAAATATGGATGGAGCAAACCTAAGAATCCTCCTAACCTTGCTCAGAGTTGATGTATTTTGCAGAAATTCAGTAAATCACTTCCTTTCACCATGCATCTGCTCAGAATGACAGGCTGCTGAGGAAAGAAAGTTTTTGCCATTACCTGGTGATCACTGAGTCAAATTATAGAAGCTGACATTGTTTGCAATTGTTTTCCCTTTGAAATCTAACTAATTTAAGTGTGAATGTTCCTCCTTGATAAGCTATTTATTTCAATCGAGCTGCTTGCACTCTTAAATTTCCTGTGTTGCCTTTCCTACCTAGGAACAAAAAGGTCTGATATCAGAAGAGGGGTTTGGACAGAAAAGCAAAGCAGGGATTCTTCAGAGATGCTTACTCAGGTACAAGAATTCCTATCACTGTGTTGTAAAGTCTCCATTTGACATAATCTATTCCCTACCAGAACAGCCAAATCTCGGGGAGTAACCAGAACATTAACACAAGAGATAATACCATGCTTTGGGGTTCCAGCAACCATATCCTCTGACAGGGGACCACATTTTACCTCAAAGGTGGTACAACAAATTTGTCACCATTTGGGTATAGATTGGCAACTTTATACCCCATATCGCCCTCAGTTGAGTGGCCAGGTGGAAAAGAAGAACCACTTATTCAAACAACAAATTGTGAAATTGGAACGGGAAAATGCTACAACGAGTGGCAATTTTGACTTTTTTATCAAGGGCACGTGGTAAAGCACTAAGGGATGCTTTTCATAGAGGCTTGCTGGAAGAATAATTTGTGTATTAGTAAAAGAATTTACTAATCATATAGAAAAGGGGGGGAATATTTATATGGGGACTATATAGGGTTAATTGCTGACTGACCATATTAGTTGCTTGCTTACCAAGACGGAGTGGAAGGAACAAGGCCACTGATAAGAAGAAACAACCATGACTCAGTCCCTGCTTTTCCAGAAAACTGGTTTTAACTAGCCTTGAGGTTTGGACTAATACCAACAAGCCAGGGAGTGTGTGCAATTAAGAGAGGTGAAAGTGCAAACCCTGAGGATGATGACCCCTGCCCGTGACCACAGGGCAGCACTGCGCCTGTGTGAAGCTCATGTTATGCTGACTAAGGAGCATACAAATGATTTTGGGGAAAGGCTATGAATATGTATAGGTATATTGGGTAACCTAATGAATATGTAACTTGTAACACCATATATACCAAATGGAACACTGGGGACGGCACGCATGCCATGGGAGGAGAGATCCCCCACGCGCCCGGCGCTGAATAAACATACCTACTTTACAACTTACAGGTTATAGAGTCATCTTTCCACACATCAAAAGGATCTGAAAATCTCGCTTATGTTGTACATTGAGATACTACTGTCAGTATTTACAACATTCATTGCTCAGTAAATCTGGGCCGTGTGGGAACTACTTTGGATTAATTTTTTTAGCAGTAAGATGTCGGAATCGAAGGCCCAAAAAACCTTCAATGCCTTGGGCCGGCTTACTCTGATTTTGGAATGTGCACTGGATGCAACTTAAGGCCGTGGGAAAAACTTCCTAATTTAGTGACTTATAGCAAAGATCTTGGTCTGTAGTTTAGGAAAAAGTGTGTTAAGTTAGACATTAGAAGGTTTTGCAGTGCTAGGTTTAGATATAGAAGGAGTTATAGAATAAAGTAAAAAGTTTAGGGTGTGGTAGGATAGAGTGAAAGTAATAGGGATTTTTGGTACAGCACTTAATTGGATGAAAAATGCTGCAGTGCGACGGAAATGCAGTAAGAAAGTGATTAACTATTGGTGTGAAAATGAAAAATAGGTACATGGTAATTATCTATTGGCTATGTAACCTTTGAAAGACCTTGTAACTAGTAGTCTTGTGATCTTTTCTTCTGCAGTTCTGAGAGTTCTGAGTTCTACTAGCCTCTGTAAGGGAGTCCTCAAACTCCTGATAACTTGTAGCAATAAATCTATTTGAAAGCATACCAAACTCACTCCCTACCATCTCGAGAGTAGACAACTGATCTATTTAATTTTATAATAAAATAAAATTTGAAGGCAAATCCACCAAGCCAAAAACTCTACACATGAAGAAGCCTGTTGTAAAGTTTTTGAGGTGATGCTGTCTGAGCAACTCCTGTGATTGTCTGTCTTTCTGCGTATATATCAGTTAAAGCACTGGGTTGCAGCATGTTCTAAAACTTGTGGTAGGAACTCAAACAATAGAATAAGCACATGTAAGCTTCTCCAGTGTTATGTACTGATGAAAATACATCTAGTATGAGAAATTATATATGACATGCATATGTCATCTGCATATGGCAACAGCTGTCCTGGGTAACCCAAAATGTTGCTGTATTCTGTATCTACCTGTGCCCAAAATTATTACTGCCTCTTTGAGACCTGGCGCCATGATCAGAAATGGGACCAAGGGTTTGCTGCGGTCCCATTTGTGAGTCGGATTTGCCCAAGGTGGGCTCTCTTGGCTTATGCCTATGCCTGTCACCCTTGGGTGGAGGGTCCTCTATGTGTTCTTTTGTAGTAGCAGCAGTAGCAATTCAAGAAACTGCATTTCACAATCAAAAAGTGTTTCAGAGTGAAATCTGCGACATCTGTCAGCAGTGCAAAGCCAGAGCGTGTCCAGACCCAGGGCACTGCATGTTGGTAGGGAGAGTCTGTTTTCTTTCCTCCTCCCATCAGAGAAAGGACCTGAGGCATCAGCACCAACACCAGTGGAGTCCTGTGGGTGTCAGGAGGAAGTGAAGGGTGGTGGCAGTGACCCCAAATATGCTGGCAATCCCTATCTGCTGCTAGAAGTGCTTTGTAAGCTCCTACATTCCTGGGAGTGTTTGTCCACCATCTTTTCCCTTTTTTCTGCTAGACAGTGCAGTTGCTTGTGGAGAGTGCCATCTTGTGGGAGGGGGATTATTGCCATTTTCCCTTTGTCTTTCAAGTCATTTGGTTAGCTGTGAGGGTTGCCATCTTGGGAGGTGCTCCACCATTTTGCTCCTCTTTGTTCCAAGGAAGTTTTTGAGATTTAGCAATTTTATATCTAGTGATTATTTTCTGTTATTTTTTGCCTATTGCTGTTTAGCTGGTTAGTAAACTGTTATTTTTTCACTTATATCTACTCCTGTTCATTTCTCCTAATTGGTGGAGAGGGATTGCTTAAAACTATAAGGAGAGGTAACTCATTTTAGAGTGTCCACTTCTGTAATTGTCTTAAATCAGGACAAATATTGCTTCCAACTAAACATGTCCAACTCAGGGGCCTGAGAGAGAAAGTGAAAAAATAAAATTTTTTTCCAAAACATTTGTGTATTGGGTACAGAACCCACAGGTCATCATGCTACCCAGTCTAACCATGGTGGTGTGGCACTGAAGCTTGTGCACTTCATATATATGGGATATTTTGCTTGAGATATGGATACTTTTGGATCAGGGACACAAACCAATATTGCTTTGTTGATATATTCTGCAATATCAGGTTATCTGAAGATAACATCAGGGGCAATGAGAATTATTTGGGATGTGTATTCAGTGCTGTTTGCCTGTCCTGGTCTTGGCTGCTTCTTCTGGAGGTTTATTAATTATTGCATCCAGCCTATTGGAGGAAAAGCAGGCAATGATTTTTCCCAGACTTTCACCTCCTTCTCTCCCTTCAGGTCTGACACATCACCTTTTGAGAAGGTTCATTTCCTTCTGGATGTTGAAAACACTATAATTTTTTTGCTAATTCCGCTATTTCTCCTCTATGCAGCCTATAACACAATCAAGCCAATATGATCATAATATGCCCAATGAACAGGCCCAATATACCTCTCAGTGACAGAGAAATAAACAGAAAGGCATCTATAATTAATGGAAAATTTGGAATTATATACCATCAGATATTATATTATTGTTTACCAGGGGTACAATCCTGGCTCTGTTGAAGTCAAGTAGAGGTCCAATTTTTAAAAGGACTGTGGAACTGGGACTTGAGCTCATTTCAAAACTTCTTTTGATGAGAACAGTAGTTCTTAAAAAGAATGCTTGCAGATGGGGGTTGGAACTAGATGGTCTTTAAGGTTCCTTCTATCATGTTCTATGACTCTATGGTTAGGCACCAGATCAGAGATTTCTGGAGAAAAGCCACTGAAAGAAGTAAATTATTTCCTAATTTAAAATGCATGACAAAACTATGTCAATGTCTGGAAGAAATAAAAAACCTTTTAAAAGACTTGGGTGAGTTGGATCCATATAAAACAGTAGTGGGGATTTTATTTGCAGAACAAAACCCCCAAACCACAAATCCAAAAAAGCATCCCTTAAACCCAATGAAAAGGTGATAAAAAGGTAAAATTTCACATAAACAAAATCCCAGATTCAATCAAGATTTCAGTGGTTTCAACAGCTCTTTAAATTGTTCTGTTACAAAGCTTCTGCTTAAAGGAGTATTATCTATCCTTTTTTAGAATAACTAAATTATAGTAATAACTCTCCTTACACATAAGTAGTATTTGAACTCAAATAGAGAAGAATTTTCACAACTTTGAAAGCCATGGGAAATACTGTTTTGTTCTAATGTGCAAATGGTACAATAGCATGCAGTCTTTTAACATGTATACACAAGGCAGCAACACTCCAGAGGTCACCTGCCATATTTTACAATACTCTAAACTGCGTACAGTATAGGATGNCCAGTGGAGTCCTGTGGGTGTCAGGAGGAAGTGAAGGGTGGTGGCAGTGACCCCAAATATGCTGGCAATCCCTATCTGCTGCTAGAAGTGCTTTGTAAGCTCCTACATTCCTGGGAGTGTTTGTCCACCATCTTTTCCCTTTTTTCTGCTAGACAGTGCAGTTGCTTGTGGAGAGTGCCATCTTGTGGGAGGGGGATTATTGCCATTTTCCCTTTGTCTTTCAAGTCATTTGGTTAGCTGTGAGGGTTGCCATCTTGGGAGGTGCTCCACCATTTTGCTCCTCTTTGTTCCAAGGAAGTTTTTGAGATTTAGCAATTTTATATCTAGTGATTATTTTCTGTTATTTTTTGCCTATTGCTGTTTAGCTGGTTAGTAAACTGTTATTTTTTCACTTATATCTACTCCTGTTCATTTCTCCTAATTGGTGGAGAGGGATTGCTTAAAACTATAAGGAGAGGTAACTCATTTTAGAGTGTCCACTTCTGTAATTGTCTTAAATCAGGACAAATATTGCTTCCAACTAAACATGTCCAACTCAGGGGCCTGAGAGAGAAAGTGAAAAAATAAAATTTTTTTCCAAAACATTTGTGTATTGGGTACAGAACCCACAGGTCATCATGCTACCCAGTCTAACCATGGTGGTGTGGCACTGAAGCTTGTGCACTTCATATATATGGGATATTTTGCTTGAGATATGGATACTTTTGGATCAGGGACACAAACCAATATTGCTTTGTTGATATATTCTGCAATATCAGGTTATCTGAAGATAACATCAGGGGCAATGAGAATTATTTGGGATGTGTATTCAGTGCTGTTTGCCTGTCCTGGTCTTGGCTGCTTCTTCTGGAGGTTTATTAATTATTGCATCCAGCCTATTGGAGGAAAAGCAGGCAATGATTTTTCCCAGACTTTCACCTCCTTCTCTCCCTTCAGGTCTGACACATCACCTTTTGAGAAGGTTCATTTCCTTCTGGATGTTGAAAACACTATAATTTTTTTGCTAATTCCGCTATTTCTCCTCTATGCAGCCTATAACACAATCAAGCCAATATGATCATAATATGCCCAATGAACAGGCCCAATATACCTCTCAGTGACAGAGAAATAAACAGAAAGGCATCTATAATTAATGGAAAATTTGGAATTATATACCATCAGATATTATATTATTGTTTACCAGGGGTACAATCCTGGCTCTGTTGAAGTCAAGTAGAGGTCCAATTTTTAAAAGGACTGTGGAACTGGGACTTGAGCTCATTTCAAAACTTCTTTTGATGAGAACAGTAGTTCTTAAAAAGAATGCTTGCAGATGGGGGTTGGAACTAGATGGTCTTTAAGGTTCCTTCTATCATGTTCTATGACTCTATGGTTAGGCACCAGATCAGAGATTTCTGGAGAAAAGCCACTGAAAGAAGTAAATTATTTCCTAATTTAAAATGCATGACAAAACTATGTCAATGTCTGGAAGAAATAAAAAACCTTTTAAAAGACTTGGGTGAGTTGGATCCATATAAAACAGTAGTGGGGATTTTATTTGCAGAACAAAACCCCCAAACCACAAATCCAAAAAAGCATCCCTTAAACCCAATGAAAAGGTGATAAAAAGGTAAAATTTCACATAAACAAAATCCCAGATTCAATCAAGATTTCAGTGGTTTCAACAGCTCTTTAAATTGTTCTGTTACAAAGCTTCTGCTTAAAGGAGTATTATCTATCCTTTTTTAGAATAACTAAATTATAGTAATAACTCTCCTTACACATAAGTAGTATTTGAACTCAAATAGAGAAGAATTTTCACAACTTTGAAAGCCATGGGAAATACTGTTTTGTTCTAATGTGCAAATGATACAATAGCATGCAGTCTTTTAACATGTATACACAAGGCAGCAACACTCCAGAGGTCACCTGCCATATTTTACAATACTCTAAACTGCGTACAGTATAGGATGAGACAATGTACCTTGTTTGGCTTTATGAAACATTTTTTAATGGCAAGTTGCTTGTCCTTCTTAGTCATAAGATACACAGAAAAGGTGAAGGGATTGACCTGAACATAACTCTTTGATATCTTAGGTTGTTCTGCTGAGCAATCAGCCATCTCTTTAGTCTCCAGGTCTGGCTGACTGCTGTGTCATTTATAAACAGCTCTGTGCTGGTTTGAAATTAAACCAGTAGGAGAAATTAATCCCACACAAATGCCTTGCAAGACATTTCAAGTCAGAGTTACAATTTAAGGGAAAGATTACAATAAATGCACCAATATAGAAAGGTTGGCTTAAAACAACAAAGTCAGAGTACAACCTGGCCTGTTGGTCAGGGTGGTGGTCGCAGTCCGATTAAGCAGTGGCTGGAATGCTGTTGAAGTAATGGGTACGGTCTTGTCGAAAGCGGTGGTCCTGTGAAAGATCAGGGCCTCCTCTGGATGTCCTGTGGGGTGGTCATTCCCAAGCCCCAGAGTGTCCATATTATATACAGACAGGAATGTTCAGTACCTCCTGCAGGGCAAGGAGTTCCACAACGGGATGATGTAGTCCTATGAGTCATCGGATATTCTGGGGGTCCTTAAGGGTTGTTGCAGCTGTCTATCTTGCTGGTGCCTATTCAGTTCTTTATGGCCTATCAGCAGAGATGAACCCCTCAGGATGGGTGAGACTGTGCTTCAGCTTCCCTGGAGGGTGGTATCAGGGTAAGTCATTGGTGGGAAGAAAAAGAAACACTGTGCCTCACAGGGTTGCCTCTTTTTCTTTATTGCATTTAACACCCATACTGCCTGAGGGGTGAGGTGTGCACTGTGGAGCTGTTGCAAACAACCCACCATTAGTAGTTCATCAGGAATAATGTAGATGGGGAATAATGTAGATGGGTGTAGAATATGTAGTTTGACTACACCCATACTGATACTCTTCCTCTTGTAACCACAAAAAGCTGTAATACTGGTCAAAAGATTTACTGGCCCAGTTCATTTCTCTCTAAGTGGACAGACAAGAATTCTAGTAATGACATGGCATACAACCTTCTCTCCAAATGAATATTTATCATTGATGACTAATAAGAAATAGTATCTCATAGCCTGAGATAGCCATTATAGATTTTAGGGACAATTTTACTGAATGACCCATCAAATAGTGAGAATCAGTTGCTCAACAATTGGAGCAAGCTGAGTAACCTTTGCAAAAAGTTGCAGACTGTAATTTGGTTCAAAGCAAGTTTTCTGAAATCTGTGCATCTATATAGCATACCACAGGTTTTCCCTATAGTCTTGTATCCTAAGCCTGCTGAATGGCTAAAATACACGTGAAAGCTGTTAAATTCCCTTTAAAGACTGTAGCACTACTTCTGCTTTACTGTCGTGCCTTGGTAATTTTTCCCATTTTCATGATAGCTCTACCTATATGTTTATTAAATGCAAAGTAAAACAACTTAGAACATAGAGAAACCAAGTACTTATGTGCTGAGAGGATTGTTCTAAATGACTTCTTTACTTTCACTCACAGATGGTTCCATTTTTTTGCTGTGAATCATGCGCTGTCTTTCTCACTGGAAGGTGGAAAGTGAATGGTGCAGTAGTGATATTCAAAAGAGATACTTTGAGGTTGGAGGAGTACTTAAGGCAGATAAAAGTCATGCTGCCTCATGGGACCACTGAAAAATGCTGGGAATGTATGGTTTCTTGCTGGTTTGGTAAGATCCTACATGTTATCTTATAATGTGTCTTAATACAGAGGATCACAGTCTCAACCAAGTTTTGAGGAGTTTATGAAGTCCCAGGTGTTACGCCCCTTGTTCTCCTGTTGTGGCTGGCCTTGGCTCAGTGAACTGCCATGGGATTTTTTTCTGACTGTACTAATTTTCCTTCTGAGCAGTAACTTGGAAAGAGCTGGTTTTAGCTGGTATTGCAAGAAGAAAATAAAACCAGATTAAATTCTTGAAGCAAACTGGCCCGTTTATATAAATCAATGTTTTCAACTCTTTCTAATCTTTAGACGCTGAATCTTAAAAATCAATAGCTTGTTTTTGTAACAGATGAGTGAGAAATGCATTGATTGTTGGCATAACTCTGCTTTTGTGATAATCAGGAGTAATAACTCCAATTGACTTCATCTGGATCAGAGGTAGAGCAGTATTAAACACTCGAGGAAAAAATGTCTTGAAACTATTGTTAATGAAAAATGGATGAAAGTATAGAAGTCTGACTACACATTTCTATTATAAGAAGTTTATTAGTGTTACTATGCCATCATCTAGAAAAAAGTGTGAAAAAAAATAATAGTTTACTGGTTTAAAGAGATAACATATCCTTGTGACCTTGACTTTTCAATTGGCTTTGTAGTATGCATTTCCAAACACAAAATCGTCATTGCAGAATTTTGGATATGACCTCCAGTTTTTGAAAAACCCAAGCAGTAAAACCAACTAGATGGGAATGAACCTACAGCTGAATTCTTGCAGCTCATAGGAGATTTTTACTGGACATCATTGTTCAGTGGCAAGCTGAAGCACTGACATAAACAGCCAACCAGATTTAAGTATTTTTGCTTTATTAAATCAGAGTGATTGAGGTTTCCGATAGCAGGCTAGCTTGCCTCCTGAGGGAAGGTCCACACACTGGGTGCCTGACCACGGTCAAGGTTGTGGCCAGAAACCCCTCTCTAGCCTCGGGGTCCTCTTTTTATACCCCCCTCCAGGGCTCCACCCCCCCTCCCTCTGCTGATGTTCTGATTGGTTGTTGTTGGCCCACAGTGTCTAACGGTTGGCTGGTTCTGGGGGTGTGGTGGCTTTGGCTGCGAGGGATTGGTTGCTGCCTCATGGAGTTCTCCAGAGGTTGTTTTCCCGCCAAATTTGGTCTTCCAGCAACCAGCTGTCAGAGTCTGTATCTGCCCTTAGTAACTCTTCAACAACCTGTATAACAAATCAATTTTAAATGAAAATTTACCAGTTAACAAGCAACAACCTGAACAATTAACAATTAATTAACTAAACATAATTAACAATCAACAGTGAACTTTAACAAAACAATAACTCATATAATTAACTAAGGACTACGGAAAACAACTCCTGTGCCATTTATAACAGCACAACTCTGTGTGCCAATGTATCACCATGAAGTAACGCAATTTAACACTGAGCATAAAATCAAACAGTTGCTAAGCAGAAATATTTCACTTTATGCCAAATCACTCTAGAATTAAAATACTTTATTTCAAGCTACATAGCCCTGGAAAAAAATAGCGAAGCTGAAATACACTTGTTCTGTCAGGAAATAATCTAATAGAAAATTTCTGACCTGCTCTCTCTCTTGTATTCCTACTCTGTATAACACATGTTCTTAATATGCTAGGATACTGAGGACTCTCAGGGGAATTTGTAACATCTAGGTGTGGGAGTGGGCTTTAAAAATCAGCTCTGCGCTTTGAAGAAATTAAAAAGAATTCTGCTTGCATCACACCTCTTGTACAGCAGCAACTGTACTACAGTTCTCCTCAGCTCTGGTTTCCCAGCTGTGGGTGAGGTGATTCTGAAAACACTCAAGTCAGGCAAGGATACATGGCCACTGAAGCAGGTTTTCTTCTCGTATGAGACAGATAGCACCATCCCTGGTTTTACTCTGTTTTCTGTAGGCCATTGTTTGCTAAGAAAACATAGGAAACAGGATGCAAAAGTTTAGATTCGTCTGACTCCATACAAGTTGTCTAAATCCTAACCTCTATGATACATATTTTACAGGTTTCCAAAAAATTGCCTGGCTTACAGTACAAGAAAAATTAAAATACCATAAATACCATGAAATATGTAACTGAAAGTGGACTTGGTTTCTAATTAACAGACAAGAAGGAAATTATGAGTTCTGATCAGATTTTTGTTTTATCACTTGCATTAGTAGAAGTAATTAAATTGTGCAAGATTGGAAACTTGATCCTGTTTTTAATGCAGTCAGCAGTGGTTTTATGACCAATTTTTTTGTATAAGGTTCCTGGCTCTAAGCTCTTTCAATTTTATTGTCTAGAAGCTTTTAGTAATTTAATCATCCTTATCTGAATTAGGTTAATTGTTCTTCCTGTTCATTTGTACTAAAGAAACGACAACCATTCTTTCAAGTGCTTAACTGCTGTCTGGATGTGTGGTCTTACTCCTCTTTAAAGACAAAAGGATTGGAAAAACCCATCAAGTCCTGACATCAGCTATTTATAGCTTCATATTAAATGTCAGAATGCAATTTAGTGTAGAATTTAGAATTGAAAAAACTTTAATTTGGTTTATAAAGTAGATTCAGATTATATGGGATGTACACAGTCCTCCCTAAAATTACTTATTTCTCTAGACAACTGAATGACTTACAGCAGTAATTTTTAGGCACTTTTTTTAGTATTTGCCCATTTGTTTAAGTAAAAGAAGCCAAATAATTCTAGACAGAAAACCAGATTACTGAAAATATATAGCTTGGTGTACAGGGCTTCAGTGATACAAGGAAATACCCTGTATCAAAAGCATCTAATTAGCAACTAATTAGACAAATTTAACAAATGAACAAGTCAACATGAATATTCAGAACATTGAACATAAGAATGTAAGGGAGAGATTCTGCTGCCGTCCATAGCAATGCAGAATGCACTAAACTAGTGGAAATAATTAGCTACACAGATGATTAGAATCAGTATTATACCCAAAGACCCCAACACAAGTACAAAAATTGCACTAATTTGTAAAAGTATCTCTTCCCTTTTCTCCTTAGATCTTTAAAAGACTTGACAGTTCTAGTGAAAGATCACTGTGCAGTACTATATATTTGTATATAAGGAAGTTACTGTCCTTTTCCATAAACATTAGATTCTAAATCTTTGTGCACACATAAATAAATAAAATATTTAAGACTAATTTTTAATTTGGTACTGCAATTAAACAGATACATTTTTTAAGTAAATCAGAATATTAGAAGGCATCACCATTGTGTACTGTAAGATGCAGGAACTGTCCATGTTGTGAAATGATGTGGAAAATAAGGCTACAGCCCAGTTCCACAGTGGGGCCTAAGTATTATGTTAGTATGGGATGCTGACTGTTTCTAGAGAAGAAACTAATCTGCATAAGCACAGATGTCTAGTACAGGTAACATACACAAACATACCCCCCAAAATAGAAGTGCAGACATTTAATTTGAAGATGAGGGAAGGGATGTGCCCCTTATCATTTCCCTTCTTCAGGTAGAAAAAGAATAGCTCACACCTTCACAGAACAAGTAGCTGATTGGAGACTCCAGAACAAATGGATTTTGTTCTGGTTTTCAGGGATCTTTACTGCTGCCTGACAGAATTCGTATATACACCCTACTTATATAAGTATTTGTATATATTTCCTGTTGAAAACCTATCTTGACTGATCTAGTTCATCTAGTAATAGCCCTTGCCCTGTTATGTTAGCCATGAGTGAAAATAAAACTGGAACTTAAAACTATTTTGTTACTTGGCTGCCTCCCATGCTGGGAGATAGTTTTGAATATTTTAGGAGCAATCTGTTCTTTCCATAAGAAACTCTAAAATGCGTTTTCTGGCAGCCTTCATTGTCCAGGTCAAGCTCATATTGCCTTCTATACATTTACATAAGACTTGAGACACATATATGAAGGTTGAACCAAAGCACTGCTGTTTGGCTGAGCTGGCATAACTGATTTCACTTAGCACTTGTCATTGATGAAAAAGAAAGCAAACACTTTAACCTGTCTCAGTGTCTAGAGAGCTAAAAGCTCACATATTGGTGCACTTTTCTAATGGTAAATCATTAAGCTAGGATATATAATTAATAAAGTTTAAAACCCCAAAGCATTTACTGAGAACAAAAAAGTGATTGATTCATAGAAGTAATGAAGGTAACAAAAATATCTACTTTTTAGATGTGATTTTGCTGTTTAAAACCTGGGTGAATGGCTGAGCCTAAAGAGTGGTGGTGAATAGGTTGACATTCAGCTGACTGTCAGTCACAGGTGGTGCTCCACAGGGCTCAGTATTGAGGGCAGTCCTGTTTAATATTGACAGCAAGTTATATCTTAGTTAGTCAGGACAGTGGCACATGGCAAATAAATTCCCAACATGTTCCCAATTTTGACTCAAAATTCTTATTAGGAATGTTTGTCTAATAGCTATTTTGCTGTTAGATTTAAAACTTTTTGTCTCAATATCTTTATCAGTGATCTGGAGGAGGGGATCAACTGCACCATCAGTTAATTTTCAGATGATACCTAGTAGGATGGGAGTGTGGATCTATTTGAGGCATAGGCTGGATCAACGGGCCACAACCAATTGTAAGTGCCTAGTAGTTTTCTCATTAAAGAGAATTCAATGAGAATCTCTTTTTAAATGCAGGCTTGCATTTAAAGTCTTGTCTTACCCCTCTGCCCCCCACCCCAAAAATTAAAAAAAAAAAAAAAAAAAGTATCCATAAAAAGCTTCCAGATGTATAGAGGTATGTTTTCCCAGCATGATAGGGTTTTGTTTGCTGTGTCAAATTCTGATACAGTATTGCCTTTGGGAACTTTGGTGCTTTTCTCCTTATATGGAAGAAGAAAGCCTTTCATCCATTTCCTATGACTGTAGTCCCTTGACATCCATTGAAGCCATATGATGCTGTATTTTTCCTTCTTTAACTTCTCTACAGTGAAGTAATGGAAATACATCTTCTTCTCCCTTCCCTATTTTCTTCAAACTCCCACACCTAATCCCAGCTTGGACTGCACAGGTTGCCCAGAAGGAGGTTCACCTGAATGGTCTAACATTCAGGTGGCAATGTGGCACAGCTTAGTGATCTTGTTCCCACTGATAGAGAATCCCATGGAATGTTCCACTTAGGATAGGAAAGGTTGATGGTTTCACTTAGAAAAAATAATATTCAGATGTGAGGAGAAAGGCAAGAACAGACTTTGCTCTGAGTACTTAAACCTTCACAACTTCTTATTTTGCTTAAGACATTAAAAAGTCTTTAGAGTTTCTTGCAAATTAAGAACAGTTTCTTATAAGCATAACAGCCTGTCCCGGTCTTAACTCCCTTTCTATAAGTTATTTGAAAATCAGCAATGAATTTTCAAATAGTTTAATGATTATTGCTCTCATACACATTGTTTCTATTACAGTACATACTCTTCACTTGCTTTCTTTTGATGCCATTATGATTTTGCTTTTTCATGTATCCTTCTCATATTCCTCTTGCTATACACTTTTATGCAGCTTTTATGTATCCCTAATGCTTTTAACCCACATGCTTGTAATTCCCTAAACCTGATAAGTAGCTTAGACCCAAAGTTCTGTTAAGTCAAAAGACTAAACATTGGAGTTGAGGGTCAAAACATCCCAGACACCAAGGTCCTCTCCAGAACACATTCTGTAAACTAAGATAGACTCATGCAGGGAGGGTCATTCCTCAGTAGGGAGCTTCTTTTGAGCCTCCCATTAAGGAATCTGTGATAGATATGCTAATATGCTAATATGCAAAGTTCTATAATTGTATACACAGAGCATTTGCTTGGGGCATTTTGCCGGTGCACTCTCCTGGGGTGCATCCAAGGATCCTTAATAAATACCAAGGTAAATCCCTTGTTCCTCTCTAACCGTGTTTGGCTTTTATTTTAAGAGCACAGGTTAAGGCATCACTTTGAGATGTGATATTGAAGAGCATTAATACAGATAAACACCAGTATTTAATTTATTATTAAAACTTTCTATGGTTAAGATTTAAGCATTTGGGATATCTTCTGTGTACAGTGCTTCTGTGTACTAAAATGGCAAAAGTGACAACTTTCATTTTGCCTGAAGAATCCAACAAAATTCTAGTTCTTCTATTCAGCTTCAGTGTATTCCTGCGAAAGCGTGTGATAAATGAGTGAACGATAAATGTTGGCTTTCGCATATGTGAATTTAGCATTTACAAGTGATAGTGTACTATGTAGAAATAGTGTTAAAGTAAAATATAGTTAAGTAGAAACAATAGTTGCAATATGTTGGGAAACATAGTAATAAATACATGGTAATAAATGTCCTATAAGTTGATAAACCACAGAAGGAGAGATCAAGACATCTTAAAGAAACAAAGAAGATAAACCACACATATCCCAGGAGGTCTGTTATCTCACCAAAGCTCACACCTCCCAAAGAAACTGTCAACTACAAATTAGGGTGGAACTGAGGAAACACCAGAGGGGGATGTCTGCCTTCAATTCTGAGGCGATCCAGAGGACCCGAGATAGCATCAAGATGGCATCAAGCTGGCAGAAGGGGCCAAGGATCAGGGACAGGAGAGTTGAATGAAGTGTAAATTATTTTCTGGGCTTAATGAATACGCAATAGTTTGAAAAGGTACTTAAGTTCACAGTAAAATTAATGGAATTGTGCCTCTGGCAATATTGCTAAGCGCCCAGCGCTGTGTTTGCCTTTGCTCTACAAATAAATGTACAATACTATGCTGCTAAAATTTTAGCTCATTAATTAATTTCTTTCAAGTGCATCATCCTTTTGTGAATTATTATAATTCCATCTATTTTTCCTCTCTGAATTAATTGCAATGTTTTAACACTTTAACTCTTTATGACTTGTTTTTGCTCATTCTGATTCTGGAAGCAGGAACGCAAATCTCTGTGGTAGTACTGCCTGTGTGTGGTCTGGAGCACATTGCCACGCATCTTAGCTCTTTGTGAAGAACAAAAGATCTGTGAGTAAATTTTGTTGATGACAGTATTGCCATAGATCCAGTATGGACATGCATCTGAAAAATGAGATTCTTCCTTGACCTCCTGGGAACTGCATTCCAACAGAAGACCTGGTGACATGGTTATTTTTATAAACCAGAAGGTCTCATCTTACATAGCTATATCTCAATTGTTGGCAGGTAGGTTCTTTAAATCTCTCCTGTCTGCTTTTTGTCTTTTGCACTGGAACTAATTTATCCTCAGCTGAAGATACAAAACGAGACGGCTTATTATTATGCATTACAGTACAGACAACAGCCAAAATTGCTATTATATGGTGTCCAAGAAAATGTTTATTATTGTACAGATATGGTGGTGACCTTTCACAGGTAGCCAGATGTCTCCCCCTTGCTTCTTCAGCACACACACAACATACATCTAAGAACAAAGTGGATAGGAAAGAAAGAGAAGATCATGCAAGCCATCTTCTCTTCTTTTGGGTTGTTCCCTTCCTGGTTGCCTCTCCTACCTCAAGGTGCTGTATCGTTCTTTACTTAGTTGCCCCAAAATGCCCAATGTATTGTGCAATTCTGCTTTATATACAGACCTGTACTGATGAGACAAAACT
This sequence comes from Chaetops frenatus, assembly GCA_013400775.1. Lineage (NCBI taxonomy): Eukaryota > Metazoa > Chordata > Aves > Passeriformes > Picathartidae > Chaetops > Chaetops frenatus. The sequence continues at coordinate 36,330 of VZTR01025899.1, forward strand.
TTTTTTCCTGGTTCTAAAGCCACCAAAAAATGGGAGTACACTGAATGTTCAAGGTTATTCAGAGTAGATTGTGAGACAGGTACTGAGATTAAAAAATCATGGGTAATATATTACTTTTCCCGTGGGGTAAAAGTCAGGTTCACATGGTCTAATAGAAGTGATAAAAATGGGAATGCACTCCTAGTTCCAGTGAACTCAGATTTTAGATTTTATTGTGTGGCCTAAAGCAAAGGGGGTTTCGGGTTGTGCGCACACCGATGTCCAGGGGAAGCAGAGCAGGAGCTCTCCGGGCAGTGCCCATCGCTGGTGCCGCTGCGCCGTCGTTGGGTCCTCTTTGTGGGGCAGGAGCCGTCCCTCGATGTTCACTCTCCATCGGGGCAAAGAAAAGGACACTGGGGCTGGCTTAGATCCCTCTTTTCATAGAATTTTTAGTCCATTTTGATTGGTCCCCTTTTGGATCCTTCATTTGCATGAAAGTTAAGGCACCGATTGGTCCTTAGGGCCCTTCTGAACCTTCATTGGTTGGTTATGATTATTCCATTCAAGAAGGCTCATTTGCTTAGGGGTGCACTTTGCTTAGGTGTAACATGGTCAGTACTATATTTCTTTTAACTTCCAACCACACTTTCTTTAACCCCTTTAACGATACAATAACAAAACTGTCTAACAGCACATGCATTATCAACATAACAATTTTTAACAATCTAACAATATAACCATTAACAGTATAGCAATTTCTCACCTATTTTTGACAGAAGCATGTGAATATTTTGTCTACAAGACATTAATCCTCTACTTTTTCTTTGAGTAGTTTGGGGTGAGGGTTAAGTGGAATGCTCAGCCAAACTATACCAGAAACAATCTCTACATAACAAATGATGCCCAGCCTGTCTTATGATGACTTAGGAAATGTTCACAGTCTAATAGCATGTCTCAAACTTATATTTTATGGAGACCAAAATTGTCTTTTTACATCCAGACCCAAAGTGGGACAACTGGATTATGCTCTCCTTACAAAGACAAGGATGATTCTGTGGGGAGAATATATATATCCCATTTTTCTAGTACTCCCTGAAAGAACATTTTGTGGAATCTGCAGTATAAAATAATGTGGTAAGGACTAAACTCCTCTCCATAAGTCAACATCTGTCTCCAAGCAGAAATACCTGTGTTCTGCTTCTGGCAGATGTTGATATGATGTGCTTCTAAAGACTTCCAGTAGACTCCAGCCTCCCTTTGCTTGCCAATCCAGTCCAGTCTAGGCTATCTTTATCAGTAGAAATTTTTACCTAATAACTGACATCAATTACACTGCTACTGTTTAAACCCATTTAATCCTTGTTGTCATGCACTAGGGATATGCAAAATGCATTATCCTTCTCCTTTGTCATCAACTGTGTATGTGCTCAAAAACAGCTTCCTTCCCCAGCCAAATGGAAATTGCAGACATAGAAAATAGCAGAGGCAGTGTTTTTCAGCCTCCTAAGGTGTGAACCTTGCAAACTAGTATCTTCTTTACACTGCTGAACAGTATGTCAGCTAGCATCCTCTTCTGTTTGATGTGTCCCCAGAAGTTACTTAGTTCGTAAGTATATACACTAATGTTTACACACATTAATGGTAGGACTGAGGTCTTAAAGAACAAGAAACTATCAAAAAAGAAACCATTTGAACCTCCTTCCACTCATCCCCTCTCCACCTCACTTGAGCCACACAGATTTAAAAACTACTTTCAGATCCAGAAGGATGCACCTTCATGGATTTGCAAGAATCCTTATTTTTACAGACTTTTTTTTCATTTGGAATTTTCAATGTTGCAGAAACACTGATGAATTCAAATTAACTGCATATGCTGTGTAAAAGATACTGCAGTGTTATGCCAACTTACAGAAAAGGAAATGAGACTGTACAGATTCAACCCAAAACTGAGCATTATTAAAACTAGACATCTGAAAAAGTGGTCAAATTTTCAGAAGCTCAAGCCTTCCTTGGTAGTGCTATTTTTACAAATGCCTACTTATATCTACTAATAAAACTGAGTTGGTCAACTCTTGAAAAGGAAACTGAATACTCAAATACTTTTTTTAATCTTTCACAATTAATCTTTTTGTTTACTATTGTTGTTATACTACTTTCCAAAGATATTTCCAGAAGATACTTTGACAAGAGATGCAGCAAGTCTATTTTCTGCAGAGATTTTATTACCTTCTTTAATTATTTTTATTTTATTTAAATAAAGACATGCAGGAAAAGACATTATCAGTATTAACCGTTGAAATAAACATGAATCTTGGGTGGTTGACCCCAATCTATCTTTGATGACAACTGAACACAAACTCACTTCCATATGTTGCACTCTCAGTTACCTAAACATTATGAGAGTCTGGACATTCAGCATTGCAGGAAAATTTCAGTGAGCTTTTGGGGTAACAAGGGATGCAGGATGTAACTCCCTAATGTGAAACTTGCCAGACTAAAATTAGATGCATAAAGGAATTTGTATAAACGCTTACAACTATTTCTTCTCTGATTGCAGTGACATTCAACAAAATTAATCTACGTTTCTTAGATCAGCTAGGGGAAATGAAACTTTAAGTCTTTTAAAACTTTTATTATTTTGGCTAAAATTTAGCTTCCCTGTAATGAATGATTTTTAGTCGGCCTTTTTACTGTGAAAACTTTAACACAAAATATTCTACACAACATGGGTAGAAGGAACTTGGACAAAGTTCTGCAGTATGAAGATACATTGTTACATTTGTTTAAATGTTTAATAAAATTAGGTAATTTTTGTTGGATTTTTGATCTGAGTTTTGACTTCAGAATTTTTAGTTTAGCATTTTAATGTTTTATTTTTGGAGAGACTTTTCACTTTCATTGTCTTTACCACTGGATATTGAAAAATCAAAATCAAAGATGGTGTTTCTTTCTGCTGAAAAAAACACTGTATTTTGAGACTCATCCCTAAGATGTATATATAAAAACATGTGAGTTTTAATGGAGATTGTTGAGCATGGTGGGGTTTTATTTGGAGGTCAGGTGAATTTAGAAATTATTAATAGCCTGTATGAGATAGAAAACTCATTCTTCACATAGCCTGATTGGTTATTAATATATTTTTAACATGTACAAAAGGCCTAAACATTTAGTTTTTTGTCAGTGTCCAAGTAGAAGAAATAATGACTTCATTTTTATCAAGAGAAAATTTGAATATGTATTAGAAAAGGCAATATGACAGTTGGAAATAAAGTGACCAAAGAAATGTTGACATGGCTTCTTTAGTAATGGTGTGTAAATGTTCCAGGCTGTAATTATGTAGTCAGATCAGTTCTGGGACTTTTACAGTACTAGGATTTTGGGGGAATGAGGGTGGGGAGCTTGTTTATATGCCTTCAAAGCATCTCTCCATTTATTTTCCTATTTCTTCTGAAGATCTTATTTTAACATATTATCTTCACTAGGAATTTATTGAAGTGGAGGCAACTAAAAGATATGGTTTGCTTTCAGTTCAGTGTATGCATCTTTAATCTAGCCAGCTACACAGTCTCTATTCTTGTAAAATGATTTTGAGTTTCTATGTCCGCAGTGGAAGTTTTTTGACCTTGCATTTAACAAGCAACCAGTCTAGGAGGATTCAGGAGCACATAGATTATAGGAACAGACCATACAACCACATTCATGAGTTGAAGAGACTTAGATGCAAAACTACAAAGATGGAAAAGGGAAGTGTAAAATTGGAGGCAGCACCTGTATCACTTGAACCATCACACAAACATTCACATAAAAAGTAGTTATCTTGCACTGATAGTGTTGTGTGGCTCAAGGCCCCAAAACCAGCTAACCAAGGTGATGAGTGTGCACCCTTTTGTCTGGCAGAGATCAGGCTGTCTTTTCTCCATCTCTTTTTCCAAGGAAGTGAAATACAGAAGTGAAAACTTGGCATCAGGCTGGGATTCACTTGAACGTGGCACAATGTGAAGGCAAGGGCTCTCCTAAACTCTTTAATTGTCACTCTGGAGAAAGGATTGGTGGCAGAGAAGAGTAACACAGAGTAATGCTTGTTATACTTTAGTCACTGAAGTAGTGACTTTCAAAGTTTAAGGTTGCAGCCCCCACAGATAATCACACCCCTTTTTTTGGCGGCTTTTCTACTGTCCACATCAAGGAACCTCCTGTCAGTTTTGCAAAAGATACATGAATACACACACAAATTAAATTTCTAGATGGCTTACATTAGAACCTACTTCCAAGAGGAGCATTATGCACATGTGTAAGCATTTGCAGTTTGAGGCCTACAGTATAGGCCTCAAAGTATAGAAGTATATTAGATTCTAACTCCAAATAGCATTAATACTCCAAAAGCAACTTATATTTTACTTTGAAAACTCACTTTTCTATCTATCCTTCTCTTATACATTTATGCTCATTATGCAAGGTGCAATTACCTGTGCTGATTAGCTGTATCTGCATATCTTATCAACTATTCGACAACCTAAGGGAGACTATAAAAGCCAAACAACATTGAGTAGAAACAAATATTATTTTTTTTTAAATGACAGCATAAACATATCAAAACAGATTTTCATTTTCATTTGTTATAAGTGTGCAAATATCTTTGGAAAGGGTGTTTTTGATTACAGTCTTAGGAGAAAGGGTGGTTTTGATAATATGTTTAAGAGTGTGGAGACACCCTTGCAAGGGGAAAATTTATTGGATACTTGGAGGAAGCACCTTGTATTAACTGTCCTCAGTTCTGAAAAGCTACTCTTTGCATATGTTTTGTTCTGATATTTTTTCTGAAGGCACCAATTTGAGACAAGTTTGGTTGCAACAAAAATTTGACAGAGGTCAAGCTCAAGTCACCTGCCTCCTCCTGCAATGACCTAAGCATCAGGAGGCTGGGGTAGAAGGGATGTGGAACAGTTCAAAAGCTCAGACATTGGACAAATTAAAACATTACTGCAGCTGAGGACCATTTCCTGCTATTTCACTGCAATTTTTTTTAGCAAGCAGAGATGGGAGGAGCATGGATCTGGAAAATATTACATTTGCCCCAGAAAGCATTCAAAAAAAAGTGGAATTTTCAGGCATTAACCGCCTATTGTATGGCTGTGTGTTTGGAAATCTAGCACAGTTATGTAGCATGGTTGGGAAGGGAGGGTTAACTTTTTTTCTTTACAAGGTGCCACCAGAGTTTTGGCTAGTGTCTTCATCACTATAACAAAGTGAGTTTTAAGTACATGTTCCCATTTTTCATCAATAGCTAAGCTGATTTAAGAACAGACACAAAACCTAAACAATTCTCATTCAGATCTGCATTTATGCAAAGGTTTGCCTTTCTCTTTCTACTGTGGCAGCTTTTGACAAAAGATGATACTTTTAGCTCATTTACTTTCAGGGTGAGGTTTTATTTGTGGTGGGAAAATTAAGGACATAAGTATATGGAAGCAACTTCAATGATTTGGCCTAATCCTCTTTTCTCTCTAATGTTTTCAGGCACATATACTAGGATTATAAAAACCATGTCTTGTCATTAGGTTTCCAGACATAGTGAAGCTGTTAAGTCTGCCATATCTGTCTGTCCTTTCTCAACCTCCCACATTTTTGGCTTGGGGTAAAAGAGCAATTTTTTCCCCATAATTGGATGGCAGAGCAGGAAACTGTGTGTTCCTGCAGCTGAATAGCAGAGCTAGATAAAATCTTTTCTGAAGCCTTTTGTCATTGGCCTCTTTGAGGGGAATTTTTTTTGGTTAGGCTTTATTGTGAGGGTATCAAAAGGATAACAGAGGTTGTGAAAAGAGATAAAAGGTTAACAGAGGTAGTGAATAAGAGAATGGACAGCATGGGATTTTTGATATGTGAACTTTGTTCAGTTTCTGATATGTGAATTTTGTTCCATTCTTTCTCCAAAACAATGCACATAAGTTAGTTTATTTGTATGTGCTTGTCTCAGGTTGGTGAGCCAGTGTAGTTACAGATCTTGGATAAGTGGCTCATGGAGACTCAGTTGCTGGCTGTAGTGGTGCGAGCCGATGGTAAGTTGCTGCTACCTTCTGAGAGTGTTTCCACATGGAGGGTGCTCCAGCAGGCACACAGCAGCCACGCAGCACTCACGCCACAGGCAGCTAGCTAAAGTGGTGGAGAGCAGGAAGGGTCTCTGTATGGGTTTCCAGTGGTCTTTATTTCACCCACACACTGAAAGGGTCCAGGGGCAAAGACGAGGGAGAGTGGAGGGTCCAGGGTTATATATGGGTAGAAGGGGAGCAGAGCCAAACTGCAAGGGCCAATCAACTGAAGGTGTGGGCAGGAAAAGGGTTACTGTGGTCAACAGGGAACAGTCAATGTACACTGACAGGGGAACACACTAATGGGGGTACAAGACAGAAAGAACTTACTAGAACTTGGACATATATGGTTAACGGGGTGGAATGGCCAACAGGCCAACAGGGGGAGTGGAACTGGGGTAGATTGACACGTTGTCATAAAACTTCCATGGGAGAAGCCAAAGCCTAGGGGACATTCTTCCAGGGCATAGCCCCTGAAAGTATCCTGACAGGCCCACAGGCCTCCACACTTATTTCTTGATAGGAATTACATTCACATATGTTTTCTCAAAACAAAGTTCAGAACAGTATTTAAAAGTATCTGAATAATAATGATACTTATTAGACAAACAGAGGAATTAGAGGAATTTTGACAGTGTAAAGGCCATGCTTTTCTTAGGGAATTTTCCATTTCAGGCTCTAATGTTGTGTTTTAGCCCCAGCCTTCAACTAAGCAGCACGCAGCCATTTGCTCAGTCCCTCACAAGTGGAATGGGGGAGAGAATCGTAAGAGTAAAAGTGAGAAAACTCATGGGTGTGTATTGAGATAAAGACAGTTTAACAGGAAAGCAAAAGCCACGTGCAAAAGCAAAGCCAAATAAGGAATTAATTCACTGCTGCATACAGACAGGCAGGTGTTCAGCCATCTCCAGGACAGCTAGGCTCCATCACACCTAATGGTTACTTAGGAAGATAAACACCATCACACCAAACATACCCCCTTTCATCTTCTTCTCCCAGTTTTATAAGCTGAGCATGACATCATATGGCTTTAAATATCCCTGTAGTCAGTTGGGATCAGCTATCTCAGCTGTGTCCTCTCCCAGCTTCTGGTGCTTTCCCAGCCCACTCACTGCTGAGGCAGAACAAGCCTTGATGCTGTGCAAGCATTGCTCAGCAATGACAGAAGCATCTCTACATTAGCAACCCTGCTTTCAGCACACATTCAAAACATAGTCCCATACTAGCTACTATGAACAAATTAACTCTACCCTAGCCAAAAATAGCAAAAATATACACTTCATCCATATGTCTCAAGATGAGGTTCAGGCTTATTTTATTGCATCTCCCTTATGCTGTATTCAGATCTAGAACTGATTAGGTTAGCCAGGGTAACAATCCCCCATTTCAGAACTCTTTACTGCTATTGGTATAAAGTGTTGCTGGTACCACAGAAACTGAGTGTAATAGATAGTAACTTCTGTTGAGATAAATAGATGGGCCCTGATGGAAAATACCCACAAGTGCTAATGTAGGTGGCAGACATCATTGCAAGGTACTCTTAATTATCTTTGCTCGATTACAGTAATCTGGGAGAAGTGCCCAAAGACTGTAGGAGAGAAAATGTCATACCTATCTTCAAGACAGGCAAGAAGGAGGAGCCAGGGAACCACAGGCCTGTTAACCTCACTTTGATCCCTAGAAAAGTGATGCTGGAAAACATTTTCCTCCTGGCAACCATTTCAAGGCACATGAGGGACAAGAAACTCCTCAGCAGTAGTCAGCATGTTTCATTACAGGGAAGTCATGCTTTCCCAACCTGATAACATTCCACAATGAACTGGTGTGTCTGGTAAATGAGGGGAGAGCAGTAGTTACTGTCTGCCAGGCCTCAGTAAGGTCTCTAACACTGTCTCATGTAACAACCTCATACACCCTCAGGCAGGTTCTTTAGAGGCTGGGCTGGGG
>VZTR01025900.1:31481-66500 GCA_013400775.1 Chaetops frenatus
ATCCGTGGCAAAAAAAAAGATAAAATAGAAAATAGAGCAGGCTGGATTGTAAAGCTTGCAAAAATGACACCATGAGACACTGTCACCCTCAGCCACTGGGCCAGCACTGCAAACACAGCTGACCTTGGCTGCAAGAAGGCAATGACTGTGGCAGTGGAGGGTTTTCCAGATGGTCTAGGGAGGCATGATCTATGGTTTCCTTCTATGTGTCTGTTGGGATCAGAATATCTTGTTCCAATATGGTTCTGGAGATCCTGATGGTGTTAAAACCATGAAAAGGATCTGTCAGTAAGAGATTAATGTGTGAGAAACAGAGCTCACAATTCCTGTATTTTGCCATCTCTTTCTGCACAGCAGAAAGGCTGCTGGAGAGGCTATGCCTTTGTTCTGTTTGTGGTCATGCAAGTCCAATGTTTCCTTAGCCCCAAAGGTGTTGGAATAAATAAATTCTGGACTGAATCTACTGGATCTTGTAGCAATTTGTATCTTCTAAGCAGATATCACAGCTCTCAAGCAGGGCAGGGCTGTGCTCAGGCACAAGTAGGACAGAGTGCTAAGCACACCACACCATGTGGCACAAAATTAATTTCTGGCCTGCCTTGTCTCTGCTTCTTCACTTTAAATAATGCTCTTGAGAAAAATTAGAAGATAAAGCATAGGAGGAGATATTACAAGCGATGGAAAAGATGCTCTTCACTTTGCATTTTCCTCTAGCTGACCATTGTGCCAGAAAGGTTATGATGGAATTGAGCAACCTTTCCAGAAGGCGAGGGGGTCTTTTGCCTCTTGTGCAGTCCCCTTATCCATGAACTCATATTCTTTTAGCTCTTTGCCCTTATCCTTCCAATTCAGATGGGATTCATAACTTCTCTTGCACAAAGATCTTCCTTTCTGAGGGTTTCCGTGCATCTATTCTCCTTGAGGAATATTCCTTTTGACCTGAATTTTCAGTTGGAGCTTTTTCATCTTTCCCATAAGTATCCAGCCCCATAGAGCTCAGTGACATAAATTCCTGTGGTATTTAGTAAAAGGGGAAGAGTACTGACAATACACTGACTACTGTCCAAGTGAAGTGAATAACTTAAGATATGTCACATTAAATGCTCTTTAAAATTCTTCTCTACCGTGCTTACACAAGGTAGGATGGCTCCTGGCATCATATGAGACTTCAATTAACTTCTGCATTTGGAACAATTTGATAAATGCAAATGTGTGAGACATTATCACTCACCCTTTGTACTGCAAGCAACATTTTAGGTCAGAGTGGAAACCAGCTTAGTTGAGTTGGCTTTCACTATTCAACCATGCCAGGACAAGCAGATTAGGAAACAACCAAAAAGGAACAGAGGAATCTGTACCTCTTTAGCTCCTCTCAGTGCAGTTACACTTCTTGTTATTGAAAGTCCCATATTCTTGTTTTAATTCTGTATATTACATCATCTCCACTGTGATTTCAGGAGTACAGGCAAGCTTGGAGGGTCTTTGGAATCAGGTTATTTACTCAGTGATATTTCCACGGTTTTGTGTTGTAAAGATCTCCATATTCTTCCAGAAACTTTTGGAAGTTAATCTGACTGAAAAAATCAAAATTACTTTTGGTTGACCTCTACATCTTCTGTCCACAATTTGTTTTGAACTCTCATGTCCAGTATTTTGCCTAGACATGTGGTACCGTTCATTTTTCCTAACTAGCTGAGCACAATTTCTTGGGTCATACTGCTGCTGTGAAGTTTCTACGTTAATTTCACATTCACCTTCTGGAAATATTTAGCAATATCTAATTGAAATTTACTCTGAAAATCCCTTTTTGCAAGACAGGCTACAAGACTGCCTTGTGGGTGAACCTGCATGAAAACAGACCGAGTCATTTAATTTGGCAAAACTGAAAGATTTTCATAGAAAATTGGTTGCCTGCCTCTGCTTCAGGATACTGTATGCACTATATTGCTGTAAGATGTTCAGTAAGCCACTTAGCTTTACAAGTTTAATGCTACACTGCCAGTTAAACACTTTTTCCCCCCTTAGTTTTTGTTCTTTTTTTTTTTAACATATTTAAGGACAATATTTTTTATTTCATCTTAAAGTAATTGAAAGGGGTAGTCTGTGGATTTTGGTAAGCTTTTGGTTCAGCCTCAGTAGAAAAATAATGCAGATGGGAAAGGAACATTGGAGGTACTATATGGCTGAGGCAGTTCAGGATTTACCCCTGCAGAACATATTTCATATTTTCCAAGGAATTCACTGCCACCTTACAGTATCTCTTACTATCAATTTGAGAACTGTTCCAAGACATCTCCCAGGCTGAGAACGGTGGAGATGCTCTGCTCACTGGCAGCATAAAGAAATGATGTTCTTTGGCAGACACATCATCTTCCAGTATGAATCTATGGACCAGGATAGACACCATACCAGAGTAGTGAGGCTTTCCCACCATCTGGGAAAGTCTGTTACTCTGCCATTTTTGGTACAGCTGGATTTTAAGCTGGTCCCTACATCTTTAGGAAGCTGGAAGAAACAGAGACAAGGGCAAAAAATATCATTGCCTAAATTGAAGGGCATCTCTCAAGGTGGCTGGGCTCAGCAGATCACCTCACCAATGGCCCAACCTGAAATATGCAGACAGTTTTTACAGCTGTTGTCCAGTGGCTGCACCAAAGAGGGTGATTGGAGTAATTCCAGACTAGAAATTTTCAAGGACTGCCATGTAGAGGGGATGGTAAACATTTTTCACCAACAGATACAGAAAAGCTTGCAGATAAAACAGATGGTTTTTATTTGCCCAATATACCCTGCACAAATGGACTTCATTCTGAACCATCTGACCCCTTAAGGTGGCTAGAGGGAATAATTTCATTGTGCAAATTCCTTGTTAAAGCTGAGCAGTTAAACTGTGTGTGAAATAAAAGTACATCTGTGTTTAATTTTGCAAGTTTGCCATACATCATAACCTCAGAAGAACCCCTCAAGATCATGTAAATTAAAAGCAAGCATGCAGATTATTTGCATACATGTTTTTCTGGGTTAGACATTACATTGGAATGCATTGGCAGTGAGTGGCTGTGACTAATGTAACAGAGCATTACATTTAACCTGCTGCATTATACAGTTTTATGCACAGTAATGTAATAATTAGTTTGTCAAGATATCATGCTCAGTTCAAATTTAAATACTGTTGCTCTCTGCTGGTTAGTCTTGTGAACTACATATTTCTCAATGTGAAAACTGCCCATTAAATTGTTCTCAGAGGCAGAATTTCAGGTCCCATTCCACCAGCTGCTATCCAAACAGAGTGATTTTGTGAGAATCAAGGAAGTACATGCAACAACAAATCACTTTGATCACATTCACTCTTTTCTCTGGCAGATGTTATTAAAAAAAAGCCTTATAGACTTAACTCTTATTCTACAGAATTTCAGCATGGGTTCTCATTAACTCATCTTGTAGTTTCACATTTGATCATTCCTCATATTTTTTTCTATTCCCCCTTCCTCCTAGATTTCCCATATTTTGAATCAATATTCTGAAGAGTAATAGTAAAGGATGCTTCTCTTACTTTTACAAAAATGTAACAGCCCAAACTGCATTTTCTGAAGAAAAGGAACTAGTCAGCATATTAGGCACGATCTGATTTCACCAGTTGGACTGAAACTTTAGGAGGATTTTTTCTCTGTTTTCTCTACCAAAACCTGACTGAGGTCTAGAATACTCAAGTGCAGTGCCAAGGTTTTCTCCACGTTTGCAGGTACAGTCCCATATCCTGGGTGAAATGCAAAGCTTAGGCAAATATCAGGTCTTTTAGTAACAAAGAAGGATTTTGGTTTGCACTTGGGCATCTAAATTGCCTTTAATCCCTGCTGACCAAGTTAGTGACATCTTGCTTTTCTTGTGCACATGTGCAGAGCCTGGAGAGAAGACAAGGCAATGAGACCATGCAAACCATTCTGTAGCACAGAGCAAGGAGTGATTATCTTTTTCTCTGACCCTCTGTCATAACCAGTGCACAAGAGAACAACTGAAAAAAATTGAAATTTGTCAAGAAGTGTGTGTGCTATTCACACTGATCATGATGTTTACTCTGGTAATCTTGCAAGTTTTGCTGATTCTGCTCTTAGAAGTACAAGTTCTGAGAGATATCACCTTTAAGTTATTTTCATCTCACTTAACTAGGATATGTATCTTAACTCACTTTAATGTGTGTATAATTTGTTGACTGTATGAAATGAATACCTGACATTTATCCTAGAAATTTGTTAGAGGATTATAGATAAAGCAAAATTTTCAGCATAATTATTGAATAATGTATATGTGGGATTTTTTTAATTTGTGAATTCTAGAATTGACTTCAATTCTATGTTTTAAATTCAAATCTTATGAGCTATGGCATAAGTCTTTTCCTGGCTTATGTTTTCAAGTATCAAGAACATTACAATCCAGATCCATCATATCTGATCCCATTTATGTCACTAGCAAAAGCTCCTTGCTGTGTTTACTTCATCACAGATGTGCATTGTAGGAATTTGAAGTGATCTTCAAATACCTCTTGGTCTATTTCTCCTTCCAAACAGACAATCCCTGCAAGTCTTCTGATTTTAATTTAAATTATATGCATCAGTTGCTGCCATAAAACAAGTTACTCTTGGCCCTGATGTTATAGGTTGTCAGGAAACATTTTATATGGAGAAACAATGAACAATGAGTATATGATATAACTTGTGGAAAAGTTGTGCTCCTGCAGTTTTCACTCAGACATTATTTCCACTTATTATGGTCTTTGCTGCCAGTGTTTTCCAAAATGGCAAAATCAGAACTCAAGAAAAAAATATGAGTGAGGGACAACATGTACTCATAGCAGCCTGAGGGTTTATTTTGGGCTGTAAAACAGGGACACTTCAGCAAAATTTCAGTACATAATACTATGTGACAAATCTCAAACCTGGATAGGGAGCATGCCACATAATTTTACTAATTTTACTGAAGTACCAATGAAATGTAATTTAAAGGTAATGGTGGAAGACTAAAGTTGTCCAGAAAAGATTGCAGGGGTGTGAGATAAACCAGTTTTTTCCCCATTACAGCAGTCAAATAATAAATAATTGCAGGTTTGGTTTATTTTGTCTTTTCTTATTTTTTTTTTCTGTAAACATAGCTATCTCCCCTATTCCAATTCAAAAGTGTTACATTTGACTAAGACAGCTTACATTGGTCGTTTCACCAGGGTTCCTGACTAACATGCCAGAGGCACTGGTGTACCATGCCTTTTCCTGCTCACGGGCTGCTGCCTAGGGGCAGCAGTGGTTCTCTGCAGTCACCATCTGCCTTTCAACCTTTTATGCACCTTGACACTTTTTAAAGGCAAGCTGGGGACCTTTTTGTTCTTCAAGGTCAACGCAATGTAAACAATGAGAGCACAGAGGGGCAACTACATCTTTACCATGCAGAAAAATCTACATCTTCACTATACAAAGGTAGGCTTTGTCTTCACCCAGAAAGGATTTTACTTCTGAAAAGGTCTTGAAATCCTCCTTTTTATAGCTTACTAATTTTTATCTGAATTAAAAAACCCAACCCAAATCTAACAAAAACCACAGACAGACAGACAAACAAACATAATACCCCACCAAACACGTTTTATGTAAGAAATGCTGCAATTTGACTGTGATATAGTTTCATATAAGTATGTTGGACTGAACTGGTGGAAAGGGAGATGAAGTACAATAGCATTTCTTTCTTAAATAGAACTACATATTACCATGAGAAAACTAGTTAACAGGAAGCTAAAAAGGAGAAGCTAGAAGGACAAATTTTTTATAACTCGCATGGAGAAAGTTTAAAACCACCACATCAGAGGATTGCAGCTAATGAACAGTGCTAATTAAACAGAACCATTCAAGGAAAACAGAGCATTCAATGAAAACTGAGCCACAAAATAAAAAGGACTCAGCTTCATGAAACAACCAATTAAAGACTAAAGTAGCTCTTAAAAACCCATCCTCCCAAATAGGTGGAAGTCATATATAGTTGAGGGAAATAGAAAAGGGCATATGTGCTGTCTTTTTGGCTGCCTGTGGCTGTGTAAGGAAGAGCAAAGAATGCTAAAGATGGAAAAAAATTGTAGAATTTTGGGAAGTTGTGAAGAGACAATCTGCCAGAGAATTTGTTTTGTTGACAAAAGATCAAGATGCAATAGGAACTCTTAAGCAGAATGAAGGCGTAGTAGGAAAGTAATCTGAAATCCTGGCATTTTCTTCCATGATAGAGCAACTGTTTTGGAGAATTGCTGAGAGCAGACAAGATATCAATATTCTGCTTTGAATGATGCATATTTTGAACACAGTGGCATACACTAATTAAACATGTCAGTCTTCATCAAAACATCAGTTCAGGAAGTCCATGAACTTAAAGAAGTAGAGGAAGTATAGCAGGGGAAATACAAAAACCAAAGTATGTTAATAACTGAGGCAGTCTATAAAACCACTTTTTATGTTCCTTATCAAATTGTCCATTTCTTTAGCATTAACCTCAGCAGCAGATTTAGTGATCAATGCTTATGTTCTCATATTTGTTGTTCAATACACACACCAGTAAAAATTTTGGTGGCCATGCAGAATTTTTTGTGGATGTTGCCAAGCTTGGAATGTTTGATGATGAATTAGACACTGGTGGTTTTCCTGTACTTCACCCCTTCCTTTCTCCTTGTCTTCCATCATGTTTTGTCAAAAAGAGAGGTTTCACTTCTTGAATAAAAACGATGCGTCATTTAACCTCTTGTTCATTTAACCTTTTGATTTTGACTTGTTCTTTGATTTTTTTTCTGTAGTTTTTTATTTAAATGTGTGTTTTCTCTTAAATTCCTTTTTTTTTACATCATTCAGTTTGTTTCCCACCTCATTCAGTTTGTCTCCCTGCATGGTGCTCTGGAACCTGGCTGAGCTAGCCTGTTACAGCCTCTTCCAGCAGGCACACAGAACCATCCCCAATACATTATGATCTGTACTGACTGACCTATTGCTGCCTCAGCACAGACCTTGCACAGTGACCTGTTTTCCACTGTTAACCTACACGTAGCTGGATCAGTTCTGCATCTGTAGAAAAGTGGCTTTGTGCTCATAAAATAGGAGAGATTATCTTCCAGCTCTTTGGAGTGCTCTCTGCCTGACAGACATTTCCTTGGACCTCAGACAGCCAAAACCCACGTAAGCACAGGGGAAGCAGAGAGCCCTGCACCTGGGAGATGGGACTTGTGCCTCCCCATCAGCACTAGACCTTTCCCCCCTGCTCCTCTTGCCTCCTCATCCTCAGCTTTGGTGGGGTTTGTACCCTGAGTTTGAAATGCTGCCTGACAGTCACCATTGCATCGTCTGGCCCAGCCTTGGAAATTCAGGCCCTTATGACATTGGGCCATTTTATGCTGACAACCTGATGTAAAATGAGCTGCTCCACATGGAAGCAACCCTCAGGAGAGCAAATTCCTTCCAACTGGCTTCATATTTTGTTTACTGAAGCAGTTTGATTGTCTCTGAGTTATACTCACATATCTTGTAATTTTTCAGTACTGCTCCTATTACTTTTGGTAATTTCCAAGTTTTGGGCCAGGTTAAATTCTCCTCTGCCAAAAATCATCCTTTGAATTCTCTCCTTATTAATACCATAAACCAATTTCTATAATAGCATTCCCTCCAGGACATTTCCAAATGAACAACATTCAGTGAGTCTTCCTTCTACCAGGCAGAGATACAGTTTCTTCTTGTGTCTCAAATTATTATGAAATTTATCACATTCTACAGAAACACTTAGCTTTCGTGAGTGAACTTTTAAGATCTTTCGTAACTCTTCTAAATTATTACCGCAGAAAATAGGACTGGAGTAAATCTTGTCCTGGAGCATCCTTCTGCCCCAAGACAAGAGGAGTTCTACCTGACTGAGCTGTTGTTTTTCTAAGACTGTAACAAGCTGAGTAGGAGGAAGTTTTATACTGCCATCAATTAAAAGTTTTTCTTTATCTGCAGATCTTTTCTACAAGAATAGGGACATCCCAGCTTGCATAAATTGCTGCCAGCCCTTATTTGATTCATTGCCTCTGTTCAGTCTTCCTGAAAAAATATTACTGTTATGATTATTACTTCCCCCACCCACACTGATTTTGAAATGGGATCAAGTGGCTGCAGTCCAGAACCTCTTTCCTCCTACAGCTGAGCTGGTGTGCAACCACTGGGTGCTCCTTCTGCTCACCTGTAGAAACGAGTTTGCTGCTCTGAATCCCAACTGGTTCTTGGTGTTCACTGCAGAATCCCACATCTGCTGCCTTTCAGACACAGCTCTGAGCCTGGTGCTTCAGAATGTCTTTCTCGTGGCAGCTCTCCTCCCTTGTTATAGGAAGGTAAATTTCTCTTTAGTCACAAAGGGGACAGAAGCAGCTGGGACAGAAGCTCAGGAGCCCAAATGGGTCAAACACACAACTATTTTGCCCAAGCTGGGTGCCTATAACAGTTTCAAAAAAATATCCCTAAGGCTCTTAGTACTTCAAGTGTCTGTGCTAGTGCAAGCAGACAATGTATTTGGCTGGGTAATATTTGTATCTCCTTTGGCCTTGTCTTTTTCAGCCTCTTAGTTACTCAGAGAGACTTTACCAAGGTTTTTGTATCTGGTCTTACAGATGTAACGTAGAGCTCAAGGGAGATGACATATTTTGGATATGGTTTAGACTTGGCTTCTCAGGGAAACGTTTACTGTTATGATTTTACTTTGTAACTCAATACCATTTTTATATTCATCTCTGAACTCTGCAAATGTTAAGGAGCAAAGCTTTCCTACTTCCCCAAGAGGTGCAGCATAATTTTATGAACATTGAAAGTAAAGAGTAAAGCAGTGAAAAGATTTTATTGACAAAATCCATCCTAACCTGGACTGTCTCTGCTGATTTAACCACTAGACAAAGCCCATCTCTTTCATGCTCTAAGTACCTTCCAGCCACCTGAAAAAAACTTCTAGCATGTTATGCAGTCTACAGCAGGGAGGAGGACAGTTGTACTGCAAAATCTCTGTGGTCTGGGTGGATGAGCCTTTGACTTCTTAACAGTGCTCACAAAGGTCTTCTGTACTGTACCACTTTGCAGTGCTGCACATGTAGTGTTCATTCTAGATTCAATAAGAATTAAACAAAATGTCCAGCTTATGATCTAGCTGCATTAGGGTTGTCCATCTTATGTGCCACTTCATAGGTCTTGTTTTTAATTTATGTTGTTGAAAAAAACAGAGTCCACAAAAGAGTGGTATTAGTTTTATGCAACATCTTCATCAATGATCTGAGGAAGGATGTGCATGTTTGCACCTGACATTAAACTCTTTTTCAGATCATCAGGTACCCGCCCCGGTAGCGAAGAAGACCAGAAAGACCTCACCAAACTGAGACAATGGGCAGGGAGGAGGAGGAGGTGGTTTTCCACTCAGCAGAGTTGGGAACACGGGGTCAGCAGTCTAGCCCACGTTCACATTGTGCTGAGCTTTGAACCGGCACATACAGCCCTTGCTCCCTCCTGCTGCTGCTGTGCCAGCCTTGCTGATCTGGGTGAGGGAAGGACAGACTCTCCTGGCCCTGCAGCACTTCCTGAGCAGCTCTCAGGGCTACCCTGACAGTCAGGGTTCCAGTGGGACCCCATCTAGGCTTTCTCCCTGGGATGCTGTAGCACAAGAGATTGAAGCTCAGCCCACACAAAGGTTTGCTGTCTCCTCTCCTCATATACCCTGCCACGTCCACACTGTGCAGTTTTACCATTATAGTTTATTGCTGTAGGAGAATGGGCAGGTGTTGCACATACTGGGTTGATTAATCTTCCCTTAGAAATGTTCTTGTAGAGACCTAAACCCAGTCAAGTTTCTATGCAGAGTTCAACATAGCATGAGTACACCAAAAAAGATTGTTTTAGACTACTTACAGACTTACAAAATATCAGACAAAAAATAAGAGATGCTGTATGACAAGAAAGAGATGTACTAAACACACATTTACCTCTTTTGACAGCCAGACAGACAACAATAAAATAATCAGAAATGTTGACAGTTCCTGTTGTTCATAATAACAGCACTGATCTTATTTTATTCTATTGCTTTGCCCCTCAGATTCTAGTAGATCTTCTTTGAGTATAAATTCAAATAACTTGCCAGATGATGTTAGTAGATTGTTTGATGTTGTTAGCAAGTTATTTTTTTACCTTGTAAATAATGTACTCTCTTTTTCCATGCCCCCTGTATGAGACGAAATCGTAGTGCAATTTGCTTAGCTTTTTCCTTGGATGGCTGATAGCAATCAGGCACTTTGAACAATCTATGTAGGTCATTGCAAAGCTAATTAATCCTGCTTTTCAGGCTGAAAATTATTTTCAAGGAAATACGTTCTAAAACAGCTGTCCCAATGATTTTAAATAGGTTCTAATAATATGCACATTTAGTGCCTTACCAGTATTTCTAAAAAATAAAATTGATTGAGATTCCTTGACGAGACTGAAGCAGAAAGCTGTGGGTTACAATTCTGGCTTGGTGTTTCCTAAGCAAGGGAAGGAAAATTGCAAAGCTAATCACTTTCTGAATGAGCAGTATGAAAGAAAACCAGGAAAACAAGGGAGCAAAGGAAGATAGCTGGATTGGTATTTTCTTCCAAGAGGGAAGCATTTGAACCTCAGAAACTTATGGAGGAATTATGTCCATGCAATAGTTTTGCCAGGCTCAACATGGGACTTTCTTCATCTGTCAAATGCTTTTCCTGATGTATCTGACTAAATTTTAAAGGTCTGTGGATTCAGAAAGCTATAGACCTTGTGTTGGGTTTTTGGTTTTATGCCAGTACTGGATCACCACTTCTTAATTTCATTTTTCAGTGAAGAGCCTTTTTTTTTTCCTCCAAGAATTGTGCAGGGTGGCACAAAAGAAATTAATCTGTGCACTCCCTCACATGGTTGCTGCAAAACTCTCTCCCTCTGTCTGCCAAGGTGACAATGGCAGCCTTGCCAAACCCAGTATTGATTGCAGTTGCTTGTTGATATAAGGCAGTGGATAGGCAAATTTCATGTGTGCAACAGCAACAAGCTGATACAACTCCCTTGGCTTCCTTTTTAGCAGATGCATCAGGGGGAGCAATCAAAGGGTTAAACGTGGTCATCAGCACAGTAATAGATTAGACAACCATCCTAGGAACCAAGATACCACTCAATCTGCATCCAGCACAGTATCTCAAATAGCTCCTGGGGGCTGTGTTTCTCAAACTCTGCTTTATGCATCACTGGTAGGGTTTACTACACTGGTCTGTGAAATTTGGAAGAAAGCACACAAATTCCCTGTACTTCCAAGAAAACAGACTTTCATTTCATAATAAATGAACATTCAAACTCTAGCCTAATTTTAAGTTGCTTGTAAATGAAGACAATTGTGGGAACACTGTAGAGATGGTCTGTGTTTTTCTTTTCTTTTCCTGAAAACATCCTTACAGCCATTTAATGAAATGAAATTAAGAAACACTGTCCTACAGAGTGGATCTTTAGAATCAAGCTGTCAGAAGGAATTACAACACCTGGAAATAAAGGATGTATGTTTCTAGGTCAGACTGTCTGCAGTGCTGGATTCACAGATGAAAACTGAGTATAAAGAGATTTTATATAAAGAATGAACATGTCATTCCTGTCTCCTGAGAATGGCCCACCCCAAAATGTTTGTTGGGGTTATGTTCCAAGCTCATAGGTAAACCCAATTCTGAATCCATTCCTTCCTTCTCTCTTCAGAATAGTGGCAAAGGGAGAGGAAGAGAAGAAAAATTCAGGGCTATTTCAAGCATCTGGCATCACTAAACGACTTGAGATTTGATCACAATTTCCTTGAACTTTAATTATCACAATTTGAACTGACAAAAGTCTGATTTCACTCAATAATTTTAGGAGGTAAACGAATCTTCTCAAAGTGAATCATATCTGAACAGGTGTCCCAGTCTTGATTGAAAAAACAACACTGGGGGCTGTTCAATGAGACAGTACTGGGCCCTGGCCCTTGCTCCCCCATCACTGATTGTGAGCCCTGACTCCTCCTTCTCCAGAGCACATTCCTGGTGGACACGTTCATGTTGTAGCTCCCTTCCAGCTGCTGTGAGTGCTGGTCCCCCTCCACACCCAGCCCTGGTGGCTGGTGCTTCTGATGAAGCTGCAACCACATAAAGGGGCTTCATTTCGTAATAAATGAACACTCAAACCTCTCTTCTTCACAGCTCTCCTCAGGCTAAATCTCTGCATGCCTGCCTACATTCCTGGAAGCCTCAGGTTTCACTGTGTCATCCTATGCTTACAGTTAAAAGCCTAAGCCCGCGAGACAGACAGGATTTGAGACAGCTGCAGAGGTTTCAGCTTTTCTAGAAAGGCTGGTGTATCCTCTGGGCCAGGTCACAAACTGGCATTGCACCTCTGCCATTTGCTCACTGTTTTGGGTGCTTCAGAGCCCCAGATTTGAAGGGATGCATCATTGTGTTTCTCCTTAGACTTGTGTCAGGTGACATAAGTGGTCTGAACATTTGATCCACAATTTATAGGAGACTTCATTAAATGCAAGAAGTGTTAATCAAGGAGGGGGGGGAAAGCTCTAATAAGCATTTCAGCATTGCTAATTTGCACAGATGGTTGAATTGGAGGGAATATGCAGAAAGAAAAGATAGATCCTGAACATACTTTGAAACCAATTTTTCACCCAAATAGAAATAACTTTGTGAAGCAGCCAAATATGAAAGTTTGCTGAGGCAGCAGCACAGAGGCCAGGTTCAGGCAGCAAACAATTGGGTGCCATTGAGATGGCAGCACACTATTAAGAAGGATAATGAAAGTGTTTTCAAGAAATAACCATAAAAAGCAGTTTTGTAACACATCTCTCTACCTTCCTCACTCAGCATAACCTAGGATTCAGTTTCCAGTGCACTGTTTCAAACAGATACTGGTGGTGAGCATACCAGATTGTCATGAGCAGGACAGAGGGGACATAAATCACTTATCATGCTAAAAACTACAGGCTGATTGAAGGGTTAAAATTATGTCTATTGAAATAAGTGATATCCATACATGAGAAGGCTTCTAACTCTTTAAATTATATCAACCTTGTTTTCTTCCTCTATCATAAGACTGGTGAAAGGAATATGATAAGGTGCACATGTGTAAAACCACTGCAAAAACAATTTTTGTCAACTGCAAACAAATATTCACTAATTTCAATTAGAAATGCAAGACTAATTACATTTAGAAATACAAAAAAAAGTCTTCCTAGTCACAGATATTGTCCCTGTGCTAACCCAAGTGGCCATATTTTAAGTGGTGCCAAAATCTGGTCTATCTGCATCAAAAAATAGTTTGGGATTTCTTTTCTGCTTTGTGCCTCTCTGACAGCATTAGAACATACATATGAATTACACAAAATAATATTCCCTTTTAATTAAAAATCACTTAAGGTTGCCCCAGGTGATGATTGATTCAGAAGTTTTTAGGCCCTATTGAGGAAGGTGTGGACGGATTTTTGCAGTGGCCTGACAAGCAGGATAAGTGGACTTTGCAAAAAGGATACAGAATTCTTAAACTGTAATAAGAAAATAGCTGCAGTTTTAGTTTGTTGTATTAGAGATTACAATCAGTTCTTAAAGCTTTAAGGTTAATATATGGTTTAGTTAATATTCCAATGCCAGTATACTTGGTTATACATGGATTTATGGGCAAAGACACACAGTCTTCTAACTGCACTATAAATAATTGATTCATGCATTGAGCTTTTTAACCATAGGAACTAGTGATAATTGCAAGCATTCTAAAGCATATGCCAGCATAATTCCATTGTAATCTCAGAGAGGAAATCTTATCTTTTGCAAAGGCAGTAGTAAAATTCCCAATGCCTTCCCTAAGTTAGAGTTTGCCTTACTACAAAAAATTATTGGCAACAAGCTAGTAATTGTTTTCTATCTATGAAGTGGGACTGTTTAGTTTAACAGGACACACAGTAAGGTGCTTTTTGGTGTATTCCTGGAGCACAGACCTGGAAAGTGCAGGTCAGATACCACATTGTGTGAATGAGCTCCTGGTCTGGGAACAGGACAGACATTTTCTGCTCCTTTAATGTGACACTTGGAACATGCTTTAAAGGGATACTGAAATAGAAGATGAGAGTTCATTGTGTAGGTGAGAAAAAGCAGAGAATTAGAGATGTGGTCAATGAGAAGGGAGATGGTGGTGTAGGTAGAAGCCAGGCAATGTATATGACTGGCTACTTCTGTTTTTCTCTTTCTTCCCTACCTACTGAGAAGATGGACCATATCTCAGTATAGATGAACTTTTCTCTCCTTCAAAGTTATCTAAAAAGTTTTTTACGTCATGGAAATAATTGTAGCTGTACATTTAATGTACTTTTAATTTCAGGTGGTACTATTTACAGATAGAAGAAGGAATTGAAAGTTACAAATAATGAGCAAGCCTCGCATAAGCAATTCTAGTATTCCTATTGCAATGAATAATTTCAGCAATTGGACTGTTTGCAGGAACAATTTTTTAAGTAGGTATTAGAAAATGTCCATGGAAAATGGATCAAAAGAGTCATTATCTTCATCCCAGACCCCCCTTACAGAATTAGTTTCAGCTTTCTGTGAGTAAAAAAGGGGCCATGTGACTTATTCATCCTACAAAAATTACTGGAGAAACTCTGGAGAAACTGGATGTTAAATACTGATATCACACACTGAACCATTAGTGAGCAATCTATAAAACAAAATAGGTCTGGGAATGTTTGCAGGCACTGTAATTCAACCCACACTCTTCATTCTCTCCATCTCTTTTTATTCTTTTATTGCATTATATTAAACTGAATGGATAATTTAAGCAATTAAAAGGCAAAATAATTTTCCCTGCCTAGGAAATTACATTGGTTTCATTAGGCTTGTTAAGTTTTATATTGAAATTCAGTTTTTTAGTATTAGTGTAATATAGAAAGGGTTATATGGATTAGAAGGGCTAACATAAAATCTCCAAAAGATTAAAATATTTACTACTTGACAAAGGCATACATAATCAAGCTGGCACCTCCTTACTACAAATGCATGCTTGAAAGTTTAGGTTTGGAAAGGTTTTAAAGGATTACTTTTATTAAAATATCTCAGGTTACTAGAAATAGACCTCATGGTAGACAAACAGTAAACAAGGTCACATACTTCCTACCTGTTGAATAGAGAAAAGCATGCCAGATTTCTTTGCCAAAAATCCCCTTTTGTGCCTTTGTTCTAAATAAACCCAAGGCAGCTCATTGCCAGAGCCTCTCTGCTTCCTGCACCCCCTCCCACTCCAGGCTTAAGATTCCATTTCTAGAAGCAACAGATAATTGGGGATCTTTTGAAATCAAGTATTGAGTTTGCTATTTTTAGCACTGCTAATAAGGATGAACTGAAATTCTTTCCAGAATTTCACCTCTTCAGCTTAGGAACGAGTAATCAAAATTTGTAATAACGCCTTGGTTTGTGTTTCATGCTAATGGCTGAAGTGCCTCAACAGCCTTGGGAAAGGAACAGCTTGCTTGTCTAATTGAAGCTGGCAATATTTCCATGTCTTATTTCAGCTGGTAGGTACTGTAGCAACCAAGGTCATGTAAGAAAATTTCAGCATATGGTAACAGCTGTGCCTGTGATTGCAATATTTTTTTGCAGATGGTTTATTCATCATTAGATAACAGTCATGATTATTGAGGGACTAATTGGATTTTCAAACAGTTAATCTTGGAGGATGGAAGAATTACAATAGAAAAGTTTGGTGTAGCTTAGGGAGTCTCTTTATTCATCTTGCCAACTCTCAAGTTTTTCTTTAGTCTAAGAAGATATTTCCTTTCTTTGTTTGCTTTCTCCCAAACAATTTCATCACCTGCTAGAGAAGCAGCCTCCCCCAGATCTTCTGAATACTAATGTCATCTGTCTGCCATGTATGGTGCCACCACCAAAAATCTGAATTTTGTTTAGAACATTTAAATTCCTGGCATGCTGTACAGTTCAGAATGTCAGAGACCTTACTTAGGATGGCCTTGCACAGGTTTGTACAAGGTCAAGGAGATAAGATTATCAAGTTAATGAATCACTGTACATAGAGAACCAAGCTTTGTTCTTTACTTTTAATCAGCAACAAGACACTTTTTCCAAATCACAGCCCTAAACATGTTTCTGTCCAAAAAAACACTAGGAAAAAATCCAAAGAGTTGAGACTGATGCAGTTTGTGAGGATCCCAGAGTTATCAGAGGGGGGAGTTATGGTGTGAGAAGTCAGGCACAGAGGTTATTGGCATGAATGAGTGTTTTAAGATCAAACAGAATCTTCTGATTATGTGACCAAAATTCTTTCCTGGGAGATGGTGTCTTAACCAAAATAGGTGTCTTAAATGCTTTTAATTTTTTTCAAGTCAGGGCCATATGACTCCTGTATTGATTTAGGAGGAATACTTGAAGAGCAAGGTACACAAAGGAGCAGAAGTAACAGAATCCATTCCTCAGAGGATATGCCTTGGACTCTAATACCAGCATTTTATCTAATAACAGCAACAATTGTAGCATCAGGCTGTTAAGGGTTTTCATAAAGATTTAGACTACTCAGTAACATCCTATGTTTAACAGTCCATCAATATTTAGGTATGCAGTCTTGAAGACTTTTAGCCCATGGTATTTCCTGGATGTGGGCTATTAGCTACAAAAACTCATGCACAACTCTTCAGCAATTAGAAAAAAATTGCACCATTTAGTCTTGGTGGATTTCTACATTAAAATATGCTCTTTTAATTCCTTTCTCTGGAAATATGAATTCTTTTGTTTCAGCTCAACCACAAAAAAGGCTAGACTAAAAGAATACTGATGTCTTACATAATAGAATTTTTTTTCTCTATCTGATCTTTATTCTTTCTAGGCTGATTTTGCAAGTTATTTAAGGACACCTTAAAGTTACAGAGCTCTAGGAGATTGGTACAGTGGCCACAGCTCCAATGTTATGCCTGGGATCTGTGTAGTATTAGCAAATACAAGGTGTGACTACTGCACCTCTTTTGAATATATTATGATCAGCAGATTATGTCTCATTCAACCACATGCATAAAGTTTTATTCTGGTGATATTACTGAATGATGATTGCACTCTGGGCAGTTTAAAGACACAGGTTAAGATCCACTGTGGATAGAAAAGGTGATATTCCATCCTCCAATGCCCCTCTAATGAAGCAAAACTTTGCTGGGCTTTAATCTTATTAAGTCTCTCTCCTCAGAAATGGAAGAGAATGGGAGACATGCTAGTGAATGGAATAAAATCCTACTAACAACAGTCTGAGAGGAGAGACAGAAGAAATTGGCAGTAGCTGGCAGGTAAAAAGTTTGAGATCTGTACCTGAACAGGTAAAGAGGGCAAGTAAAGAACAAAGAGGGACAGGGACAAATAAATAACCAAAAGATATGCTCAGGCTGGAATAAAAACCTTATTTGCTGATGGGAGACCCTCAGCACAGCCTGACTGATGTAGACTCTCCTCACAGACAGGGAGAGCAGGTACCCCAGGGAGATGCATCTGTGGAGGTGTTGCCATTCTCAGCCCAAAGTGCAGTTGTAGGAAGCCAGGGCTGAGCACAGAGATATCATTGCACGGGGTTCTTCTTTAAAACCACTTCTATAGATTTTATGAATTAACGTCACTTGACATTTAAAATATATTTTTAGGAATAATACATGAGGATACAAAAGGAAATTATTAGAACAAGGGATAAAATTAAGAGCTGAGAGTTGTACTCCACCGTTACTTTAAGCAGATTACTGAAACCCTGTTTCTTAATTTACTGATCTTGTACAGTGAGGATAATCTTTATCCACAGGGTTTTGTGAATGGAATTTGTGAAGTGCTTTGAGGGCTGCTCCATGAAAGTCTTATAATCTGGAATTGCAAAGCTTTATTAAAATGTTTTAGTGCTTCTAAGAAGCAGGTAAAGAAAACATAAAAGCTGCAAAGTTATTATTTAAAACATCTATGTAGGCTCATTAGCATTCTGAAAGTATTCTGAAGCAGTGTACATGGATATCTGTGAGGCTTCATGAAGCCCTAGCACTTTACCACACTGGATTTCCTCCTTTTTTTAAATATGTACTTAGAAATTTAATATGTAATTAGAAAGTTTATTGAAATACGATGTACTCAGCAGTGTAGGCTGAGTATCTTGTCTGTTTAATATCTCATTTGCAGTATTCTTCTACCACAGTATTATCATACTTAGCATTATTGAACTTTAAATTATCTTGAAAGATACAAAAACCTAAATGTCTTAAAGAATTCATGTTATTTACTTTATAAGGTTTAAAACTTACAAAACCAGGTGCTACTGGTGTAACAGCTTACTAGTTTGTGTTCCTATTTTACAACATAGATAATTCTTATTGTGGATTCTTTGTATACTATGCAGATCAGTTGTGTGTTAGCTAGTTTGCTGAAAAAATGAACTGATATCTGCTTCACACAACTCCCTTCTTTCAGTCTTACTATAAACATATATTGTGACAAGTAAAGATGCTATAGTGTGCCTTTAACTGTGTAGCTAACCTTTGTGTGAAGAATTACAGGGGCTAAAAATCCATTGCCACACTGGGAGCTTTGCTTCAGAGGTTACCTGCTTCATTTACAATAAAAAAACCAGAAAGAAAATAAGATTCCTGTGTGTTCATCTGGCTTCATCTTCCAACTTCGGAACAGTTGTGGCTTTTTCTGCCCCCACTTCATGCAAGTCCTGAGCAGCACTGTGGTACTACACCCCCTGAGACAGCCCTGCCTTCCCAGGAGCTCACCCCATGTCCACTCTGCCATATCCTGTCAGCCAGATCCTGCAGCTGCTCATGGGCCTGACAAAAGAAGCCCTTGCAGACGGCAGGATGGAGTCACATGGATTCAGCATCCTACTGACTCAGTTATCCAGCAGCAAGTGTCACCCAGCTTCTACCTCTCTGGTTGTGAAAGAGGACAAAAGGTTTCCCTGTCTTGGGTGTACCAGCTCTGCTTCTCCAGCTCTCACCCATGGACGAGGCAGAAAGGACCCAGGCATCCTGCTGGGCACCAGATTGAACATGTCCTTGCCTCAGAAAAGGCTGCCAGCATCTTGAGCTGGATTACATTGCCAGCTCGAGGGCAGTGACCCTTCTCCTCTACTCAGCTGGAGTGCTGGGTCCAGCTCTGGGCTCCTCAGTACAAGAGGGACATGGACACTCTGGAAAGAGTTCAGGAAAGACCCACAAAGATGATTAAAGGTTTAGAGCATCTCTGTTATGAGGAAAGGCTGAGAGAGATGGGAGGGACTGTTCAGCCTGAGGAAGAGGAGGTTTGAGGGGGGATCTTATCCATCTACACAAATGCTTGAAGGATGGTGCAAAGAAGACACTGCCAGGCTCTTTCCAGTGGTGCTCAGTGACAAGATAAGAAAGAGGAAATACTTTTTTACTGTGGGATGGCTGAGCACTGGTGCAGGTTGTTCAGGGAAGTTATGGATTCTCCCATCTTGGAGGTATTAAAAATCTGTCTGGACATGGTTTAAGGGGGGCCCTGCTTGAGCAGCAGGGTTGGACCAAATGAACTCCAGAGGGTCCTTCCAACCTCAGCCATTCTGTGATCTCTGATCTGTGATTTTAACACAGATTTTCTGGCACAAACAAGAATTTGTCAACAAGTTTTTGAAGAGCTCTAGAGATGGTGTGTGAAGTTCTAAATGTTTGTTTTTGTTGGACATACTCAATAGTGTAGCTAAAAACTCCTTCAAACCACTAAAACCTCAAGCTAAGAACTTGCCTAAACTCCAGATGGGAGAAGGAAGGAAAGAAATTTTACAAACAATCAATTCCCCTCATGTTAATGAGAGAAATACAGGCTTATCAAAGCTCAGCTAAGTATTTTGGTGATCTCCTTCAATAGCCTCTTCTACGGCTATTAAACCAGATTTTAAATGAGCAAGGAATAGAAATCCCTCATAATACTAATTCTAAAATTAGAAACAAGGCTTAAGAACTTGTTTTCACATCTAATACACAGCCAGAGTGTTTCATTATAACAATCACAAAACATTTGAAGAGAGATTGATTTAAGCCACTGTTGAGCTGGTAGAGTGCAAAATTTAGGAAATACTTGTTCCATTTCCTGCTGCTAAAATTAGAAAATCTTGACATATTTTCAGGCCACAGACCAATTTGTGTCTTTGTTATGTGTCCAGATGCATGAAATTGTACTGATATAAAAGCAGTAAGAGTGAGAGAAGGATCCAACTTTGAAAGGAGAGATGGATCAAAGATGCACCATTGAAATCATTATCAAAATTTGTTCAAGCAATTTGAAAAAATAAGAGGCAGGCAAAACAATTCTCAGTCAAAATGATCTGAAATTTCAGTAAGACAGATGATTCTGTGAGAACAGTTGAGGTTACCTGAAGAGGAATTTTTGAAGCTGTTTCAAAATACTGATAATTAAATATTTCTTTTACCCAAATTAACCTCTTTTTCACTCCTATCTTGGATCTCTTCAATCTGCTCCACAATATTTAATTCCAACAAAGAGCTTTATTTCATTTTCCTCTTGGCCAATTCCCCCATAAGGGCTGCAGCTCTATTTATCTTTTTGCTGTATTAATCAGAAGTGCTTTACTACAACATCATTATCTCTGCTGAAGTGCAGTTTGGCCCTACTTTCCAGGCTTCTCCTCATTATTTTTTTTCATGTTAAAGTTTTTTTTCTGTTGGAAATATGCAGGTTTCTTCTGAACCTTGTGGAACAACATGGGAGTCACATGTGTGGTGCATGGCTGGAGATCTGTCCTGGGCAATCTGAGCACTTTGTACCAGACCTTCAAGCCAACAAAGCCATTTGCAAAACACAGTTTGCTCTTTAAATGAATCTAATTTGTTTTTCATCTCGTCTTTTCCAACAAAGTCTGAAACAACTTCCCATGGAACAGGACTTCCTACTCTTACTCAGTTCTAATTTGGATCATGTGTGCCTGGAAAAATAAATGAAAATAAGATAGGTTTTGGGGTGACTTATTGCTGTTTTGGTTCTAGTGCATGCACAGCTAGCACAGGAGTGTAATGCTGGTAGATGGGAACATGATGAAGCAGCCTCTTGGTCAGGCCATGCTGACAAATAAGATACTCTGTGTTTACTGGGCTGCAGGACACCACAGGTCTATGGCAATGCTCAGCTTTTTTTGTATTCCTGGTGCTGTGTGAGTCTCAGTCTGCAGCCCCAAATGGGTCAGTGCAATAGAAAGTCTCTGTTGCAGCATAGGAGCTGTGAGCTCATCCACTCACCTTTGCTGCAAATATTCCCTTTGGATGAAAAGGTTTATGAGGTTACAGGCAGTGGTGCAAGCAGCAGCTACAGCCAGGACAGCAAGGAAGGGTCTGTGCACCAGTCCTGCATTTCCTGTGCAGAAGGGGGGAATAATATCCCACAGACCACCCCAAATCATCAAACTGGTATGAACTGTACTTGCCATGCCAAAAACCAGGCATCAAAGCTCAAGTGCTTACATATTCTATGAAGTGTTTTAATATTAGAGCAGAGGGACCAGAAAAACTGCAACCTTTTGGTTCCCTGAGGTCTCCTAAAGAAGGCCATGAGGGACAAAACATGGTATTTTTTCTGTTCTTCTCTACAATATTAAACCACTTAATAGAATATGTAAGCTCTTGAGCTTTGATGCTTGGTTCTTGGCATGCCAGAGGCTTTGTTACATGTTTCTACAGTAATTGAAAGAAATATCCATCTGTAGCAATTTCATTTTTTAGCAAGCTGAACAGATTCTTGGGAGGTAGGAGCTGCAAACATATGAAACAGAATAAAATAATTTCTGTCGAGCTCAATTCTTTTAGTTCTGCTTTTGAGGAAACAATCACAGAGGAGTGTTGTAGAGGAGCCCTGGAATCAGAGCTGACATATTCACAGTCTTGGTTCAAATAATGCTGCATGCAGCCAGCCCTGGGGATGCTTACAAACCTGCCACACCACGCTAGCAGACAGGGCTGGGGTTGTTCCACCAGAGCCCAGGTGCAAGACAGCAGCTCCAATTATCCAGCTCAGACTTGTTTCCTGAGTCACAACAACTGTTAACCAAATCTCACCCACCTTATGGTTCATCTTCCCACTTTCCTATCCTTCACTCTGTTATGGTTTGTTGATCTGATTTTGGGAGAGTGATTTGTCTCCCACCCTGTTTGCTTGCATTGTGTCACAGCGGGACTCTGATCTTGGTCCACAAGTACAGATGAGACTACGTTACAATGAAATAGTAACAGTCACAGGACAGCTATTCAAAACTCAGTTAAAAATCAAAAAAATGGGATGTGCTATGAGCAGAGGTGACCTGGTATCTTGGAGGAGTAGGATAAAAGTGAAATGGAACCAAGAAAGGACTCAAGAGAAATTTGTAAAGCCAGAACTTTGTAGACATTTGGCAAGGTGAGGAACAGGGAAAATTTCTTTGAATAGTGGAGAATCAAGTTTCCACAGTGAGGTTTGTTACAGCCTTTGAGAGCTCAGAATTTTTACAGCTTCAGCAGATGGACTTCACCCAGGTAATATGTTATTTTTTTGGAACCCAAGATGTGTGGTTAGCAGCACCCCCACCAACATCTTTCATTTCTGAAGCTGGCACTGTTCTGGGGATTGGCAACCAATTGCCTGCGATGCAAGCTCACAGCACTGTGACATCCTGACCCAGAAAATCCCATCACTCTGGGGTGCTCCATTAATACTAATTCCAATCTGAAGGCACAAAACTCCCTGCAAGTAAGGTTCATGCACCATCTTACCTTTCTGCTGAAAAGCAGCAGGGATTTGTTTGCTATTGTTTGCCCTATGCTATTCTCATCTGAAATGTGTAGCTGCAGAGAAGAATTACAGTGAGATTCCTTTTATTCTGCCAGGTATTAGAGTGGGCTCAGAGCTGCATTGAGCTGGGCTCTCCAGGTAGCTGAGCACCTCAGGGCAAAGAGAGGTGCTCTAAGGCCAGGCTGTGAAATACATGAGATTTTAATTTACATTATGAACATCATAAGTCTTTGACTTTACAGCAGCCTCTAGAGAGCAAAGCCAGAGCATCTTTTCTAGGCAGGGATGATCCCAGCAATGAAATGTCAATTCAGAGTATGTTGTTCTGCACAACTCCTCATACTGTTTTATTTTTTATTGATATAGTGAAAAAATAGAATCATAGAATTGGTTGGATTGGAATGACCCTTTAAGACCATTATGTTCCAACCCATCTACCCATCTTCCACTAGAACAGGTTGCTCAAAGTCCCATTCAGCATGGCCATGAACACTTACAAGGATGGAGCGTTCACAGCACCTCTGGGCAATCTGTTCCAGTGCCTCACCACACTCAAGAAAGTGCTGGAACCTTCTATGGAGTTGACATCCAGGCTGCAGCAGTCACTGCCACCAGAGAAATCACTGCAGAGCAGGACCATGCCCAGAAAAACCACAGCTTTATGACAAGGGTGTTTAGACTTTCTTTCCCTATAGTCTGCACCTCCACAATGACAAAACAAACAAATAAAAGAGAAAAAATAACCTTTAATCTGCAAAACCTAGGTTTATGATGTCCCCTTTCTCTGGCATACAGAAATCTAGTTGCAGAACAGACTACATGCATTTATAAACAAAACCACCTTTGCTCACCATCTCCTTTGGGGAGCAACCTTTTTTCCCAGGCTGTTTCTATCCACTCCAAATCTAAAGCACCCATTCCAGTGATTGTGTCTTCCCCCCTATGAAGGTCTGGCTGCTGTCTCTCACTGTCTTCTCAGGTGTTTAAGAGGACATGTGCAATGTTCTTGGAAAACACACTGCCCTAAAGGAGTATTAGGGGAAGAAGGAATATATGGTTTTTGCCAACCAGGATAAATTATTATTATTAATGTTTGCAATGGGTGCCCAAATAGCAGGCATCAGTACAGTGCAATGGTTTGGCCTTAAAAAGCCTCTAGGCACCAAACTTTTTCACACAGCAAGATGTAAAAGGTCCAGTTTCTGTGTTTTGCATTAGTAGGGGGGAAGTGAATAGAGAAAGCTGACAGCTGCCAGATGGCACAAATAGCTCCACATTACCAAGTACATTTCTTGTCTAAGTTTATGACAGAAGACTTGCAGTTTTGCAAGAGCTCAGCCTTCAGAAAATACACCTAAAATTTCGTATTGTATGAATCAGGGTGAGTGAACAAAGTTCTCAGCTTCCTCTGGAATGCTCTTTATCTCTGGAATTTCAGGCCATCAGCTTCAATCCCTTGCTTCAATGAATCCTGAATGCCACATTAGTACCCTTCAGTCCCCTCTCCCAGCTCCTGCAGTCCTCACAGCATCTCTTCAGGAGATGTTGCAGCTGCTTAGGGCTTACCTTGGTGGCTCTTTCTCCGTATCCTTTACTGACTTGTGTGAATTCATGCTATCACCTAGGGCAGACCTGAAAAGAGAAATGTTGAGCTGCAGATCCTGTAAAATGAGTAGGGTAACAAGAAAAGACACAGGATGTTTTTTTTTAACCTTGCTATCCATTCATGGGATTTCTAACTTCATATATAAATAATCCAGAGACAAATAGAAATATTTCAACTGGGACCTTTATAAGGTACACTGAGCTAATCTTATGTAAAGGTTGAGAGAGTCATGGCTGAAGAATTCCGTGACCAGCTATGAGTGAAGATCCACAAATGTAACAGAGGGATGCAGCTTATCTGCATGCATCCTCCTTTCTGGGGGTTCCTGCATGTAGTCCTGCTCACCTGCCCAGCTAGGGGACAAAATTTTCTTGCTGTAAGTCATATTTCTTTTCTTGTAGAACAGGACAGAAGTAAAAGATTCTGTATGCTGGCTAGTTGTAAGGTGGAATAAGATGGAACTAGAAAATTTCCCTTCATATATAAAATCAGCATCTGTACTCTTTAAATAAAGCTGTAATCTGGACACCTGTGCAAGACCCCCTTTTTGCTCTGGTTAAGTTTGTCCCGCTCGTTTTCCAGGTATGGGCAGATATGAAAAGAGGCTCAGCTCTGAGTTGGTTTTGAAGTTTCAACAACACAAACAGGGAAATCTGTTCTGTGTCATCAGTATTAGGCACTGAATTTGTATGTCTGCAGCAATTGCCAAAAGATTTCTCACCCCAGCTTTGTTGTGATTCTGATGTTCTCTAAATGTCAGTGAAATCAGATAACCGCCCCTTCGTTAAATAATGTCTGTCCTCTCCCTCTGTCCAGGGGAAGAACATATTGCCAGGGACTTTTAAATAGAATGAAAGATGGGGAGTGCTGAAACAGCCACATGTACTTCAAATTCTTCTTATAAGAGTGGTTGTCATTAGCACAGATTATTTTTGTTCATTGCATATGTACATTTTCTAAATAAAATTCCCAGTAGTATTGCCCTTGTCTCAAAAAACCAGCAGGCACTCAGGCCCAAAGTTACAGCAAAAGAAAATTTTTATCTCTTTAGAAGGCAAAATAAATCATTCTGTGGGAACACAGCCAATCAGAGACTTATTGCAAATGAAAAAAAATTACACAGCTATCACTTTATTTGGATCAATGACACCTGTTCCTAGGTAGATTCAGTGCAACTGTTATGTGTGCAGATGTACACACAGACGATGCTGTTATTTATAGAAGGGTTCACAGCCCATTAGAAACCATCTTGTAAAAAAGCTGACTTTAAAACCTCTGAAGATGCTTTTAGGGAGCTTCCAGATGCTTGGATAGTCAGCCAAATCTCTGGTCCACAAGAACAGGATGGAGATCTAAAAAAAACAGGTTGTGTTTTTAATTTTCTCCTGCAATATCTCTTGCACTTGGCACTGAAAGGAAACATAATAATTCAAGAGAACCAAAATCTGTCTGAGTTCAAAGGAAAGTTTCAGTTCAATTTGTGGATGTCCAAAACTGGCATCCTCTCCCTACAGGTGGTAAATGCAACTGATGTCTCTCATAATCTTTTCTATAAATAACATCAGCACAAGGGTTTGCAAGACAGAGTCCAAAGAGAATGAGGGTAGTTGATATTCTACTCTCATCTGAATGAATGCAGTGTCAATACTGGCCTTCCTTTCTTGTCAGCACTGTTAAAAATGTTACTTATTAGTAAAAGATGTTGACTTTTTTTGTGTAACTTCATAGACTTATTCTAGAAGAAAGAAAATACTATCTGGGCTTGATCCTCTATAAGAAATTGAAATTAATGAGTGGATAAAAAAGAGGTACAGAACTGAGTTCTGATTGTGCAGTGTTCTTGTGCATATCCAGACATGCACTTGTATTTCTGCTGTATTTTCATCCATTTACTATTCAGTACCATGATGTGTTTTCAGACAGATGCTGTACCCGAGTTCACCTCCTCTTTTGTTCCTTCAGCCTTCTACAGAGTTGTTAAGCAGTGGAGGGTGCTTTTTCTTCAGGAGCATTCTGTTCTCTCAACATTTGCTGCTTCCACACAGTGAGAAATACACTTTCCTCCCAGCTTGCACAATTTAAGTCTTATCACGTAGGTAAAGGCAATCTACTGGCAGTCAAAACAGACATGTCTTACTTTGCATTTTTCATCATACCAGTACCTGTGAACAGAAACTTCACAGATTTTCAGATTTAACTACTACTGGCTTAGTTTACTTTAAATGATAAGTTGTGGGAAAAGAGAGGAGGGTAACTGAACGTGAACATGAGAAAGAACTGAGTTATTTCACTGGCCTTTCGCTGGTTGTCCCTCAGGGCAGTTTTAAGAAGGATGTTTTCAAGGAAGCCAAATGACTCTGGAGCCCTTGGCCAGCCAGTCTGGGTAACCTGTGGTACCTGGAGGAGTGCAGCAGCACCAGTGCTGACTGCACAGGCTGTGGCAGCAGAAATAGCACAGCTCCATCAAAGCACTGCTGTCCTGACCTAAAAACCCAGCTAGGGAATGAGTTCACAGCCACATGAGCTGACACAGCTACCCTGCTCTCCCTGTTCACTCTCTCCTGAGCATGCAGCGTAACACTCAGCCTGCACTACACAGTGTATTTTATTTTCTTTTCTTTTTTATTTTGTTTTATTTTAAATTTCTTTACTCTAAGTCCCCAGAGCTTCAGTGCTATGTAGGATTTAACACATCCAGCAAGGCACTAGAACAAAGGGCCATGCCCAGAAAAGTAATGAACACATTCTGTCATAACATGGCAGTTAAAGTCACCTCCCTGCCCCTGTGAAACCTTCTGTTTCTTCAGCCTCCTCAGCACATATGCTTTACCAGCTCAAACTCACTCCTGCACTGGTAAATACATATCATCAACTGCCCTTTGACTATTTATGCTAACAGAGTCTATGTCTCTGCTGGAAAACAGAGTGCTACTTCATTTGGTTTAGTAAGCTTGAAGAGGGTTTACTCAGCTGCAAGCAATACCACTGGTTGTTGTGCAGTGTGCTTTACCATCTGACCACAGACACAAATTAGTACACAAAAGAGAAAAAACTTTCATTAAACTTCTGAAATTTAAAATCTTTGCTCGGGAACAAATGTCTTTCAACAGTTCAGGAAGCACTAAGGAGAAGAGCAGTTTTAAGATAGTAGACAGAGTGATCAAGACTGACTTTTTTCCAGAGAACTGTTAGTAGCCTTACAAGTGCTCTATCATTCATGGAGCTAACCAAGCCCATGGAAAAGATGTGTCCCAAGGCTGAAGACCCAGAAGTCTGGGCCCTGATGGCCAAAATTAGAGCCAGAAGTCAGGGCCTTAGCAATGCATAATTTCTTTAATTTTGAGGAAAATAAAAACAATTACCTCTCACAGAACTTCCAAAGGATGAGGTGAAATTTGTTAATTAAAGCTTTTATTCTAAAAGTATTTCAGTAAAGGGTGAAAGAAGGAACTCAGACCAGAATCCGGAATGAGAGTCAAAACCAGTGCACACTAAAATGTGATTTATATGTCAATCTTTGCTTGGACTCTGTGTGTTTCTAATCGGTACAACTGAAAACAATATGATATCTGTGTTTTTCATAGGAAGAAAGAGATCAAAACCTAAACCTGTGCTACAATCCAGCCTTGGTTGTGACTTTGGTGACAAACTTCAGCCCTCTTCCACCACTGTGTAGTCAAGAAACTTTGCTGTTCTGGAAAGAACCATAGGATGGTTTGCCCTGGGCAGGGACACCTCCCACTAGAGCAACCACCCCATTGCTCAATGTCCTGTCCAACCTGGCCACAACTTCTCTGGGCAACCTGTTCCAGTGCCTCACTACCCTCACAGGAAAGAATTTCTTCCTTAAATCTAAACTAAATTTCCTCTCTTTCAGTTTGAACTCATTACTCCTTGTCCTTTCACTACAGTTCCTGACGAAGGATCCCTCCCCGGCTTCTTCTGGGCCCAAGGAGTATCCAAAAGGCAAACACAGCAAGAGCAACCTTTTGTAATGCTGTGTCAAAGAAAAGCTGGTACTTACTTTTTTTTTTTTTTTTAATAATCAGTTCAGTTTCACTTTTTAGCATGCACAAAAGCGTGTAATTCATAGCTCCTTTTGTCAAAATGCTATCTCACAAGTTCAGATTGATTTTGCAGAGTGCACATGTTGAAAAATCCTTGGCCTTTTGGATAGAATGAAAGAATTGCTGGAGCCTTGCTCCAGCTGAACCTTTTGAGCTGCACCAGCAGTGGTGTGTCAAGGCAAAACAAGTTTACCATCTGGGTGATGCACGGTGCTTTGTGGAAGGACTAAACTTTCATATCCCAGCAACCGTATGATATCCACAGTGAACTTTGAGAAGTATGCAGCCAGTCCAATGAGAATGCAACTCTAGGGCCCTCTGTGGCTCCAGTTTCAGTTCTAATTTCAGAATAGGAGCTTTATCTTGAAATCTTTATTCACACACACACATGCAAAAATTGAATCAAACTGCAAATGTATTTTCTTACCGCTTTGCCCTTTTCACGACCAAGGATCTCTGGCAGGCTTTGAATAAACATTATGAAGCTTTTCACTCTAACAATCTTAAAATCGCCATTTCTGACACTGGAACTAACTCAGAGGAAGGATCTGAGGTTCACACCTCATGCTCAGGGAACGACATGCTCCTGCAGGATAACAGGACACTACAGCCAGCTGCATCCTGTAATCATGTGCAACTGGCAGCTCACAACAAGCACAAGGCATTCTGAGTTCACTGAAAGTGGAAGACAAAACAACTCCAATTACTTTTTTATTTGCTCCAGGTTGGGCAGCTTCATGCAGCCTGCAACCAGGGCAATGGAGGCACAATAAGTTGTTATCTTTGAGGGAATGTGTTTCAGCTAGAAGCTCAAAGATGTTGCAAGGGTTGATCTCTGACCTGCAGGAGGGGTACTTCAACTTTTAAAAAGCTTGACATTTACATGGACTAGTTGTTTACAGTAAACCTGGTGTTTTCTCCCCTCACACTTGTTGTTTTTAACTATTGCATTAATAACTAGAAATTCATGACAGCCCAATAAAACTCATGTCAAAAGGACATCAACTCTGTATGAGCAGCCCTCAGAATAGTGCTGTTCTCCTTCAACATGATTGTCAGATTATTATTTTTAAATAACAAGTAGAAGAGACAATATCTTCTCATCCTTGGAAACCAAGCTGTTTCTTTTGCTGAGACTTAAAACAACATTAGTCTGAGCCAGAGACTAAGCATGGGAAAACTGAATGTCAGTGATTTGCATCAGGCATTGCTATTTCAGCCCCAGCCCAGGCTCACAGGAAGAATTGTCAGGCAAGTTTCAGTGCAGGCAGGATTTACAGTATAAATGTCAACAAGATAACATAAATAGTAGTGAATAAGACTTGCTGGATGATTGGATGGAAATACTTTGGTGTTCTGTGAGTGCATTGTTAGTTGTTGTGCTGTTTCTTTCTTTTTCTTTTATTTTTTTCTTCCAGGGAGTTTGCACTTAAAATATTGAATATATATTCTTAATATATTTTCTCAAAACCCAGAGTTCCCCCTTATCCCATAGCTATAATTATCCACCTCCAAAGACAAAGACAGATATGCACACAGTAACCACTACCAGAGCTTTCACAAATACCTGGGCAAGAAGCAGCTATCAGCACTCTATTCATAGTTTCTATGTATGATATGGCAAGTGCACCATCTAGTCACAGCATTGCTCACTGCCACAGCCAGGGCCTGCTAAAGCACCTTGCAAACATTCAAGCACACACTGTCCATGTTCAAAGTGTTCTTTTTTTGTTTGTTTGGTTTGGTTTGGTTTGGTTTTTTTTTGTATACAATCAGTTGGGTTCACTGGAACTTTAGGGCAAAAGTATTTCTGTAGAAAAAACATGAATATTGATAGGGCAGAAGCTTGTGGGCAGCCTTAGCTGGAACTTCTCAGTGGAAACTCACTCATTTGCAAACTCAGCACTGCCCACAAGAGACAGAACATATGTAAGTGTTTATTATGTGAATACATCTGAAGACCTATTTAAGCTGATAGTTTAATGGTCCAACATTTGTACCACAGGCTTCAATAACATTTTTTCTCCTCTACATCAAGTTCTTCCAAAGACTGGAGAGAAGAAAGAACAGCAAGGAATCCTTTTAAGATACAATTGCTTTTTTTAAAAGACTTACATCGTGGTCCTTCCCAAAGGAACACTATTTTTGCCTAGCTATAGCCACCATCAGGATACAAACAGACAGCTCTTCAACTATTTAGGATAGTTTTTGCTGAATATCATTGAATTAAACTGCAAATGTATTTTCTTCCGGCTTGCCCTTTTCATGAGCAAGGAGCTCAGGCAGGCTGAATATCATGTTTGCTGAATGTCATCAATCCCATTTCAGCCTCCTCACTTCTTGCCTCTCTTTAAACTGGGCAGTGGATGGAGACTCTCATCCATACCAGGATGTCCAATTCCTCATCATCTTGTAGTGGTCACACAGGCCGTGCCGCCTGCAAGCAATTGGGTAGAGTATGGCAAATCTAAACAGCACATCTCAGGGGGAACAGAGGAAAAGAACAAAGCCTAAGTTCCCTGCTTCTTTGAGCTATGCCACCTACTTAGATTTCCTCCCCTGCCTGAAGCTAGTCATGCCTGCTAGAGTGACAAGGACTTTGAGGACTTCCATTGTTTCCAGGTTAACTGGGTGGCCTTCATTCCTCTTCTGTCTTGGGATTCTGTGGAGACCATCCCACTGTTTTACTTCACATCCTCAAAGCAAATGCTTGGACTCACCATTCCATTGTCTCTTTAAACCAGGCTATTTCTCCATTTTCTTCTCCTTTTTTGTGTGCCTCTGCTAAGTAGAACAGGAAGCCCTTTGCTAAAGTTGTTTAGTGGCTGCATCGATTTGGGCAGGATCTTCCATTCTAAATGCTCTACCACCACTCTATTTGTTTGCTTTCATCCATGCCCCTGTAGTTGCTCTCAAAGACAGATGGATTTGAGGCACTAGTGTGCAAGGTGTTAAAGAAGCCCCTTTTTCCCCAAATTCGTGCTTCTGGAAATGATATCAATGGACATGATCACCCTGGATCTACCTATTTAGGAACTGGAGGGAGCTACTGGAAAGCCATTTGCATGTCACAATTTTGTAACTTGGCCAACAGGGCTAACAATCTCTAACCTTTTCTCTGGAGAGGAAAGTCTTGAGGCTGGGGGAGAGCCTGAATTTTTTGCACCCTTTTTCACTTATCAGTACTATTTTTTTTTAATGAAGATCATAACCGTAGGTCAGAAAAATGAAAATCTCCAGCCAAGATCAATGCAGAATCCGTGCAGTAATGAGCAAAATATCAAAAGGACTGATATTCAAAAGGAAGACGACACCCCAAGGTAGCAGCAGCAGTTTCATTGAAACTATTGGACAATTCCAGCTTTCTGAAGGGGAGAATGGGACTGGGCCTGCAGGCAGCTGTGCAGAGCAAACCTGATAAAGCTGCAGCTTCTCCCTCTTAGCTCCCTCAACCTCACACGTGCTCTATAAAGCACAAACTAAGATCTCCCCTGCTGAGCTAATCTCTTAGAATATAACAGCCCTGCAGTTGTCTAAAGAAAAGCTGCCTCAGACAGGGCTCCACATCAGAATTGGTCCCTTTATGGCTCTTTCCCAACAGTAAGCCCACACGTGATCCTTGTGCTTTCATCTCTGGCTTCCAGGCAATCTTTGTTCTCTCTCAGCAAGGAGGCATCGCTAACACTTTCTTGGGCTCAAAACTACAGGGACTACTCCAACACTCCCTGAAAACAGGCTGCCTTTCATATCTCCCAGCAATCCAGGCTCCCAGCCACCAGATCAGTCAGATCTCCTTAGTCCTCCAAGTCCCATTAGTTAGGAAGAAAAACAGGCACAGGTGAGAGTAGAGGCTTGAATCTCTTCAAAGCTTACATTTGCCCAAGATAAAATGCAGGACTCTTGTAATACTTCCAGTAACTTAAAAACTGGAAAGTAGAATGGAATAACTCCAAGTTTATTTAGCCTTTTGAAATATTAACTCTTTCTTGCTGGAAATGTTGTAGATGCACAGCTCCAGCAAGTTGTGGTGTGGCTGCATCTGCTCTGGAAATCTGAGTGAAGTTGTGTCCCTGAATTTGGTACTAAAAGATTTTTAAAAAGTAAAACACATATTTTCCCTTTTCCAACTTGAACACCTTAGAAAGTGAATAAGGCAGAGACAGGCAAATAAAAATCTCACCATATAGTGTGAGAAGCACACGCATGGATATTAGATTATTGACAAAGTTGCTGTGCATGCCCTCTTGGGTTAAAAATAATAGTCAAGCAAAATGAGAGAGTCTAGGAGCATACCAGTATACCACAATCTTTTCATTTAGCTGAATTTATATAAAATAACTTATTGGTTTTCCTTTCATCATTCTTAATTTCCTCTCAGTGACTGTTCATTTCACTTACATTCATTCATGTCATTTTCTTTATAAATCACAGAATCCTAGAATGGTTTGGGTTGAAGAGGACCCTAAAGGTCATCCAGTTCTACTTCCCATACCGTGGTCAGGGACACAAACACGTTGCTCAAATCCCTATCCCATACTTGCCAACACTGCCCTTGAACACTTTAAAAGTGTGTAGTGTCTGCGTTTGGGCTACCAAAAGCCACGTACAAGTTAGAAGAATGGCTGAATTTTACTTTCAGTTTAATTCCAGAGGAGAACAGCATTTCTCTTTGGGGAAACCCTGCTGTCCTTCTCTGCTGGCACTGATGTGGTGATGCTGCAGCTCACCTCGTCAGGAGCAGTGGCTGCCTGCAGGCGAAGGACTAGGGACACGTTCTCGTCCTCTCTTTTTGCCATTTTCCCATAACCAATCGCCGGGAGTGGGTTACAAACTTTCCGGTGTGAAATGCGAAGGGAACGGACTGAGGAGGCGCAAACGGTTCTGTGTTCAAATGCTGCCATCAAGCGGGCAGACACAGCAGAAGCTGAAACTGAGAGTAGGGACACGGTTTTGAAAGAGGAAACTGGATGGAGAGACTAAGAATAAAACAGTAATTTTGCTCCAAGCTCCACGTTATAAAACCATTTTTGGTCTAATAAAAACTCCTCGCTGAGCCTGGCTTATCCCCTTTTCTTTATATTATATCACTTTCATATTTTAGCGTTTTTTAAGTTGCTCAGTCTTGACTTTGAGAGACCATGAAGATATAAGAATGCTGTTCTGTGCCTGTAGAATTTGCCTCGATTGCTATGAACAAGGATCACATTCTTCACTGTATACCCATGGAGATCTCTGAGACACTCAGC
This sequence comes from Chaetops frenatus, assembly GCA_013400775.1. NCBI lineage: Eukaryota > Metazoa > Chordata > Aves > Passeriformes > Picathartidae > Chaetops > Chaetops frenatus. The sequence goes on from VZTR01025900.1 coordinate 65,262, forward strand.
ACAGCTTCCCTATTTCAAGGACCTACAGGGGACTGGAATGCAAGAAAAATTATCATTTTGAGTTTTAGAGCTAATAACCAAAAATTAATTAATTCAATGGTTCTTAGATCCCAGATCAACTGTTCAGTTTATATTTGAAACTGAAATATTCCCCTTAACATGAAGTCTTAGTCCTCCTCTTGCAAAGTTTTAAAACAACATTCACCGTCATAATTTTAAAATGTATTTTTATCTCCTTCAAGACAATTTAGAGAAACTTCAAAATATTACTTGATGTTAAAAAGGGCAAAATCCCAGTACATTTTCTGGGTTGCTCTCATTTAATGGCCACAGAGATGCAACAAAATTGTCCTGTCTTTGTAGATCTCAAGTGCCGACTCCAATGTGGCTTGAGCAACTACAAAAGTCTTCTCTCAAGACACTCCTTTCACCTAAGCCAGGCATAACTGGATATTTTCCTAGGCTGTGTGACTTCCAGGAACACAGGATTTGTCCATGGCTCATTCACAAGAAACTCATAGCAAAGGAGATGTGTTTTGGAAAATTCACAATGTATGTATAGTACATGTGCAATGATTTCATGTTCTCTGGATGCATATGCATGTAGTCCTGCCAGGAAGGTCCTGCATTTATAAAAACAAAAAGTGTCCTATATCTGTAGCAAACTGTTTTGCCCTGAAGGCTGTGATAGTAAATATATTTGCCAAGACAAATTTGAGAACTTGGAGAGGGAATGACATAGTTGTGAAAAGTATTGTACTCGGCCGGTGCAAACTGCCCTGTTGTTTTCAGGGATGGTTTGTATGTATTCCTGTAGCCAGGTCCCTAACACTGCTTCACTCTCAAAAGCTGAAGGTCTGTTTTAAATAGGAATACTCTGGTCCACCTGGATCTAAATATTTGTTTGAAAACAGAACCTTGTGTTATCAACCTAGAAGGGCAAACTAGCTGGGCTGTTGTGGATATTAGCAGATGTTTTAGCACTTACAAACAGAGTCCTCAGTGATCCAAAGCAATGCATACATTGTTGGTTTATGGACCAATATCAAGAATGAAAATTTAAAAAAAAAAAAGCCATGTATGTGTTTTCTATTCAGATGCCCTTGTCCAGAATTCAGTGATTATTACTTCATATATTCTACTTTTACAGCAGACAGACATCTCCACCACCATGGCTTTTTTCCCCCTCCCCAAAAAAGCCCCGCACAAACATTCCCCCCTCAAAAAAAAAAAAAAAAA
>VZTR01025900.1:66535-77507 GCA_013400775.1 Chaetops frenatus
AAGAAAAAAAAAAGAAAAAAAAAAGAAAAAAAAAGAAAAAAAAGCCCCCAGAACCCACCCAAACAAGCTCAAAACAAGCAAGCCAAACCAGAAAAATATCCACAACCTGTCTCTAAACCCCAGATATTTGTGGAACACCTACCAGTCTTTTTTTTGTTAACAGTAACAGAGGCTAAGATGGCTCAAAGAGAGGTGGTTAAAATAAAATAGCACAGGTGTGAGAAACAGACATGCATGTTTAATTCTTTTCTGGAACAGAGAAGCTAAGGACAGATACTATTTTCTCCAGACTTTCATGTTTAAGGTAACACTTCTTCCCTTTAGAGAAGGTAGCAGGACAATACACCACCAATGATAGGAAGGATACTAACAGTTGAAATCTGTTCTCATTCCATACTGTGCAAACAACCTTTTCTTCAAAAATGCTCTTCTGTCTCCATATGAAAAAATGCACTGTGATGGAGGAGCTGCCAACTGGGTCACCATGGCCAAAAAAAAAAAGGTGACGATTTATAAATATGAATTATAATTTCCTTGATTTTATATGTCTAAAATACAAACCTTTGTTACTTAAAGCCTTGTTCTGTCCAGGAGCAGACCAAGCTCTTAGGGATAGGGGAGCCTCTACTCAAAGGTGAGAGGGAAGGTGTACAGGAGGCTCAGGAATTTAACCACTGTCTCCTAGCAAATACCTAAAATTGTAACTGGTTTTGAATCAAAGCTGCAAAATACCCAGTGGAGTTATGCATGTTTCTGATTATCTCCAAACTGACCCTAACATATCACGTTAAAATGCACAATAGTGAATTATCTGTTAAAAATACATTGGTTTAGAAGAAGTGTGTCAACTCCTGAGACTCATGTTTCATGGCTTGAAATTCAACTCTGCTTACCTGGTTTTACATTCATCTGGGTTTCTAAGTCTTCTTCAAACATCATTACAGCTGGCTGAAAAGTTGCTAGGTTTGATAAACGTTTGTCTTTCCAACAAGGGCTTTGAGGAGGAGCATCTTCACTTAAAACTTTCACCCTGTTATCTGGAATTCAACACTTTCAGCAGTATTATCTGAATACCAGTTTTCCACTTAGCACTACCTTGTAATGCTATGATATGTGCAAATATTATCAACAGTGCAGCTGACTTGCTATATACTTGCAGCAATTCGGAGAGATGTTAACAAAATAATGCCATGTATGTGCTTGAAGGCTTTTTTTTGTAATTGAGCAGCAGTTAATGGATTTGGGAATAGCATAGTTATGAGAGAGCTGAGAATAAGCTGCTAATTGTTCCTATCTAGGGTGGCTGGGGAAATAAATTGTTACGCAACTGCAGTTAAAGACACCTTTAGGCACTGCAATTGGAAGTGATTGGTTTTGTTGTTTTGGTGGGGTTTTTTTTCCTTTCGTTTGATTGTTTTTCTTACAGGGAGCAGTCAGTGTCAGGCTGGCAGTTGAGGAAAGGAAGATAAGAGATCCAGGAGGGTCCTGCCCCAGGGTGGGACAGACCCACGGCCTCACCAGCAGCACAAGCTCAGAGAAACCCGGGCTGGTGCTGGTAATGGGGCCCACTGGCAGCTCCAGACACAGCAAGTGACGAACCAGGTCCAGGGGCCATCCCCGGGCTCCTGGCAGGAGCCAAAGCAGACAGGGCCAGAGACAGGGCTGGAGCACTGGACTGGACACAGGGCTGGAGCACAGGGCCAGAGACAGGGCTGGAGCACAGGGCCGGACACAGGGCTGGAGCACAGGGCTGGACACAGGGATGGAGCACAGGGCTGGACACAGGGCCAGAGACAGGGCTGGAGCACTGGGCCAGAGACAGGGCTGGAGCACAGGGCTGGACACAGGGATGGAGCACAGGGCCGGACACAGGGCTGGAGCACAGGGCTGGACACAGGGATGGAGCACTGGACCAGAGACAGGGCTGGAGCACAGGGCCGGACACAGGGCTGGAGCACTGGGCCAGAGGGCCCTTCCAGCAGATGGGTTACCCACAGTAGGTAGTCCAAGGAGCAGCTGCAGGCAGAGGTGGAGCCCAGCATGGCCACAGCACAGCTCAGACCAGAACCAGCAGCACTGGGCTGACCCAAAATGGGCAGGAGGTGGGTGAGAGCCCCAGGCCAGGTTCCTCAGGGAGGTTAAGACTTCTTGATGCCCTCAGACCCCCGACAATTTTATGGCTTTCACGACCCTTTGCGTGTTTGCCACTGCTGCTTTTGATTCTTGAAAACCTTGTCCTCTCTTTGAAGTGTGACAGAAAAAGCAGAAGTGAAGAATTAAAAGCAGCTGTCCTATTTCAGGTGACATGTGGCATCTTATCCTTTCTCCCCATGACAGAGTCATGAAGGATACTTCGCTCAGCAGAGGTCTTTGAGGAGTATTTATAGAAAAGTCAGAATCTGATCCTTTAAATCTCTACTAGGTCTCTAAAAAGAAAGACATTGAACACCTTTCTAACATTTTAAAATAGATAAATAGAACAATTTATAGATGCAGCATTTCAAACAAGAGACCTTTAACCCAAAATTAATATCCCAAAGACCTCTAAGATTCTATAGAATCTCTCTTACAAGCACGTAAAAATAGCAACACTGAGTGAATAGGTGAGACATCAGTGTGAATTTGCTCCTGCTGGTTGCAATCTCTAAGGCCTTAATCAGATATAGCAAATGAGTTCAGCATGGACACTTGTTGCAGAGTTTGCTGTAGAATAAGGTTTAGAAATGAATAAATAAACCAGTATAGCCCTTAACTGCTGTTTATTAAAAAAAAAAAAAAAAAGGCATTACTGAGTAATTTGCAAGTACTGTACTTGCCAAATCAACTATGCACAAGACAAGAAAGCTGCAATACAGTTCCAGGGAGGAGTTATTTTTTATTTTACAAAAAATAGCTGCCTTGAAAAGAAATCAAAATAACATTCCTTGCTTTCTAATCCTTTTTTTTTTTAACCTTTTATTTTGGGGAATGAAAAAATCCTTAACAAGACAGATACATTACATTTCTTCATTATCACTCAGCATAATTTACAGCAAATATACCCACAAATACTGAGGCCAACCACAGGCAATAAATTTTACATATTGCTATGAAAAGTTGCAAGATGCTGCTTGGCTTTCAAGGGCCTAGATGGCAGTGTAGTTCTTAGTGTAATTAGTCAATTTGATCTTCTCTGGGAAGATAATATTAACTGAGAGGTTCTCCCCATTGTTAGACTTCAGAAAAAAGTTCTTTTTCTTGCGCAGGAGATGACTATATTTGGCATTAGCAAGCCACATTTCACATTTTGAAAAAAAAACAATCCCAGTTGTACCCAAGACAACAAGACATGTAAGCAAGCCCAGCACAACAAAACATATCACCTGGCTTCTACTCAGTAAGGGATCTGCATTTTGGATCGTTTCTTTCACTGTTATTTTCAGGATTTCTTGTTGTTGATGCACTGATCTATGGTGAGCTTTGGAGGGTGGCTTGTAACTCTGCATATGCTTTGTCTCCATATTCATTCCAGAGAGACTTGTGTTTTTGCTGGGATGTCTGCAGGTCACTCCAACAAATTCTGGTTTACAGCTGCACTGAAACCCCCCCTGGGGATGCTCACTGCAAGTCCCTCCATTCTCACACGGGCCACTTGCACAGAACGTGACACGGCTGCTGCAGAGCTTTCCTGCATAGCCATGGGGACAAGAACAGCTGAAACCCACACCAACATCTGTACATGTTCCTCCATTCTCACATGGGTTGGATTCACAGTCGTCTCTATCAATTTCACAGAAGTTGCCAGCGAAACCAGAAGGGCACAGGCAGGAAGCATGGGGTGCAAAACCATTGTCATCAATGCACGTTCCTCCATTCTGGCAGGGAGAACTAGGATAGGTAACAAACACAGAGACAAAATTGAAGTCCAAAGGAAGAAACTATTAGGAAACACTTTATATAATAAAAAGAGCTGGTTTTCTTTAGAGGAGCCAATTCCAAATGCAAATCCACTGAAATCAGTGAAGCTGAATCAGGAATGAGTTTGTTCAACAGCTTTGTCAATACAGATTATAATATCTTCTGCTGGCCCTTCGGGCTCTGTTGTCTTTGCCCCCTCCCATCAGGTACTCAGACACATGGATAAATTCCTCAGAGCCTGCTCTTCTCCAGGCTGAATGACCCAGTCCTCAGTATCTCTTTATAGGAGAGATGTTCCCATTCCTTAATCATATCCATGGCCCTTCACTGGACTCATTCCAGTATGGCCATTTTTATATTGGGTAGCCCAGAACTGGACCCAGCAGTCCTGATGTGTCTCACCAAGACTCAGGATCACCCCCCTGAACCTGCTGGCACTGCTGTTCTTAATGTCCCATTTCTTCTAGAGAATAGAGAGCGATGGTCTCCCTGCTCAGGTGGAAGTGAGATTGTCTCCCTCAGTTAACTGTGGATATATTTTTATATGTTGGTTAGGAGAAAAGCACAGATTGGTGGAGCAGAAGTTTCTGTGCAGACAGCCTGTGTGCTGACCACTGCTCTTATTGGGCTGTGTAGAACTTATCCTTCACTAGAGGTGAGAACACTGGATGGGAATCACTGCAAGTTTGTTTACAAAAATCATGAGAAGGCATAAATTCACCACAATAAAATGTGCAAAAATGGTCCACATAAAGTCATACTTATTATCTGTTACGTCTTTACAGTATTAATAGATCAAACTTGTAAAGTTTGATAATAGTATCAGCAACTATCAGAAGCATTGTGTATTTTAGCACAGAGATACTTCCACTTAGAAAAGAATTCTGAATGATAGAAGTGTAGATTTTAAATGCATGTCAGAAATCAATATTTACCCATTAATAATGCAGGGTCCTTTCTTGAGATGGCAGTTTTTTCCTGTAAATCCTTGGGCACACAGACAAATATAACCTCCATCACCAGTCTCTATACACGTTGAATTATTGGTGCAGGGCTTTGCAGAACATGGGTGAATATCTGTTTAAAAAAACCCAATAGGGCTTGATTAATCTAATGAGAAAGAGTAAATGGTATACAATACTTCAAATAAAATATAGCTTTAACAATACTTAATCCTGGATTCTATAAATTCTGATCTATTCCCCCTTTGTTAAAATGGAGTTCAGATTGTTCAACTATTGCAAGCAATTTCAACTTCTTTCTGTCGTTCTAGCTCCTGCTTGCAAAATGTGTTTGAATTGCTCCATTTTGTAAATAAGTAGTATTAGAAATAAAATATTAATATGGGAGGAAGAATTTCTACATAGTCTAGCCATACTTTCACAATCTTGGCTTCTCCATGAGCAGAATTCTGATAAACCAATCAGGAAATGGGAATTCTCCCTGCTCCCTGCCCATATCATTATGTACTCATGAAAAAAAGTTTCATACAAACACGGATCAGCAATTTACAAAAAGACCTGTTAAAATTTCATCTTTTGGCTGGGCTACATTCAACCCTTACATAACTGTACCAGAATGCAGAGCTGTATGACGTCTGGACCCAAAGTCACACATCTCATTTTCTTTGCAATTGCCCTGCTGAGCCACTTCCCACTCAAATAATTACTGAATTTTAAAAATAATTAAGACTAAATAAACAAACAAGAGCATATTTTAGCAAGTTACTGCAGCAGCTGCAGAGAAGTGCTGACTGGAAGGTATCTGTGACACATATACACACTTTCTAAGAAGATGAAAAGGGATTTAGGGCATTCCTATTTTACTTCCCACAGCATAACCTGAAATTCAGATGATATCATGAGATACTGCAAAATTTTAACCAAGGCAAAACAACAGCCTTACCTTTCAAATACAATCTTCCCTGGATCAAAGGTTCTATTTCCTAATGTATTAGCCTGTTCTCATTGCAAGACAACAGCTTAGCATGGACTTTGAGTGTAAGCTCCAATTACCACAAGAACCAAAATAATCTTGAATGCCTTATGGAGCAGTGTTGTTTGCCAGCTATTTTCACAGACTCTAAAGGCAGCTAATAAAGAGTGTACTTTGATGGAGGAGAAAACATGAACTTTGATGTAGGAGAATGGACATTCTCTGATATATATATATATATATATGTATATATACACACACACACTACTGTCAATAATATATATCAGGTATTTAATTTTAAAACATGTCTTAAAAGGGTATTGTACCAGGTTCTTTTAAAACAATACATAAATAGCCTCAATTAGCCTGTTTTCTCTATTTTGCTTTACCTCTCAAAGTGACAACCACCGAGTAACTGAGATGAAAACTCAAAAAACAGGATGGTACATTTACACATATATCATGAAAGGCCTCAATCCATTACCCAGAAATTAATGCATAGTTGCATCAAACTAAGTTGTCATGCTGTAGTACATGAAGCAGTCACTGAGAGTCTTCATGAGGAAGATATGCTCAGTAGTAGTTTGTCACACCAGAATTTTCAGCCCCTGTCTCATGTGAGCATTCTAGCACAGGAATTAGAGACTCCACCTGTACTCTCTGAGTTTACCAACACGTGGCCTTGGCAAAGCAGTCTAGTGACAAGTAGGAGAATTTACTCCCAGCTCACACTCTCTGGTGGCTTTTTAGCCAAATTGAGGCCAGGGTTCCAGGAGGAGGTCATGGACTCACTACCACGACTGCGTAGGCACAGCCAGGGGTGACAAGCTGACAGATCTGATTTAGTGGATCAAATACTCTGACTGGGCTGTCATTTTCTTCCTGGAAACAAATTAACCAAATTGATTTTCCCTTTGTTATGGCCAGTGTTTGATGTGGTTTCTGTGCCGGGCAGTGTATTTCAGCTGCTGTGCAGGCTGGTTCCAGGGATTCACACGCTGGGTTTCAAGGCTGTATTTCCACAAGATGAGAAGATGCCATGGCATCATGATTCAGTTGGACAGGCTCCACTGCAGACAGCTTAATCATCAGTGTTAACACCAAGACCAACTCACAGATGTCTTTCCTCAAGTACCTTGTCTGTCCCTGTGACTGCAATAATAGTCACAAATGGTACCACTGATTCTGCCCTACATGTTTATAGTGGGTCAAGCCCAACCCATAACCTGCATGTCTCTAAACTATTAGGAAGGTCATTCTTGACCTGAACTGAGAACCAGGCTGCCCATTTTAAAAACAGCTACACAACCAGAGGCATTAGAAAACCAGTTGGTGATCTAAAACTAGTCCAGAGAGAGGACCTTCCATGACCAAAGCCAGAGATCACACACTAACTTTTCCACAAAACAGAAGAAAAGAGGTATCATCACCAGTCCAGATCATTTTTTTTCCTTCTCTGCTTAGCAAGCAAATAAGCTGCTAAGACTATATCTCTATTTTAGAAATATTTCAGTTGTTTTTATGGCCAATATACTTCAGACCCTCCCATAGTTTTCCATTCTAGGTTTTTCCTTCCTGTTCCCTAACCTGATCAAGTTTCATTTAATGATACCTGTAAATGAACTGTAGCTACCTGTAGTGACTTTTTACAGCCAGGAAACTGACACTGACTTTTGGCAGAGGATGATGAGATCAGGGGCTGAGCAATTAACCCATTTGAGGTTTCAGTGCTTTATTGGGTCAGGATAACAATTTGTATCAACTTTCCAGTAGCAAGAGGAGGAGGAGCACCCTTCTCCTGATCCCTTAAGGCAAACAATGTGTTTAGAGTAGGTAAAACCACTGAGATGAAAGACTATCAATATAACATTGCTGCAGATGAAAAAATAGTTATTCTTTTGTCTGAAAATTCTTGTCAGCTTTTCATGGGGATCTAAATTCAGATTGGCAAAGAAGACTCTGATGTGACTCAGTGTTGAGAAAAATAATAGTTTCTGTACTTTAGCAAGGGATATCCTTTATGGTATTATAGTACTATCTTAATGAGTATTAATGTTTTTTGGTAAAGATGTGGGTTCAATTTTCAATGCATGCTTTGCATCATAAGTAGCAATTGCAAGAGGGAAACATTGCAAGGCTTGGAATTGCAAAGATATATTAATACCAAGAAATTCACCTGTGCAATTAAAGTTTTCAGAACTATCTGTGAAGATGCTACCTTTAAAAAGATGGAACTTCATATTCACTGATAAGCAACAGAACTGAGCCTCCTAAGGTGGCAGGGATTGTTCTGTGTAGCTTTAGAAATCTCTGATTGTAGATCAGAGAAGGACTCATTCCTTCTCATTAACTGCAACAAGAATCTAGGTGTCTGTCTGAAGTTCAAACACGTTTGTGAGAAGTGTCCAGAACAACCTCTGAGAGTTTCTAGCCACATCTGCACCACAGATGTCTCCCCTGCTGCCACAGCTCCTGCAAACACACCAGGACTGACTTTAAGAAACCTCTGTCTGCTCATGTGTGCAGTCAGTGAGTAGAGGCTGCAAAACCTGACAAGAAGGTAACTGAGTACCTGAGAACCTTGCACCAAACCCCATATTCCTGCAAGGATGTGACCCACCTAAAAGCTTCTGATTCTTTTAGACATCTTGAAAATCTTATGCAGTTCAAAGTGTCATCAATCACCACTTTGGCCATGCACTGGAGAGCTCAGGCATGCTCTATAAATTACAAGCCATATTCCAACAAAAGCCTGAAAGGCTTTTGAAGAAAATGAAGAGAAAATGAGGCCCTGGACACCTGTCCTCTTGCAGCTGCAGCTGTGTGGGCTGGACAGGCACATCCTCCTGGATGCTCATGTGGTTTCCATCCCCTCAGATCTCTCTGACTGAACATTTGCCTGTGTCAGCCAAAATAAACCATCTCAACAAAGGCCAATTCTTCAGCTTGCTTATGCTAAGCTGTCTGATTCTGACTGGCAAAGGGTGAGAGAGTGCACACAGAGCTGTGCTTGCCCCTCAGACCTGAGGGGGAAGTGGCAGCCTGTTCAGGCAGACCTTCTGCTCAGTTATAATAATGTTACTTCACTGAAACATCACTGGGTTAAGTAAAGGAAAAAATAAGCACAATGTTTTCCTTTCAAGAAGTACTGAGAAAATAGCATATATATACATATATATAACGTGCTACGAAAATAATTAAAATTATTTAATATATACAAAAACCATGTATTTTGATTAGAAGGGTTTACATGACAGCAAGGGAGCAGTTGTTTGTTGGCCTCTTATCCATGATAATTAATGTTTAAAATAGAACGAATTTACACCTTGTTCACACATATGCCCAATTGCAAAGATACTGCGTTGCTTTTGCCTAAATTATTATAGAAGTTCGAGGTTTATGTGCTGCTGCCCAGAATCTCCTCATTATCTGGAGCTAACATTCAATATTTTAAAATGTTCTCCAGAAGGACTTTGCGTGTCTCCAACACCAGATGGGGCTGCTTCCCCTCACTTGCTCAAGGAGAGAAAAGGATGTGCAAACCTATGTCACAGAGGCTGCCAACCCAACCCTCCTCGCAGATGCACTGCCAGGGCTTGGCACAGCTGCCGTGCAAACACCCAGGGAAAGGAACACACTGGTTACAAAGTGCACCCTGCCAGCCAGGTTGACACCTGAAAGAGATAAAAGACAAGACAGAAACATAATTTATTTTTAATAAACATAATTACAAGGATGCCACCCTTTTTTAGGCACAATAAATAAACTTTTGCATACCAACTGTATTTGAACAAAAGCATGCCATCAGTGCTTCTGCGATACTAGAAGCAGTTTATGTGAAGAAAACTATTTCATTCAGAGAGGAAAAAAGAAAAGCTAATCAATGTAAATCCTTCATACTAGAAAAAGTAAATTAAATGGGTATCTAGACATCCATGCTCTATGATTCCAGTTCCTGTATCCTAATAGAGGGCTGTTTCATTACTGTTCCATATTTTCAGACACCAAACCATTTTTGGTTTCTAGCTATCTTACCAGGACTATGAGTTATTGAAGCTGACCACTCCTGTGCTAAAACCCCTGTCTGACAGATCTTTTACCTGCATTCACTGGGAAATTCACAGAATCCATTCTCTGGATGGCAGCCAGCTTTACAGTTCACGCCTGGAAGAAGAGATTTATAACATCAAACCAGAAAAATCAGCACAATAAGTCCCACATCATGTCCTATACACATTACTGATGTTTTAAAAGAACCCAGACTACAAAACGTTTCGTTTCTTTTTTCTTCAAACACATTTTTCATTGTAAAATTTTAAATTAACCTAATCTGGAATATGTTATAGAATGTTCCTATAGGGCAAGTGAAATGATATAAAGCATTAATCACAAAAGAATACAAAATTGCTTTAGCACACGCAAAGTGTACGTAATATCCCTATACACTGTTTTAAAGGGATAATGTCAGAGCCGATTCACGGATGTCGTTTCACGACATGCCGCTCCAAATGCATTGTTTCAGAACTACTTGAAACACAAAAGTACTTCTAGTCTGAAAAAAAATCCATTTACAACTACTTACAATAAAACTGCTGAATTCACTTCAACCCTACATCGGATGAAAAGAATCATTTTCATTAAATCATGCATAAATAACGTAAGCTAAGGAGGAGAGACCTCAGCCGCCCTTTCTGTTTCTGTTTGTTTTTAAGCATTTGCACCAAGCAATGCTCCTCTGAAAGATCACCGCTACGCCAGCGGGAGCAGAAATGCTCTCGGTCCGCTGCCGAGGAAAAGCCTCCCGACGACAGCAGCATCCCCGGCTGGAGCGAGGGCTGCGCAAGCCTCTGCCATCGAGGGGCTCCGGGAGGGCTCCCATCATCGCCGCCGCCCGCCCGGCCCCGGCAAACTCCCCAAACTTTCCCAAGTCGCCTCCCCTCCCGAGACACGGCCGGGTGCCCCCGCTGTGCCCCCGCCGGCCTTACCTGGGGCTGCGGGGAGCACCAGGGGCAGCAGGCAGCAGCAGCAGCAGCAGCAGCCGAGGATGCCGGCGGCGCGCAGCCCCATGGCCGGGCCGGGGCCGCTGCGCTCCCCGCGGGGCTGGGCGGACGCGGGGCCGGGCAGGAGGCACCCCCGCCCG
>VZTR01025900.1:77580-106216 GCA_013400775.1 Chaetops frenatus
CTGCTCCCGCGGGGCGCTCAGGGCAGGCGCGCACCTCCAGCACCTCCAGCAGCAGCTGCAGCACCTCCAGCACCTCCAGCACCTCCAGCAGCTCCAGCAGCTCCTGCACCTCGAGCACCTTGAGCAGCTCCGGCAGCTCGGCCCCTGCTGCGGGCGAGGGGAGGAATCCCGTCAGGGCGCGGGAGAAGGGAGGTCCGGGGAGAGGGGGAGTGTTAAACACGCCTCTGATCTCCTTGAAACTTAGTCTGGCTGTCCGCAATAGAGCTAATTTTGGGGTTGTCTCCAGAAGTCTAAAGAATTCTCAGTCATTGCCATCAGTGCTCCGGTTCTTTCAGGAAAGACCCAGCGAAGGCAGGGGAAGTAAAATACTGTTATGTTTCTGAGGTTTGAGAATTCAAAAAAGACCCCAGCAAAACGCCCCAAGGTGTACCTTTAGCAGTCACAGAACAGATGGAGAAAAAGCATTTCTTTTACCACGAGGCAATTTAAATTTGCATTTTATTCTGTGACTGTACATTTGTCTTTTATATCTCTTTATTCTTCCTTTGTGCTGTCCCCTAAGAAAATAGACTGGCTATTTCTTATTCTTTGTCTTCCTCCTAGTTCATTGTTTTCTTTTAAAGAAGTTCTGCCTGGTTTTAGGATTCCTGAGGGACCTGTTTTTTGCCTGCTGATGCAGTGCTTTCCTCCACCAGACCTCATTTACTAATTTGTCTGCTTTTATGTGAAGCAAGTAGAGATCCTTATACTATGGTGAGAAAACTACACAGCTTTTCCTCTAGAATTACAAGGGGCTAATTCAAGATTACCTGCTTGAAAATGCACACACTGGAAAGCACTCATTAGCTTCAGATTGTCCATGTAGTGGTATTTCGAGATAATGATGTCACATAGGTTGAAAAAGTTTGCTGCCAGCAGTGCTGCCTTTTAATTTTAACCAAGAATGGAAGAAGTGGAGGACAGAAAAAGGAAGAGTAGAAAATGAGGTGTGAGTGGCAGACACTGCTTCTTCAAGGCCCTGCAGAAGCTTTGGTATCTGAGATAAGCTAGGCCTATCTGACTCTATAGGCACACATTGCCTCCATGCTTTTTCTGATCGTCTTGCCATCCTTTCACTGAAACATTACCTTTTTGAAAAGGTTGCTTTGCCTCACAGCTTTTGCCCTAGCTCACCAGGCCAAGCCTTGCCTGGGGTATTGTCAATGACACCCTTGAGAACTGGAGTGCCAATGATGACTGCTTGATCCTTTACTCTGCCCTTCTGTGAGCCTGTGCTTCTGCAGGGTAAATATTAGCAGCTCTTTGTCTGTTCACTTTGCTTTTATTCTTAGTTACTTGTTCACACTCAGGTTGTGATAGACCCAAGGTTACCCTTAGGTGATAAATTCTCTACTTGCTGCTGTAGAAGCCCTGCTATGTTAGACCTTTTTTTGCATTTTTGGACCAAGACATAACCTGGGTAGTTAAAAGGGTTCCAAGCACTTTGTGATTCCAGTGGTATTACCTTGACCAAGGTAATACCACTGGGAGGCTTTAATCTTTCTGCCTTCTATCCTAGAAATTTCTCCCTGTATTCCTCTTTCTTCAGACCTTAAGAGTAAAGAATCTGTAGAAATCATCTGTACACTCATCAATGTCAAATTATCTTCTCTAATTTGCATTGTAAATAGAGGCTCTGACATATGATGACACATTTCTTCTGTTTTCTGAGACAACTAAAGAATACCTGCTGTATTGTTCAAAACTGACATCTTACAAAGAATCGCTAGGAAAATCTGGTTCTTACAATGCTATGTACAATGTTATAATAGCCATTGCAAACTTCAATTTTTGTACTCTCCTTGCTTTTCAAGCTTCTTTTTTATAGATATGTTGTTAAGCAAAAGTTACCTACTTTTTGTTAAGCAAAAATTACCTACTTTTTAGAACAGCTCTATTTCTTACTCTCCTGTGTCTCAGGGGTGCCTCTTAGATTGCTGAAAATAGGAAAAACCTCAGTTTTCCCACCTCTTCTACTTTCTTTAACTGTTATCTAAACAAAACTTGCTAATTCTATTTCTAGGAGGTCATAATCCTTTTCTTTTAGAGTAGAGTCTATCTGTTGGAACAGAATCTGCCCAGATACTAACCCAACAATAATTTGAAAACAGAAACCCAGCATTCTGTAAATCCAGGCTAATTCTCTTCTCTCCCCTTCTTCCACCTGAGTAAACCAAGCTGAAAATCATTTTTACTTAGCTTGTTTACTGCCAAAAGCAGTGGAGGCGTTTATCTTTCATCCCTTGAAGTGATCTCATCAGCCATGAATATACACAGCCATAAAGTTTTAGGCTCTGTTACCTGATTGTACAAGTCATACAGTGCCTAGTGCTGTCCATTAGAGGAAAGCTCACCAGAGGCAGCTGGAGCCCCAAGGAACTATTTTTCACTCTCTCTGAAGGCTGTCCTATCCTTAGGTGTGCTGGGACCAGATGGGCTGACCCAGGCTACAAACTTGCTGGGTTTGAGCAGAGCATCCTCTTTGCTTTCCCTCGAAGCCTTGCAGGGTCCCAGGTGCACAGTGGCATTTGTCCCCCCAGGCCAGCTCGATTTCTGCTCCCTCTGGCTCCTCTGTGAGCTGACTCAGTGCACTGTGCTGGCAGCTGCCTGATGAGGAAAACATGAAATTACTTCTGCTGTCACCATACCCTTTTCAAAACCATGTTTGTGCCCTCACAAAAGACAACAGGTGAATGCTTGCAGGTGTCAGTGTGGAGACAGGCACCTCGTCCAGCTCTGGCTGTATCAGGGCACAGAAACCAGAAGCTTTTTCTTCACAGAACAGATTTCACCACACACAGAAGTCACAGCTATCACCAGTGAGCTACAGATTGCCAAAATATATTATAGTTTTTAGCGTGGCAAATTTTCCCCGTTGGAATGGTAGCCAAAATGTGTAGAGCTAAACTATATAGCAATAATTTACAGGAGTTAAAGCCAAACTCATTCCCTTGCCTTATACTGAAAATCCTCACAGCCTCCCTCTCTAACTATTGTCAAAGCAGTAGCTCTGTGCTATCTATCACCCAATTACTACAGCACAGAGAATTCTGCCAGCTGTTTTGGAAAGTACATTATATGAAATCTTGGCTGCCCTGAAGACTGAGGCAAAACTTCCATTACTAGAGCAGCTTTCTGCTGTCTGTAGCAGGCTTGATCAAAAAAGGAAATGTGATTTTCCTCTTTCTCTGTGTTAGGAATGTCAGAGATTTTGCCATCCCTGAGATCATAGTCTAGCCCTTTATTGATATTTTAAGGAAATAGACCTAAATGTAGAAATCTGAAATATTCTGTAACATTCTACATTCAAAGTTTTTACTCTGCCAGATGCATGAACTTAGCAATTAAAATACAGGGTCAAGAAAATGGCTTTGTTAGTAGTATTGCATCTTAAAATATATTTTTAAGTACTTGCCTGAGGCTAGAAAAATAACTTGACTTCCTACATAAAACATAACTAGGTCTGAGACTACATTTCTGGACAGGGGCTGACTGTGTGTACAGAGGGGAGAAAGCAAGAGAGGGAAGGACAATCTCTCTATTAAGGCACAATGTTCTTATGGTTTTCTGAATTGACAGAATAAATTATTCTGTCTTCTGGTTGGAATGGATATTTATAAAGAAAAATGGACAATTCACTGTGAGACAGACATATATCAAAATGAATAGCTTAGTTTTGTCTTCATGGAGCTTGAAATGATAGAAAGCCATCAAGGATTAAATTTTTGAAAGAGAGGGAAATTCAACATGGAACCATTGTTCAAGGCTTTTGGAAAATTGTCCACATGTGAATAATCCAGAAAGAGAAAGCATTGCCACATATTTCTGAGTGTGTGTAGAATCTGTTTAAATTTAGTCTTTATAATAGCTCTCTCACTCTATGATAGCTATATATGGAAAATGAACAGGAAAACAAACAGATCTAGGGGAAGTATATAACAGAAAAATAAATGCATGAAGAAATGTCTTATAAAATTGTCATTTATCAAAACAAAACAGAGGCACTATGACAATTTACAACTTTTACATGCTGAAGACTCCAGTGTGTTCTGATACTAACAGTTTCAACCTGAACTCTAATAGTTAGAGGAGCCTGCTGTTTTTAAAGCATTTAACTGGCCCTGATGGAGGCTTTAGGTGGCAAAAAAGAAATGAAAAACAATCCACATGCCTTTTTAGACTGATTACTGCTGTCAGAACTCTAGTTGCTATTCAGTCTTTGATTTTGTCTTGATCTCAGCTGGATTTTTTGCAAACTACAGAAGCAAGCTGTTATTTTCAGTCTTAGTGCTTTCTCTGATTTTGAGCCAGTTTAAGGGAAAGCTGCTGCATTTGCTTCCCTTATATACAAGCTGTAACAGATCCATTGTTGTTATTTATACACCCTCACATATGGGGATGTTCTGCTGATTCCATCACATGCCAAAAACATTTCCGGTGTTTTTGATTTATTTTTCTTCTGACAAAGAGATCAGATCATTCCCTGTGTTGTTTGGTTGGTTGCTTTTTGTTCAGCTTTCTCCAAAAGATATGTTTATTTTCACAAATAAGCATTTTTTGTATGTGTCCACTAATTTCAGAAATCAGGTGAGCTTAACTCTGTCATAGTCTCATTTCATGGGGCTTTTTTAGTTCTCCCCTCTTGCATTATAAACATCTCTATGCTGTACAATTCTTTCCTTTTCCATAGTGTTTCTAATTAGTTTTTCTTCTGATACTCTTTTTTAATGTGGTGTGTTATCACTATGGTTTTCATTGCTGTCTCTAATGATATCATTAAGCAATAAAATGGAACCTAAACTAAGTTCTATTTGCATTATTACAGTTACCTTGCATTTTGTCTAGGTCTGTTTAATCTTTAATTTGTTACAGGATATTATATAGCCACCAGTTGAAAATGATCACTTTTGATGAAATTTCTACTGTTCTCTATCAATGCATTTTTTTCCTCCTGGGTAAGGGACACATGAAGAAACTGTCTCAAGAGTATCATTCCACTTGTAAATGTGATTTTATAACAATTGATGCCATAGAAATAATTATTTGAGAATTAAAAGAACCCAAACCAGAAGGAATATCTGAGAGGAATAATAGAGCAGAATGTGCCAGAAGCAGTCCTTTTTGCCCTAGCCAGAAGCTCTTTTTCTCACTCTAGCATCAACCAAATAACATAGAGATTGGCAAACTGTGAACTCTTTAGACAGAAGTAATATAAGAAAGTAATTTTCACAAAGGCATACAACCTGTTTCCTTTGGTTTAGTTCATAGATCTGCACTTCCCAAGAAATTTTTCTTCTTTCTAACCTTATCTTGAAAGAATTTGCAAGTGAATGACAATTATTTTTTAATGGTGCCTCAGTGATATATTTTAAATTGTTAATGCTGGTAAACACTTGCAATCAGGAAGCCTGAAAATTTTTGCATAACAAAAAGCATGACTTTTTACCCTGTAATTCCAGTGAAAAATTTTCAATGAAACAAATTAATTACTTCAGTGAGTTTATCCAGCACTTAGAAGTTATTAATGTAGAGTGCTCAGTGATAGGGATCATTTTATAAAGTGTGATTTGAGATTAATGTTAGAAATTAATTAAACAAGAATATAATTGTTGTTGTTGTTGTGCCTGAAACACCTCCATTTCTTAGTGGTGAAGATTAAGTAAATTGGCCAAATCAAGGCTGAATTAACTGTGGCTTCTTTTTCCCAAATCAGATCTAACTGATAGGATTTTTGCAAATCATTTAAAGATAAATAACTTGATAGACAATAATAAGTTCGCTGAGATGCTGCTTTTGCACTGGTTTGCTGTTGGTTCCACATCACAGAGAGAAAAGCTGAGGCATAGAGAAATAAAGTAACTGTTCAAACTCACACTTGTGGCTAAGTCAGGTATTCATGGTTATATCTTCTGCACCCTTCTTTCTTATTATTATTATTATATTTTATAACAAGAACCTTAATAATGAGGTTCACCTTTGGAATGAACTACGGACTGGAAAAGAGGAAGAAAGAAATTAGGCAAAAAAAAAGAAAAGGAGCTGTTTGGTACAGGCCATGTTAAAAATTGAAACTAAATACAGAAATCCCTTGCATTCTGAATTTCCAATGATGGCCATTGGCAAGGGAAATACTGGTTCTTTGTGTCAGAAGTGGGCACAGTTTCAGTTTCCTGAACCAACATGAACTATGGATCTTCTGCTGCAATGTCCATGTGCTCATGTTCTTGGAACAGTGATATTTTTATATTTGTCTTTTATAATCTGTTGCTGCTAGCATGAACTATGGTGGCTATACATTGCTCAATCTTGCAGGTCTTCTATAAACTAATTAAATGTTTCATCTGCATATTGCTTGTGAATTTGAATGTATGCACAAGTATGATATTTCTGTTCCAAGTGCAATAATCCTTAGGCATTTTGTTCAAATGTGTAATTTTCCCACTGTTCCCTTCAAATCTTCAAACAGAAATGTGTCATAAATCTTTTGAAGGCTGTTCTCTTGCATAATGAATCACTTAGTGTTCTGATTTAGTAGTGTTCACCATTACTATCATGTAGATTTTGCTCTAGTCTCCCTGTTATACCTTATGAAATTAGATTTTTAGGTGGTGATAAAACAGTGGACACAACAGGGTTCTGGGAACTGGAAACAGAACAAAGAATCTGTAATAGATTATGATTGCTGGCTTGCATTTTGCTTACTATAGGTAAAAGCCTCTAGGGACAAGGAAGAGAATAAATAGCCCTCCCTTTAACTGCAGCTTTGGAAGGCAGTGTAAAGCAGGTCTGATATGAAAGACACAGAAGTGCTTTCCATTATGTTTTCCTAAATGCAGAAAACGATTGATTTTTTTCTTATATAAGCACTGTATTTTATTACTTTTTCATCTGCTTGTGTCTTTATTATGTGTTTGTGCCTTATTTTTATAGCTGTGTCTTACTTTGAGTTGATAAACTCCTTAGTTCAAGGGCTGTATTTTTATACTGCATTTCTACAACACCAGTCCCTGTGATGAGCTCCTAGGAATTTTGACAATACCAAGATGAGGTAACATTTGGGTTGCATTAAAGATCTTGCTAATGCTGTCAGGACTGTAATCTGGCTGCACAGGAGACTAAATAAGAAGACAGAGAGGTACTTTTTACTCAGAAAAAATATGAAAGAACACAATAATGAAAGCAGGACAACAAACTAGAACACAACCACAACAAAATAACGTGACCGCAATGATCTAGGACAGAGTTCACTGTTCCCATGGATCTGAGGGATGGGGCTTTCTTACTGCTTCAGCATCTGTTTGTGTCTGTTGCAGAAAGTAAAAGTGCAAAACCTGTGCAATGTTATATTATTATGTTGCTTTTGAGGTGGAAAAGTCAAGCTCCCAACAGATGGGAAATGATGCAAGAATTAAGACCCATATGCAAACTTAATTTGGCTTTTTTGTGATTATGCTTTCTAATTCCATCTGCAGTCTCATCATTACATACTGTGTTTTTTCATGGCACATCTGCCTGATTGAGTGCTCACTTTTTAAATAGCTTTTCAGTATTTTGTTTACTCATGTGGCTCCTGTGCCTTACCTCTTGCATTTTCCAAAACCTGTTCTAAAGAGTTGTTGAACTTTCTCTGAGACTTCTCATGCTGTTTGTATTAGAACCCAACAGCTACAAAAATAGAAATGAACATATTTTCAGAGCATCTCTGTAAGATAAGGCAGTACTAGCACATCCATTTTAAATCTGGAGAACTGAGAAACAAAAGGAATAAAAAGCCCAGTTCCCACTTGTTCTGTGTTGCCAATGAAAGACTTTTTTTCAGTGCATTTAGAACATTAGACATTCAAAGCACAGCTCTCAAAGACATGAAAAGCAATGGTGAAAGCACAACACCTTATCAATCCAGGCTCAAGTGATAAACTGCATAGCGTGCTCTGTACCATGGGGGTGGGGCAAAGTGTGGGAAATTTGTTTAAGTTTTTTAATAATTACCATAATTTTGGCCCGTGTCTATGTCAACCCTATCCTGAATCTTGGAAACATTTAATGAATTTTGGCTGACAGTAATTATGTAAACGTCAAGAAAATAATTTCTTCATCCAGATGTCTGGCACAAAAAATTCCAGCTGGAATAGCTGTAAAGTTGATTAAGTTCTCATCTGTCTGAAAGCAAAGCCCTATGAGAGAATGTATCCTGCAGTGTGAAAGATGGGTGATTCAGAAAGTGTCCTATCAAGCTCTGGAGAGTGGCAGGGTGGGTGTGAGCCCGTAGGACCACAGGAGCAGATGATGAGATTCCATCAAAGGGATGTTACAGACCACAGAGAGGAATGGGAATGAGAAGAACAGTGAGGAAAGAGAATAAGAACAAGACTGGAGCAGTGAGGAAAGCACAGGACAGACACAGCTGGAAGAAAGCAGTGTTTAGTAGACACACCACTTCACAACCCTCATAGAACTCCCTCACCCACTCGTGCCACTGAATCACCACACTGCCCAGGAATCCCATCATGAGCCTTGGCTCAGCCATCCCCCCTTTATTGCCACTGATTTAGCAGTGTGTTTCTCCCTGTTATCCAGTAATGTACAGGAGAAGAGGAGACTATCACTGTTTCCTGGCAGTTTCCTGGCAGTTGCTTTTGCTCCTGAGCCCGAGTCCACCTGCTGAGCTCCTGGGGCTGTGCATGTGCATGTCCCTGAGCAGGCACACGGGCCCAGTGCTGCCCCGAGAGCAGACTGGGAAGGGATCTTGGCTCAGTCCCACAGGAGCTCAGAGACACATTCCTGCTCGTGCTGTGATTTCCCTCACACACCGTGGAACAATGGGAGTGAGCTGGAGTGGGATGACCCATTTGTTTGGTTGCCATGACAGTGTGTTACCCAGCAGGGAATGCTGCTCTGAGCAGCCTTGCTGCCTGGCTGCTGTGGGATGATGGGTGATACCCTAAAAAAATAACCTAAGAGAGTCGGCCACTGTCATTTCACAGCCCTGCATTGAACTCTGCAAGATGAGAGCTGCAGCTCATCTGAAGTGACAGAGGTCTGCTCTCAGAATTTAGCATTTGTTTGAAAAGAAGGTTATGGGTTTTCTCTGAAGAGGGATTGGATGGACGAGATGGGGATTTATTTATTTTTTTTTAATTCTAAGAGGGGTCATTTAATTTCTAATGTTGCAAATGAAATACCTAAGGAGACCAACAGTGGCTTATAGATGTAGGGACAGAACTGTATTGACATTGCAGCAGAAAGGATAGTTTCTCTGGGGTGGAAGCTGCTGAGATCTATAAGTGGGTATGCATTGGAAACATGTATAGATATGCCTGAGGTCTGATTTCGAATGGTGGATAAAGATTGCTCTGTATTTGACACAGATGAAATAGGCAGCTCTTGCTCTCCCTACCATGAGGAACTACCTCAGCTGGTGTAGAAGGGAAAAATACTTCACCACCAGCTTATTAGTGCCCAGAGATAACTTTCTTTAAAGAAATACTGGTTTCTCAACTACAAATCACACAAGACATATGCCTTTAAGGTTTTTACTGAGTCTTTGAGGCATTTTCCATATGCCTTACTTAATGTTGCAGCTTCTACAAGATAAAGATGACTTTTCTCTTTAATTTTGTACTTTGTTATAGAAGTGCTTATGATATTATTATTATCACCATGATTATTATTAAGGATGAGAATAATACTTTGTATTGCTGTAGAACCTAGATATTCAAAACAAGAATCTTGTACCAGGCTCTTGCATACTTGCATACCATACATACCTCAGTGCATACTTGCCTGTTTTTATTTAAATTTCTATATTAATTATTTTCAGTGTATGTCAGTGAGTGAGTAGATAATGTATCCCTCCAGATAATGTAATTTATTTCTATTCTTCAGGACATTTGGGAATATACATCTGTTCCTGTCACAGGGAAGGATGTGCTTTGGAAATCTCTATTCCCTTGACAAGAGCAGCTCTTAGCAACAGGCAATTTCCCTGAGTATCACTCCTGGATCTCTACTTCCTCTGTTTATTTGCTGTTAACAAGTTTGGCTCTCCTTGGAATTTTGGTTCAAATTGGCTCTAAAACAATGCCAAAGGAAAGTGGTGCATACACAGTCATGTAAGAGATGGAACAATGAAAACTTCCATTTGGGTTTCTCCTTAGCCTACATGAATGTTTTTACTCACCAGTTTGACTTGCTTTTCAAGAATGAAGAGCTTCTTCTCCCTTTAATGGGATTTGTTCTGAAGGAATTTTCTAATTTGTATATCACTGTAAATGGGATTTACCCATTTATGGGTTTACCAAACATAGATATTGTGAAAAATGAATTAATAACTTTCTTTAATATGATAATTGGTTTTCTAGACAAGAGAAACAGCAATTAAAGGACATACCTGGATGTCAACCAAGAAGTTAGGCAGGTTTAGGAATGGTATTCTTCAATTTAGTTGTCCAACTAAAACCATGCTGCTGTTCCCCTCCCACTCCAATTGAAAGCACAAAAGGGAAAGATCACGGGACAATTTACTGGAAACAGCAATGAGATAAGAAAAGGAGCAGCAACAGCAACAATATGAATAACAAAGGGTATAAGACAAAGAAACAACTTACACAGACAACCCCAGCAACAGGAGCAGCTCTTCCCTGACACTGGAAGGAGGCCCCTTTTCCTCAGAGGGGAGAGAGAGTCCCTTTGCTGCCCCCAGCAGTGATGTGAGGTGGTATCAAATCACATCAGGGTCCTGGCCTCACCCCTCATGGCAATTGCAAAAAATTAACCCTGTCCCTGTCTGAAGCCAGGACAGTGGCACATGGGAATTCAGTTGAGTGCAAAAGTTGGAAATTAAAGTGCAGGAACTGTAACCTTGGTGAGAGGACGGTTAGAGAAGGGATGGCAATAGGAAAAGTAGAAACGGAAATTATCTGGCTGGACAGAGGGAGATTATTGGAGCTCTTCTTGAGTAGTTTTTCAGATTAGCCTTGTCTAATATTTTCAGTAATGATCTCGGCACAAAAATGAGGAATGTAATGAAGAAACTCCTCATGTTGCAATTGGTCAATATCAAGATCAGATCTCCATAAAAGAAAATAACACAGGAAGAAGCAAGTGGATTAATAGGAGGTGAAAGAAGTTAAATTGAATAGCATGTAAGTTTTTTCATTTGAGTACTTGGATTTTGAAAGTCTGGACCTCATCCGTGGGAAATGTCTGAGGAGAAAGACCAGACCATGCTGCAGTAGTGGCTCTGTTACACAGCTGCTGAGAAAAGCAATCCATGAATGGGCTCTGCAAAATCCTCTTAATCTGAAGTGTCCCCACAAGACAATCACTTATTTGCATATAGGGACCCAGAGAAGTGCTTGATGTGTGGTTCAGAGGGAAGGAAATGGTGTGACCTGGGGAATAACCAGTGTGATCAGAAGAGAATGCTGAACTCAACCCGGACTGAGAGCAGCTGCTGTCTATAAATGTATCACTGAGGGCACGACAGAACTACCTGTACAGAGGATAAAGCTAGCACCAAATCAGATTGGTTTGAACTGGTTGTTAATTAAATTTAGCTAGAAATTTGAAGAATGTTTGCAAAAGAGTATAGAATAACCTTTAACAAGGAATATCAAGGGCAACTAAAACACGTATCCCAAATGGGGTAAAACCACTGTTTTGAAATTGTTACTGTTTGGCCTCTAAACCTATCATATAATATGTCTTACAGATATAACACTTTCCCCTGTTAGTCTTGTCAAGTGAAGAATGACCAACTTCTAATGCATATCCTGCAATTCAAAGAAATGTTATGTCTGTTTCCATTTTAAGACTTCCTTCTTTCTTGTTCCTCTGGCAATTATCAAGTGCCTATACTGGCAGTTTCTACGTACTTAAAAGCAGCAAACCTCTCAGTCTTTCCTTTTTAAGGCTGTTGTAGAAAACGATTAATTAATCTGTTTATGTCTATGTATATAGGATGAGTGAGGATGGCTTGTTTATGTATAAATAAGTGACTGAAAGGAAACGAAATAATTTTAAATGAATGCTACATTTGGAAAATTTTTGAGACCCGTGGTTAATTTTGTTTCCAAGAACTGCTTCTAAAATGTCATGTAGTTTGAGCTCACACATTCACAAGCCTCCACATTGTAACAGTTTCCTGGGACAGCCATCATGAGAGGTCTCTGCAGAACAGAGATGAACCATGGGATTTCCAGCTTTTTCTTGTGCAGGGTTTGCCCCTTGGAATCCAGATTAGAACTGCTGTCTCTGGGGTGAATGCAGTCTGGAATTTGTCCCCTGTTAGTAGTGGAATTCATCCTTCAGTATTTGCTTTCTTCATGCAGTAGGCTACCACCCATATAGATGTGAAGTACTTTTGGTGTCTTCTTTTAAAGCAGACCTTAAACTGTTATATGTTGCATGGATATCAAGAATGAACTGGACAGTAGAGTTTGATTTCCTGTGTGGTTTCTTCAGATGAAAGTCAGGCTTACACACAGGCACTCAGTAACAGATGTCCTAATGAAAGATGCCATAAGAAATCAGAGTGAAGTGTGTTCCAGGAAGCATAACTAAAAGGATAAACGTGTGAGATTTATAAAGAGAAATACACAAAGGATATGTTTGCTCACTCTAATGGGAAGTGATATTTTAGGAGAAAAGTTCATATGTGTCTTACAAAAGAAACACTGAACAGGTGCCCAGCCTTTCTTTCCCAGAACATGAGGGAGGCAGCTCATGCTGATGCAGAACCCAAGTGCATTTTAGCCACAAACTACACAGCAGTGCTGGTGTCTGTAACAGAATTGAAGAATAGAAACATAAATAGCTTATGGCTTACTTTTCTGCTTAAGATAAAAAAGAAAAGGAAGGGAAAAGGAGGGGACTTTGCAACACTAAAAGCTTGGATGATGCAGAAAGTCAATTCTTGCTTCTGTCTTTTGATAAATACACAATGCTATTGAGGATATTGGCTCTCTTTCCTGAGGAAATCCAGCATGCTCTTAACAATTCCTGTACTTTGCCAGGCAGACCTCAAAATTACATGGCTAAAAATGTAATATCCTTCTTTCCATACATGCAGATGGTACAAATAAGTAACCCTTTGAGATCAGATAATTTAAAGATGGCTGAAATTTTCAAATGAAGCGTTTTTGGTGGAAAAGATGGGTTTCTACTAGGCAGAAATATCTGCTCTCAGAAATTTCTTATTTTCATTATAAATCTGAAAAGGGACCACAACTAGAGAAATTTCTTGCCAAGTTTTGAAATTTTTTTTTTCTTTCATGTGTACAGAAGATCTAGATGGTCTGCAGTAACTCTTCTGCCTTTAGCTAAGGCTATAACTCTTTTACTAAAGACTTTTTTTAGAAAGTGATAAGACAATTTCTGTCATTCTATAGAAATAAATGATCTTGATTCAATATTCCAACAAATAATTTGTGTCATCCAAGTGTGAGAGGATATCATCATCTCACATCTGCAACAAATAACAGTTTAGTAGAGGAGAAAATTATAACCCCTTACTATAAATGTTTATTTTTTGCCTTCTTACTGTATGCATATGATCCGTGTGGAATTCCCTGTTGTTTTAAAATGCAACTTGCTTGGCCTACTGCTGGGATAATACCTTTAGTTACATTTCCTATTATGGTTTATTCAAGGGTTTATTCAACCCCATTCCCCAGAACACTTATGAAAGTTGTACCTTAAAAAAACCAAACCTTAAGGTAATATAAAGTAATATTATAGATTTTCATTAAATCTCACTGAAAAGGGTGGACTGTTGTAACAACAAGACCTTGAGGTACATTCAAAAACATATTCTGATCCTGCTACAAACAGTGGTTTCTCCCACCAGAAATGTTTGCCTCTTACTGCTCAAGGTGATGCCTGAAGTGGCTCCCTAGAGACAGAGAGCAGACAGGAGGGAGGGAATAAAGGTGGAGATTTATCTGCAAGGCCTTCCAAGGCCCAGCCTGGGGAGCCAGAGGCTGCTCTCACAATGGAGTCCAAGATGGACCCCAGGTCATGAGTTCTTCACTCCTTTAGAGCTTTGCTCCATTTGCAGATCAGCATCAATTCCCCAATTAAAACTTTAGCTAATGATGGCATTTCCCTCCAGCTCACCCCCCCTTCTCAAGATGTTGGGTTGCACATTTTGGGCCCAGGACAGTCTGGGTGTCCTTGGAGAGCAGGCTCAGAGTGGCTTTGTTGTGTCCATCTGAACGTGAGAGAGCAGCAGCTCCCAGCTCCCAGGACACTTCAGAGTTACACACTGAGCACTGCAGGATTATGAAAAATATGGAAGTGAAAAGCCAAGGCATCACCAGTGACCCGTGCAGTGGCACGCAGAGATGCACAGAGTGGGGTGTGAGCAGCCAGCTGCCACCGCAGGAGGAGCTGCTCCTTGCCAAGGCTCTGCAGCTCCAAAGCTGCCTGGGCTGCCATGAAAGCTCTCAAGGACTTTTGCATTTGGCTGGGGGATGCCCACACAGCAGAGCAGCCAAGCCACAGGGAAGGCTGCTGCAAGACCTACATTTTGGTCTAATCCATTCCTTTGAGATTGGCCAGGAGCAGGACACTAAGAATGCCACATTTCATGCTTAATCCTGACTGAAAGAGGTGTCAAAAAGCTGTCAAAGGCATACACTTCTCTTAGGTCCTCCTGGGTGTAGAAACATCACTTTTCAAGTGCTTACTCAAGCAGTGGGGAGGCCTCAAAGAAACAAATGACCCCATCACCATTCTTTTTCTAAAAAATATCCCTCAATTATTTCACTTTGAACTACTCAAATAGGAATAAAAGTAAGTATAAAATAAGAATTATGAACAAGGCTTATTGTATTTTTCATTATATAATTTAGCAATTTTTTTTTTTCGGTACATGTTAATTTGTCTTGTAGAGGATTTTTGAACAGACAAATTAAATTAACACTGCATCAGGACACAGAAGTCACATAGATTCAGACGATATCTTTCTGATGTTCTTAAAATAGAAAGCTTTGTAAATACCTTTGATAATTAACCAATGAAATATTAATTGCACATATCCTTAGTGGGAGATACTGGATGGCAAAA
This sequence comes from Chaetops frenatus, assembly GCA_013400775.1. NCBI lineage: Eukaryota > Metazoa > Chordata > Aves > Passeriformes > Picathartidae > Chaetops > Chaetops frenatus. The sequence goes on from VZTR01025900.1 coordinate 92,689, forward strand.
TTGAATTATTCTCTCATGCTTAACAATATTTTTAGCTTTGCAGAAAATCAGATGTGTTGAAATTGGGCCCACACAGAGTTATCAGACTTTCTATTCTGTCTCTCTGTATAAAGTTTTGTGTTCGATGTAGGCATGGGATTTTGCATGTATGCAACTTATTTCAGGATTTCCTGCTGCCCTCTCCTATGACCTGGAGCTACTTTGAGCTGTACAAGGACTAAAGGAGGAAAAGAGTCCTGGTGGGGACAAGTAATGGCAGGAAGGGAGGGAATAGAAGTACCTGATGGACACATTTCATTCCTCCTTTAGCCTCTGACCCAACATGCAGTTATGCAAAGAGAGAACATCCGTAATTCTTCAGCTGGGTTATGAACTGAGAGAAATCTGTGCCATAGTTTGTACAAGGCCTGGCTGACCTTGAACATTCACACAAAGCTTCCCCAGAGTCAGCTCCCACACTTGGATAGATGAAGACCATCTGTAAGACAGATGGGACAAAGTCATGTTTTCCATGGTTTTACAGCTTCTATGGAAAACCACTGCTGTGAGTTATCTCCTTCCTTCTCTCTCCTGTTAAGCTGGGTTGGAAACAGGATTTGAGAGTCCAGTATGTCCTAGGAGTCACCAAGCCTAGGCTGTGGTGGGCCAGAGGAGCACTGGGAAGCTGGGGAAAAATACAAGGGGAGCATTGTGGTTTTACCGGGTTTGATGCTCACTTGCTAAACTGTATTTTTAGCAGCAGATTTCCATTGTAGTAGAAATCAGTATTATATCTAGAGGAGACCTCATGTTTTCATCAATACAGTTGTCTGTCTTATTTGGTCTCAAATTCCTAACAAAATTCTTAAATCTTCAGCAGTCACTGTCTTGGACACCACTTGTAGTCTGGATTTCTCAGCAGGTCTATGAAGTTCTGGCAGATATCACAGCCTGTCCTTCCTAGCAAATTCCTTCTCAGCATTATTAGCACTTGCTCTACATTATTCTGGCAAATCATAAAAGTATCTGGTGTGCTACTACACTCTGTGCTCCTCTGAACACTATACAAATTCTATTTCATGACTTTGGGCTGAATGATAACTAGATGGATTAAATATTCTTTTCCAATTCCTTTACCCCTTCTCCATTACCAATCTCCTTTGCTTTCACATTCCCTCCTTCCTCAATCCTTTTAATGTCTTCTCCTCAGTTCCTACAGAAGTTCCTCCATCTTTCAGTTATCACCTGCACCAAAGGCCAGAAAGAAGCACATAAGTGTGCCTGAAACTATGTGCAGGAAACTTGCTCCTTTTCAAATAAGAGGCTCTCAGGAGGAGAATCATAGAGGTAATAGGAGTTTTGATTTTTGGGGTTTTTTTTGTGGGGTTTGTTTGGTGGGTTGGTTTGGGTTTGGGGTTTTTTGGGATTTTTTGGAGGGTTTTTGTTGTTGTTTTCTTCATTCACTTTTTTTTTTTTTTTCTAAGGATGTTTCTTACTTTAGGTCTAGAGAAGGACAGATTCATTTCCATGCTGGTGTAAGTGATCGATGCATTTGCATGCTAGTGTAAGTGATAATAAATTAGCTGCCTAAATCCCTGGTTCCTTTTCTACTGAGAAAGTAAGAGACTGCTCATTAACATTTCATACAGCCTCTGGATAGAAACAATATATCCAGAGTCAATAAACAGCTCCTAGATTTTGATTTTTGAACTCTTTGGCTGCCTAAAAATAAACCAAGGTTTGCTACAAAAAAAACCCACTTGCTATGAAAAGGGATTCCTTTGGGTTGAGATCACCATAACAGAGCCATTGACATGACTGTGAGTAAATCCCTTTGTGCCCTTGGAAATAACCTGAGTTGTGGTCATGATGGAGTAAAATGTGGCTGCTAAAATACTTATGGTGAAAAAGCCTACAGCCTGGATACTGACAAATCCTGGAGCTATTTAGGACCTTTTCACCAGGTGGTGGGTTTTTTCTGTGTGTGTGTTGTGTTTTTGTTTTAGTTTGGTTTTTTTGTTTGTTTGTTTTTGTTTGGTTTTGTTGTTGTTGTTGTTTGGATTGGGGTGGTTTTTTGTTTGGTTTTTTTTTTTTTTTGGTTTTGTTTGGGGTTTTTTTTGGTGGTGGTGGGTTTTTTCTGTGTGTGTGTTGTGTTTTTGTTTTGTTTGGGGTTTTTTTGTTTGTTTTTGTTTGGTTTTGTTGTTGTTGTTGTTTGGTTTGGGGTGGTTTTTTGTTTGGTTTTGTTTGCTTGTTTGTTTGTTTTTGTTTTTGTTTCCTTTCGGATAATTTTTTTTATTTGTTTGGTTATATTTTTTTACAGCTCATAATTATAAACAACATTCTATTTAATAATAGCAATTCCTAGCCCAGGACTGATTGTGTCCTCAGCAGTTTCCAGAAGTCATGATTTTCTTATTATTGTCCTATGCAGAAGAGTTGCCAGTGTTGCAACCACTCCTGATCACTGCAGTTTCTTTCACACAGGCAACTACAGCTCCTCCCTCACATCTCTCCATTTGATTCAACATTTCCTCTGAGTTTCTCACATTTGTTGGTGAGAGAGGGGTTTCTAGAAACACTCTAAAAAATCCAGAAGGAACTGCATTCCCCAGCCTTGGCTATAGAAGCCATTTAACTTCATATTTTTGTCATTTGCAATCACATGATTCTTACTTGATTATTTTTTCTGACTCTTGGCACAAAATTTGAGCATCTGGTCTTCTTTTGAGCAGGTTTTTTTTTGGAATTTTTATTTCAGTTAGATTTCTACTTTCATGTCCATCTACTCCCTTTCCTTCTGCCAACCATCCTCTCCTCTGCCTGCCCGTTTGTCTTTGCTTTCCTTTTGCTGTTTCACAAATCCCTGAGGATTCTCTCTCTTGTGTTCCAGCTGGGATTTTCATCTTCACACAGATCCCTTGCTGAAACGTGGCTCCATATTGTCCTTTACACAATCTGTCTGCAAGTCAATTCTTTAGGCACATAAGCACATTTGTGCACACCTTGTGAAATAAGTGCTGATTCCAAAAGCAGTTTTTGCAAACCCATAAGGCCCTGCTGGCAGGAAAAGTTTCCTCTGAAGTGAGTAACATTTTTGTGTAACAAATACAATTTTTTCCCCCCATGCAACAAGTACATATCTTCTTCTGTGAAATGTGAAAGGATTTATCTGTGAGTATGAGAAGGTGCAATAGTTTCTTCCCCAGAACTATAAAAAGAAAAAAAATGCATTTTATCTATCTAAGAGCAAATCAGATTTAGCCAATTGACAGAATAAAAAAAGCAGTCAAAGTAGTCTACTAAAATACTGACTGATCTGAACATTTCTTGATGTAAGTGATTATACCACAGATAAAACTTTTGTCCAAACACTTGGACACATCTCTGTTATCTTTATTTTAGATTTTTTTAGTGCAATGCCCCTAAAGGGTAAAGGTTCTGTCTCTGTGGAAGAACAGTATGTACATTTGTTTGCTAGCAGTCTGTCCTAAGCAGTCCATAAAATTTCTCATCGTTTACAAAGGGAAAAAAAGAAAGTAAGTCTGCAGTTCACAGCAAAATACCTTAGAAACTCGTATCAAAATGCCCATAAAACAAACATTGCAATTATTTTCTAGGGAGAACACAAGAGAAGCCAGCAATTCTGATTCTAGTATGTACTTCAGAATTGCAGTATCTGCTTTGTCTGAACACCATGCTGTGAAAACGTTTGCACTATGTAAATGCATCTAAATCACCAATTCTACACAGAATTGATTACAAAATCACAGTGATCAATTAAATCTATAGTCTCTAATCTGTTCTAACTCACAAACTAATGCTGATAAAGCTACAGGCAGGATTGCAGGAGGGCACCCACTCCAATGCCCTGCAGCAAGGGAGAAACAGGGAAACCTAATCTGCTTCTCATAAGTGTTTTTTCAATATTAAAAATCTGTTACCGAGGGGAGCCCATGTTCTCTCAAGGTAAGCTATTTCCTGGTTAATTATCACCACCATTAGAGAGTTTTCCCTAGTCTATTCCAAATCTCCTTTGATACAATTTAGCCTCATTACTGCTTCTCCAGTTCATTGTAGATGCAAGCAAAAATTAATTCTCTTTCTCTTTGCACGAATGTATTCCATGTAAAAGTTTTTCCATTCTAAGGTCGTATTTTCTAAGCCTTTCTATATTTTTGTTACAGGCAGTGATTTGCCTGAGCATTTATAGACTAAAAACAAGTTTGGATAAGACCTTCTGCAAATTTGGAAACCAAGAGATAAAATCTTTCATGCGAGGCTTAATCCAAGTTGGCTGCATAGTAAATGTTAGAAGTGCCTTGTGGTTCTTCACATAAATCTTGCCTAGAACAGGAATAAAGCCTTATAAATATCATGCTTGTAAACAGATTTCTTCCTGGATGAACAGAAAGCAGATCCGCAATTATAGAAACTAATACATCACAGGTAGACGGAGATCATCCTCTGCCAGTCTCCTAGTCATTAAAATTGTAATAAGCTGATAATTAAAGGTTTACTCAAACAATTTACTGAACAATTAGTACTTGGGTGTGGCTGAAAGTGCTCATGAGGGAACACTGAGCCCTCCTCCAGCCAAAAGGGAGATGGAAGAGGCAGTGAGTGGTTGTGGCTGCAGATTTCAGCCTTTGGCAGGAACCCGGGTGCGAACAGGGAAACGGAGCCCTCTGTGCTGCTGATGCCTCAGTTTCCACTGCCCACCTCCATCCACCCAGTCCCTGGTGAATGGTTCTGGTAACACATAGGCTTGCCAAGCTGCAGTGCAGCAGGATTCTCTTCTGCCAGACAGCAGCAAAAGAAATGCAGTGGATTATTGTCATGGCAAGGCAGGGCCTTGCTGGAGGCAGGTTCAGACCACAGCAAGAAGTGATGATGTACATGGAAGATCACAAATCCTAAATAGTGCAGCTCACAGGATTGATTACCCGGCAGTGAGAACTGACAAAAGGAGCAGTGTCTGGGAATTAAGGCATTGCCATCTCAGCAGATTTCCAGCCAATCGCAAAACCCTCTTGCACAGATAAAGTGACATTTTCCATCTGTCTTGAATAGAAAAGATAGGTCCCGCTGTTTCTCTTGTTTTTAGATCATTCACACTTCAGTGAGAAGTTTAATCACCTGAAACAGATTAATCTCAATTTCCCACAGTGCTGAGAAAGAAACACATTTTTTCCCCTCACAATTTTCCAATCAGTAATGCTACAAACATTACAGAATTTATTGGAGGTAAGAGCTGTAGAACGTGACCAAAGAAATTCCAGTGAAACATCCAAGCAGAGACACACCGAGAGCAAAACTTGACAATGCAAGATGACCTTGCAGTATGGATGATCAGACCTGGGCTAAGCTGTGCCCAAAGCTTGCACTAACCTTTAGACTGCTCTTAGCAAGTAGAGCCATACCCCAAGCTTTTTACTTCCATTTTTTTCTTTCCATTAGATTATCATCTCTCTAGGACAAAGCTCATCACCAGTACAATTGTGACCTGAAACCTGACTGAGCAGCTGGAGCTGATCCCTTTCAGACAAGGCTCTGTAGAGGCACAGAAAGTGTGGCCTGCAGCTAGAATCTATCATCATTCTGCAGAGGTGTTCAAAAGAAAAGATCCACACCCAGTTGCCTAGTTGCAACTGAGCTTTTGTTACTGCCCTGACTGCATAATTCGGTAAAAGAATAGCATTTAAAAATGGATCCTCACATCTCAGAGTGCAAATCATTTTGCTCCTGCAGAAGGTCTATTTATGGATAGTAAATGATTAACTAGTACATTTTCATAAGTTGGATACATTAGCTCACTTTATTGCAGCTACAGTTCCTACCCTCAACATCTGAGTCCCCAAGGTGCTAATCTGAATCATCGTGTGCCTACCTGCCTGATTTGCATGTACAAGCTGATAATTAGCAGTGCTTTTGGCTCCCTGGCATGGTTGACTTCCGTGGTGTCCATTTGCAAAGTACTCAGATAAACTTTGCATGCGGAAATTGTGTTTGCAACAGACAAACCTGCATTTTGTGATGTATTGGTCTTTATAGGTCTTGGAATAATTTTCATTTTCCAGATGGGAACAAAGAGCATAGGGGCAGCAATTTTGTCTCTCAAATGAGTGGCAATGCAGGTGACCAACAATTTCTAAAGATAATAATTCTGTCACAGAACTCCTCCTGTGTACAGAAATTTGAGGCATTCAAAGTTATAAACTTGCCTAAAGCAATAAAATACTTTGCAAATAGACCCTTATTAGCAGTGCTCCTCACAGATTTTCCTCAGTATATGCACTGTGCCTTCTGGATAGAGACTGCTTTTTAAATTTGAGGCCAGCTGTACCATTACAATATACTAGAAGCGAAGGAGACGATTTAATATGCAAAAACAAGAAAAAAAATTGATTTAATCTAAAAGTGAATAAAAATCTTCCTAAATTATGCTGTTTTGCCAAACAGAATATGACATTTCTTTTCCTGCCAGTAATAAATTGTAGACACTTACACCCAGCAAAGGAAGAACAGATAAAAATACAACATGTGCACAAGAAAAAAAGTCTTATTCCAAATGACATCCTGAAATAAATCTTCTCTTTGTGAGAGTGGGAAGCAAGAATTGAATTTAATAGATTTGCTTTTACAAAAATCTAGTAGCCAAAACCCCTAGGTATGATATCACCCCAGCTCACAGAGATGGATGGTAAATTTCCCACCCACTAGTTTATGACACCACAAATCTGTGTGTTTTGTGCCCAAAAGTAGGTACTGTTTTCCTCATAGATCAGCTACCATCAATCCCCAAGAGCTCAGCCAAGTGCATGAACTTGTAGTCTTGATCATTATGTGATCCTGCCACAGCTGTAATTAGCCCTCAAATGGACACCACACAGTACAGAAGAAAGGGAGTGTCTGAAGGAAAAATTCACCTTTCACAGTGACTCATCTCCTACGAGCTGCATATCCCAGAGGAAATTCCCTTTCCTACTCTTTTTAAGAAACCGACTTCCAAAAGATCTTTAACTCTCTTGGTATTTCTTTAGTTCCTTTTGTTTCTGTGGAAGTGAAGTTTGAAATGAGCAAGTCAAAAAAGGCAAATCATGCTTATCTTAGGGGAGTGAGGCTGGAAACACCTGTCAACAGGTGTAGGGGAGTCAGCAGGAAACACCTTCCCTTCCCTGAGTTAACAAAGTTATTCTGAGAACCTAGAGACTGATCTTTAGTTTTGAGCTCAGTTGTACCAATATGAGATGCTAGCAGCAAAGGAAACAGGCCTTGAAATGTCTCAATAAATCAGCAGTTTGGGAGACAGACATAAAACCCAGCAAACCCTGAGGCACACACAAGAGACTCACAGTTTCCTATGAGCCACAGGACATTAATCAGTGCCTACTTTCTCTGCAGCAAGGCAAGGAAGAAGCAGCTAAAAGAACATATGTGTTTGTCAAGAATTTGAAAGTCTAGGGCCTTGTCCTGAAAAGGGTCATTCACCTGTAACAAACCATTGATATTTGGCTCTTTTGTCACACCAGTTGGCTCAGGGTAGGACTTCCAAGCAGAAGTCAGCTTTCCCTGCAAGCCTTACAGGCCCTGCAGTGTGCTGTCCATCAGGGGAGGGAGCAAAGCAGGGGCAGGGCTGTGGGGCAGCCCTTGGCTGGTGGCAGAGCTGGTGGCAGCCAGCCTGCCCTGCAGCAGCAGCGCTGTGCTCGCTGTGGCTCCCCCAGCAGAGCAGGGCCCTGCCACTCAGCATCAGCTCCTGCTTCATCAGCCAGCTCAATTGCAGTGATTGGCATCACCTCCCAGCCAGGCATTGGGAAAATCATTCCCTCCCTCCCCCCGGCCCCAGAAACAATTTAGCCCCATTGTGGGAACGATTGAATTGAGTCGTCTCCAGCTTTGCCATAAATGCAGAATTCTAAACTGAAGCTGTACTCAAGCAGTCGTGCCTATCTCTGGGTGCTGAATCTTTTCTTTAAGGAAGCAGAAGCAAGAATAAAAGTAAGAACAACAAAGGAGATTCAGCAACCTTTTCTCAGCAGTGAATCCCACCCTGTGTCAGTTATATAACAATGGCTCAGTTTTGCTGTCAAAAACACTGTCAATCTGTGAATAAGAGTCTGTAAAGCAAGACCATGTAGGATTAGAAAAGCCAGAATCAGAGGAATGATTTGGGAATTGTCAGGAGCTCAAAGTCTTAGAGATGAATGCTGACATGAAAAACTATAAGAACCTGAGGAGAGGAGAAAAGAAAGACCAAAAAAAGCTGAGTGAAAATAGCAGCTTGGCAAAAATAATTACCAACCTATTTTGAGTAACACAGTTCTTCCCCAATGTTTCCTTAAAGTTTACCTGTCCATCTAAGACTTGTCTGTAATGCCTGTAGTGATGAGGAAGGGGTAAACCTGTGGATACTGAACTGGTGGCATGTTATTGCCAGCATTCTACTATGACTGTTAAGATATAAATATTTTTGTGCACTCAAAAATTGTGTAAAATCCTGCCTTGAAGGTGCACCAATAAAGTAACTCAGAGAGCCAAGCATTACATTTCCCATGATCTGAAACTGTTTTTAGGCCACCTCAAATCTAGGGTTATGTCAGTTTTCTTTCTTGACAGTTTGCCCCAGGGAGCCAATTAAACTTTTGAGAATGAGAGTTAGGCTCAAATTCTGCCTTATGCATCACTTGCAGACTTGTTATCCAAGCTGTAACTGCTGTATGTTTGCAATTTTTTTCCAAGCTGATGCATTAGCTGGAAAAATCCACCTGGGTCTCTAATCCCAGGTTGAGTTTGCAAAATGAAAAGAAAAATTTTTTTTCTTGTAAACTGTACAAATTGGGCTTGCAGTTGTCACCTAGCTATGATCATGGAAATGCTTAAAAATTTCTTTTGCTTTCATTATTATCTAGCTGTAAGAATTGGTTCTCTCTCACTACATTTCTTTCAAGGCCTGAGCTGGGTTTGTAGACACCAAAGCCCACAGCATTCCTTCCACCAGTGTCAGGAGCTGCTGGAGTGTGTCCCAAAACCAAAGTCCTGTTTGTATTCAATCTGATATACAGTGAGACCTGAGTGGTCTGTACTCTCAGATTTTCTTCAATGCTACATCTATCTTAACCTGATGAAAGCTGTACATTAAAGGAATCCAACACTGATAGAACAAATCCAATCTTGTAGAGTGATTTTTAGTTTCATGTGGGAATTTAAAGGTTTTTCTTTAATTCTTATGGTAATTTGCCAAAAAAGCTGTTTACTACAAGGTGGCCATCTGACAGATTGAGCTGAACAGTGCCAAAAAAAAAAACCCAAACAAAAAACAAAACCCAGAGAATGTTGACAACATTAATCTTCCTCTTCCTTTCCAGGATTTCCTTTTCAGGACCTTCATTTCTCCCCTCATAAATGTTTTTATTTTGTCACTTTTATAGAAAATTTAAGATACCTGTTTCCCACAAAATGCTTCTATAAATTCAGGGAGTGTGAAATTCCTTCCCAAAGCATTTGAAATGGGAGAAAACCCCAAGGCCACTCCATCATTCAGCAGGAGCACAATGGAGAGCTCCCTGTGTATGAAAACCTGCTCTCCCAGACAGGGGAGGCAGCTGCCTCAGTGGGATGCTGCAGTCTGATTCCAGCACTACAGAGGCTTGAGCTCTGGAGTCAGAGTCCCTTTTGGGAGCAAAGAAGAGGGTAAGAAAATGCAGTTTTCATCCTGCTGGCCTGAAACATATGTGGACTCTATCAGGAAGTTAATGCAGCATAAATATCATATGGTCAAGGCTCATCTATTGTTATCTTTTAGAGGCAGACAGCAAAGGCAGCAGCATGGATGGCTGCATTTATGGCAACATTCACTTCAAATACAAATGCCACTTCCTTACTTTTTTTTTTTTTTTTTTTGAGGGCTATAGATGAAGGAAATGGTTTATATTCCCCACACAGGGCTCACTTGCCTTTAGCGAGGCTTCAGCAGCACACAGTCTTCACCATTGCTGCAAAAATGGGCCTTACATTTCACTTTTGCAGTAAAGAGTTTGAGTTTCAATGGATTTATGCAGAGAATAACATACAACAGGACTCAGGCTACATCCCTTTTTCTGGTGGGCAAGCTTGCTGCACTGCAATGAGAAACCATCTGAAAGTTTAAAGCCAACCTTCATCCTGTATGTTAATGCACCCCAGGAAATTCCAATGAAGAGCTGAAGGTGATTTTTCACTGTTATATTTACCATAAGGGATGGGAACAGAGGAGTTCCACTGGCTATTTGGCAAGATTACTTATTTAGCTGCAGGATTTTGGTATTTCTGCCTATTTACTAAGTTGGAATTGCATCCCACATTGCCTTATCCTGAGGTTTTTTTCCATCAGATCTGAAGTCCTACACAACTCCATAGAAGGAGAAAACTGAATAAGAAATTTATGGGATTAATAAGTAACTAAAGGCAGGAAATATAATTAGTGTCAATCACCACGAATTCATAGCATGCAGAACCTGTCACATCTGATACATTTTTGAGAGAACAAATATAGCTGGTGAATGCAATGGTGTCAGTGTAACTGAGATTTCTGTACAGTTCATGGACAAGATAGCATACAGTACTCTGAATAAGAGAGGAGAACAGAAACCAGAGAGCCTGTGAAATGGATTTAGAAGGGGCAAGACACCTGGCATGGAAAATTAATTATGAAAGGGAAGTCATCATCAGATCTCTGCTCCAAGTGGTCTCCTATCCTCCTTCAATTAAATCATGGAAACCTGAAGACACTGCATGAAATTTAAGTTATTTTAAGCTGTCCTGTCTTCCTCTGTGGATTAGACCATCTGACACAAATTTTATACTCCTGAAGCAACATCAAAGAAAGTAACAGGTTGGCGAAGCACTGATGGCACAGTGGTGCTGGAACAGTGAACCTGGCCAGGCTCTGCTGGGAGACCACACAACAATTTCTCTGGTGTCCCTGCTGCCCTGGCACTTCTGAGCTGTGGACAGAGTTTCTAGCACTGGTACAGCCTGACTGGAGACCTCCAGATGCTGCTGCCCAAAATACACTGCCACTTCTGGCTCTTATTGACTCATCTTTCTCTCTGCCAGTATTCATTACCTGATCACAGGAACTGTAAAAATAAGGTTTTTAGGAAAAATGTTAGTGGCCAATTTCCCAGTCTGTCACTATTATGATTGTAAATGTCAAGCTCCTTTATTTCTTTTACACTGTTTTATCGTCCTGTCAACTTTTTAGTCCTGGTCTTTAATTTTCACATCCACCTCTGGTGAGTACTTTTCCTAAGGGAGTTTGTTGCTACTTTATGATTATGAAAGGAAATCACATTTAGCAGAAACATCTATTTAAAACTGAAAATCAGCTGTTTGAAGCTTACATGTCTGTTAGGTTGGAGATGCAGATTCTTTAAAGCAAGTAACACCTAGGGATGCTCTTGAGATTAATGAGATTTTTTTTCTTTATTGTGAAGACAGGTTAGTCCTAAAACCCCCATATAAATAATTTATTACAGCATTATTTTCCTCACAGTCTTTCCAGAAACAAAAAAGATGACAGAATTATATAGCCAGGCAGGTGTGAATTGTGCAAATAGAGGATTTGTCTTGAAATAACCCTATTGGCAAATCAGGAAAATAAAAGCATAATAAAACAAAATCTTTCATTCCACTAAGAAAGATTTTTAGATAACAGAAGAAGAGAGGGATTTGAGTCAGCTACTTCAGAGCAGAATTCATTAACCTTTTTATTAAAAAAAATATAAATTATTTTTTAAGTACCAGAAATATTAACTAATGGCAGATTTGTGAAACAAATTTGACCAGTTCCACAAAAAATATCTTTGGTACAAAATTTTCCAATTAATTTTACTTAGAAATTGTGGTTAAAAAAGAAAAAAAAAAAGGAAACAACCTTGTGCTGATTTTAACTTTGGAAAAAATTTCATGTAATATTTTCTTACCAGAATGAATCAAGTGATTCATTTGCCTTGGGAAACTGCAACTCAAAGTACAAAACCCAGGTATTCCTCCAAATCTTGAGAAAAACCTGTAAGAAGTGTACAATCTACCAAAAGAGTTCACAAGCAATAAAATCCTGCAAATACATTTGGCTCATTTATTTATAGCTCTTACGGATCTGGAGGTGATGCATTATACTAGAATTTTATATCTAAGAAGGTCTAAAAGGGATCATTCTAACTCCACCAAATACAAATAAAATATTACTGGTGTCTAATCCACACAGGGAAGCACGGTGCCAGATCATTAGCATTTCATTTAGTGAAAGTACTGTCCAAATCTGCAGGCCCTCTGGAGAAATCCATCTGTTCTCACTAATCAGGGCATCTGTTTTGGCAACCAGCTATTAACAAGGATTCCGTAGCCTGGATGGAAAATCCAAAAGCCATTTCTTTATGAGTGTGATATGAGGTACCTCGTTTCATCTTTAGCAGATTTTTTTTCTTTTTTCCAATCCTCTCTCATCTTTCTTGTCCCCCTGCCCTGCCAAACCCACACCTGCAAGTGCTGCAGTGAATGGGTGCCTGAGCTGCCTTCGTCACAGTGCAAGCACAGGGATTGCATCGGCGTGAGGAGGAGACGGCTGTTCAAGCGCCCTTCATCAGACACACAGCCCTGAGTAACTGAGCTGTGCCTTCAGCACCCTGCACAGACAGACAGACAGACACACAGACAGATACACAGATACACAGACAGACAGACATACAGACAGACAGACAGACAGACAGAGAGACAGATACACAGACACACAGACTCACAGACAGATACACAGACACACAGACTCACAGACAGATACACAGACACACAGACTCACAGACAGATACACAGACACACAGACTCACAGACAGATACACAGACACACAGACTCACAGACAGATACACAGACACACAGACTCACAGACAGATACACAGACACACAGACTCACAGACAGATACACAGACACACAGACTCACAGACAGATACACAGACACACAGACTCACAGACAGATACACAGACACACAGACTCACAGACAGATACACAGACACACAGACTCACAGACAGATACACAGACACACAGACTCACAGACAGATACACAGACACACAGACTCACAGACAGATACACAGACACACAGACTCACAGACAGATACACAGACACACAGACTCACAGACAGATACACAGACACACAGACTCACAGACAGATACACAGACACACAGACTCACAGACAGATACACAGACACACAGACTCACAGACAGATACACAGACACACAGACTCACAGACAGATACACAGACACACAGACTCACAGACAGATACACAGACACACAGACTCACAGACAGATACACAGACACACAGACTCACAGACAGATACACAGACACACAGACTCACAGACAGATACACAGACACACAGACTCACAGACAGATACACAGACACACAGACTCACAGACAGATACACAGACACACAGACAGATACACAGACAGATACACAGACAGACACACAGACACAGAGACAAACAGAGATACACAGACACAGAGACAGACAGA
>VZTR01025900.1:106375-122021 GCA_013400775.1 Chaetops frenatus
ACAGACACACAGACACACACACACATAGACACACAGATACAGACACAGACAGACACAGACAGACAGACAGACAGACACACAGACAGACACACAGACCCACAGACACACAGACAGACACACAGACACAGATGCACACACAGACACACAGGCACAGACAGACAGACACACACAGAAACACACAGACACAGACACAGACATACAGACACTCACATTTACACACTTACACACACAAACACAGACAGACACACAGACACACACACACATGCACTGACACACACTCACACACAGACACACACACTCTCCCACTCACTCACACTCACTCACACTCACTCACACTCACACTCACTCTCTCTCTCATGCTGGCACGGAGCTGAACCATAGCCTCTGCAGCCACGCTGCCAGGGAGAGTTTGTAACATTCCCAAAGCATTCCTTACAGTCCCGTGGCCATCATGGCACAGAATGTTATTTTATTTTGCATTTTATTGAGATGAACTGAGCACTATCACACTCAGCAACAGCTGGAAAGAAATGACCTTTTCTTTTGAGGGGCGTGTTGTTCAGGATGCCTTGATTTTAACTGGTTATGACTGTAAGGAGTCAAATAATTCATTGTGTGATCTTTACATCATGATGTACATGAACAAATTTCCGCCCACTTGTCGTCAAGTGCTGTGAGGAGAAGTAATGTTTAGCTGGTAAGAAAAATTCCTAGTTTAATTCTATTAAATTAAAAATGATCATTATCACAGGTGTGTGGAAACAAAACAATTACACACTCTTTCCACTTTCCCAGCAATAAAATCAAGGGGAAAGAAAAAAATCTGTGAAATCTAGTCTCTGTCTGGTTTCATATGAAATGCAAATTACTCATGGAGAAAAAAGAGCTGATGCATGAAATTGAAATATGAAACTGTTTCCCCCACCTCCAATTATTTTTGTTCGATTTGTTATCCCAGTGGAAACATTATTATTATTATTATTAACTTCAATATGAGGTAAAGCACAGTGTACTGACCTGCGTAAGTGCTGGGGAGTGGGGAACTCAAGCTCTAATTCTGGTGCTGAAATGAATAACTTTAGAGGCCCCAGGCATGGTGTTCTGCCAGGTGCAGCCTCATCATGAATTCCCTCACTGTTCTGGCTCACTTCTCTCTGAGCTCAGAGCTGTGTATTCAAACACAAACTTTTGCATAGATGATCATTCGTAAAAACACAATCCAGAGATAATGATGTGTAAGGTAATTGACTTATTCATATTCAGTAGAAACTAAAGCTTATAAATCAACTTTAAGTTCATGTAGAAGTGAGTTGAATAAAAGTGACATATATATTAATAATAAATTTTTGAATGATGCAGTTTGTCTAGTGAAATTTATTTTCTCTGAGCAGAGGAGTATTTAACATAAAAAAGATTTGTTTTCAACCATGATCATATCAATAGAGTAAGAAACTTCTAACATTCTGTATTTTTATGTCAGTCTGTGCAGATCAGCCACATACTGAGATCTGAAATGTTTGCTACATGGGAACTTGTCATTTAGAGCAAGGTAAAATGTAGCTCAAGAGGTTTGCCCTGCACATATTTTTTGTTAAAGGCACTTCTTTTTGTAATACCCTGTAAAATGCTAATTCTGTGATGTTCACCAGCATGAACTGAAGCCATGTGCATCCTTCTGAATCTTTATATTGCCATGCTCTAGGCATGTGTTAAAGGTTCCAGCATAGACTATCCTGGTGCCAGTGTAGCTGTTGCCCCACAAAAGATGGCAACTGAAAAAAAAACAAAGCTTAAAGAAGCAGAGAAAACAACTGTTTGAGGAGATGGAGACATCAATAAAAGGAGCTTATCTAAAATTAGAGCCAGATGCCTCACTAAGCCCTAAATAACATTTTATTTTATGCAGCCTTTGTTTACCAGATTTCTTCTCTGCATGAATCATAAGAATGTACCTCTGGTTCAGAATAAATGGTATCCAGAGCTAGCAGAGCTACCCTTATTTCTTTCTCAGTGTAAAATTAATCCCAGTATGTTAGAGAAGAGCATTAATTGAAGTGAGTGAATTTAGAAGCAGTCTAACTCAGAGTACACTTTCTTTTTCCTGCTTGCCTATCCACCCTGTCTGCTCACCATTCTTAGTGAGAGTCAGACACCTCAAGTTTTAAAAGTCAACAAAAATCCATCACAGTCTGGTGACATCTGTTGTATTACATAATTGGGACTGTTTTATGAGCTCTCCAACACTGCATCTGAAATGATAACAACAACTTCACTTCCTCTTCTTTGTGTGGAAGCCAACCTGTGACGCACATAGCTGGAAGGTAGATTTATACTGTTTAAATAAAAATTATTCTGGTTAGGAATGTTTTGACTCAGATTCCCTGCCCTGCTCCTCCTTCCCACTAAGGCCAATACTATTGTTTTGAAACCGAAATCCTTAATGAGAAAGTGTTTGTTTCTGTGAAACTTCCAGGACGAAACTCAAACAGATCCTGAAAGCCACACAGACCTGAAACTCTCACCTCCAAAAACCCAGTTGTGACGGAGTTGCTGGGTTCAGTGTACTTCACTTTCTGTGAATGGTCACACCAGCAGTTTGAGCAGGCAGGTCATCAGCCTATCATAACATCACACTGCAGTGTTTATGGATGAGATACTGTCATTAACATCTGTGCAATGCTTGTGCAAAAATCAAGGAACTCTGTAGGTTTTGTCTGTAACACAGCACCAGAAAGAAGCAAGGGAGGAGTTGATGATGAAAAGTCCAGATCTCATAATGTGATAAAGTGTCCAGATGGGAAGGCCACCAACTACAGCACTCTTCCTGTAGCCTCCTTTCCCAACCTAGCAGTTGTACCCCATTATCTAATATATGTCTTGCTTTTAAAAAGAGGTAAAGAAATCTAGTACTTGGTATTGTCAATATATGAGAACCCAGTGAAGATGTCTAAGTGAGTGTATTCATGGGCTAGGGGTAAAGGCTCCAAGGAGAAGGATCTGAGGAAGGCTGAGCTCGTGGGGAGAGGAGCTCTGAGAAAGGGGAAAAAGCTGGGATAAGTTTTGGGATACAGCTGATTCTAGGGCAGGAAGGAAGAGGCTTGTCAAAGGGCTGAAGTGAGCCAGAGTCTCCTTAGACCAGAGGAGCTGGGAACTAGAATCAGATCAGATCTCAGTTTGAGTGGGAGGTCACGATATCTGATGGACCAACTCCCATCTTGCCCTCCTCACCCAGCCCCTGGGTGTGAATCAACACCAGCCCCTGCTCCATATTCCTTACAGCTTGAAATTCAGCAAGCCCACAGGTCATCCATGGATTTTCTTATGGTAAAGGCAAGTTGAGATGGCCCCATTTAAATGACATTATTCTATTGTTACTGTTGCACTTGCCTGCTGAGAGACAAGTCTAGCAAAACCGGGAAGGCTATCCTCAAAAATGTTTTGAATGAAAACATAGCTCATTCTTGAAAAAAAGGACCATCAAACTTCGAATGCAGACACAAATTGTAGCACTAGAATCAAGCATGCTCTCTTTCTTTCTTTCTTTTTAACCTTGCAAAAATAGGGACCTACTGAAAAAGTTGCATCTGGAACTGATTTCTCTCAATTATTTTTTCTAAGTGTTCTGTTTTTAGCTTGGACCCAGCTGATGAATTATACATGTTCTAAATAATAGAATTACAATTAAGCTGCCTGACTGGGATGGTGGAGAATGGGAGGAGAGAAGCAAAGGTTAAAATTAATATCTGAGGATAAGGATATGTAATTAAAAAATCATCTAACAAATATGCATAAATAAAATAACTGGAGGGGAGAAAAAAAAAATGGGAGTCACAAAATATGGAAAAAGAAAAAAAAGATCATACAATTTAGAGCTCTCTTAGGAATCCTGAATATTAATTGAATCACAATAGTAATAAACTGTAAGTTTTAAAATACTTGTTTCTTGACTATCTGCCAACAGAAATTTAGTGACATGAACCCACCATCTTGCAGAGATCTCCAGAGATAAAAAGACTATAGATGTGCATAAAGTGGCCTAGATTAATACTATGACACTTCAAAAGCACAAGTTGGAATATTCCCCATTTCATCTTGAGTTGTGAATAATTCATCACTTTAAAACATGGGGGTTTTAAAACTTAGATGCGGACTTAGATGCATAATTATTGAATTTCCTTTGATCCACATTGTTTGTTTAATCAGTTACCTAACATTAGGAAGTATGCCTTGTAATAATTGTAGTTTGAGTTTTCTTATATAATGGAAAAGGAAAGGGGGGAACGAAAAGACTTGAAAACAATACTAAAGCCCCCAAAGCCATGTTTACAAATCTTTTCAGCAGTCCTGTGTGTAAAATATTTGGGTTTTCTACATAAGGGATAAGTGGAATTTAGGTCTTCACAATTCAGCTCAATGTGACATTCTAATTTTAATTAAATCTTTGATTACAGATACCTAAGTAGGATGACAAGTTTATCTAGAACTATAGAAGCTACAAACACCACCGAAAAATACAGGTATTGTGTTTTCTTGAAATTCCATTACCTGTTTTGGTACAGTATAAACTAATGGTTTAGCTTGTTGTAACTATGTTAGTTATACTAAACATGTACACATATCTCTATAAAGAAAATATTTCAAGATATTATTTAAGCCAATGAATCTTGGTAAATGATCTTTCTTTTGTATTAATATCCTGCACTGTTCCTGTCAAGTCTATAATAGATGATGGCTTCTAGCCCAGATAAGCTATTTATAGTCAAAGTGGCTTTAATAAGCTTAATTACAAACTAAAATTTGTTAATTTTCCCAAACAGATCAGTTTCACAACTTAGACAAACATGGTGCACCCTCTTTAGGTGTGAGGTATGATTATGGCTTGAAGACATTTCCTACAGCTGAGAACAAAAAAGAAACTACCTGTGAAATCCTTCCAGTGCTCAACAGCAGCACAGCAAGGGCAGCTCCAGCACCCAGCTGGGAGCAGAACTCACAGCTGTGCTTTCCCAGCTGTCTGCAGGCCTTAGGAGAGATGGCTTTAATCCTACATCCTCCTGGATCCCATCCAGCTACTGCACAAAAGGTGCCAGCCCAGGAGTCCCAGGTATTTGCCTGCATACATGAAGGTCATCATAAGGCCTGGAGAGGAGCAAAGGCTAAATAAATCAAACTATTCTTATAGCATATTAAGCATACCTTAAATGAAGAATAACCTCTCTTTGGCCCATAATATTTTTCCCATCAGATTTGAGAAGTTGTCCATTTGAAATCAGCTTAAAAAGGTGGATTTACAGAATTTAGAGTCAAGAACTGCTGTTCTACCTTTGCTCAGTCAGAGATCTAAGTTGTTAAAGAGAGCATTAACTAGAGAGGATGTTCTTGACACTGGAAGAAAGAAATGAAACTATCCTGAAGAATGCATCTGCAGTGATCTCAGCTTCTGAAAGACACATTTCCATTTCCTTTCAAATATACAATCTATTATCCCCAACCCATAAAACCTCATGGTTCACACTCAGGTACCTTAAGGAAGACAGGCTTCTTATTGTTTAGAAACACTAGGAACTGATATGAAACCCTGCCCCTCATGAAACCCATCAGTTCTGACAATATCTGTAAGAGAGCTGAGATTTCATCTGTTGCTCCAGTGCAGAGCACTTTGAAATCAGTGCAAAGGTTGCATTGACTCAATGTCAGTTCAGTCCTGGATCTATGATAATACAAAAGTTCATCTTGTAGCAGCAATGTGTGATCCCCAACAGGCTGAAAAAAAGCCCAGAACCCATTTTCAATACAGAATAAGAACAGTTATCTTTCCCAAGCTTGGCATGGGCAATGGGTAGTGGCAGTGTGCAGTGAAACAGCCCTGCACACCCTCCAGCATGGAACCCCAGCAGCTGTGTCTCCTCTTCACAGCAGCCTGACAGGATTCTCCTTCCACTGCAATGTTTTACAGCTCTTTGAACCTAGCTGAGCTGCTGGCATCCACAGCATCCTGTAGACATGCAGTGGGAGCTGTGTGGAAAAGCATTATTTCTTTGCCTTTGTTTTCAGCTTGGTATTTGAGTGTTTTATTTGCTATTTCCTTGTTCCTGTGTTGTGAGAAACAGTGAAGAGTACTCCCTACCTGTCTCCTACATGACATTCTCTACATCATATCTGCCTTCTGTCATTTTTTTCAGGGAAAGGGTTCTAATCTATTTAGTCTCTCCTCATCCAGAAGCTCCCCATTACCCTTGCTGTCATTCTTTATTGCTTTTCATTTCCTCTGAAACCCAAATGGGAGCAACTGTGAAGTTGCACATATTGTTCAAGATGCAGGTGCACTGTGAATTTGAATGGTGGCATAACCAAGTTTCCTGCTGGCTTCCTTACTCCTTTCCTACTACTTTCTACCACCTGACTTTGCTTTTTTTGATCACAATTGAGTACTCTGGTGATGTTTTCTGAGCAAGAGCTGAAGTCATTCCCAGACTCCTTCCTGTAATAGTAAGAGCTAATTTAGAGATTTTTGCTGTGTATGTATATTTAGGGTTATTTTTCCCTGAAAGATCAAATGGCTTTGATCAACACTGAATTTCCTCTGTTATTTTATTGCCCAGTTACCAGTGCAGGACTCCTCTTTCACAGCTGGATCTCCATTTGACTATGCTGAATAATTTTCCTCTCATCAGCAGGTTTGCCACCTCACTTTTCATCTTTTTCCCAGGACACCAACAGACATGCAGAACAGAACAGGATCCCTGTGTGGTGTCTTTGATACCTTCCCTCCACTAATGTTCTATCCATTAAATAGCTACTAACATAGAAAGGACTTTCTCCTTTATCCCATGAAAAATTTTGGGTTCTAAAAGAGTATTCAATAAGAAACATTAGTCAAATGCTTTTTGAAGGCCTAGATACAGACACAAAAACTATGAAAACATAAATGAACTGAATCTTAGTAACATCATTCACCAAACTAACAGATTTGCAACACAAGGCTTCTTTCACAATGGATGTACTAACTCTTCCTCTATATGCCTAACAATGCACCCATGAGTTTTCACATTTTTATTAGGGTGGGATTTTTGGAGGGCTTTTGTTTTTGTTAAGGTTTGATTGTTTGGGGGTTTTGTTGGTTGGGAGGGGTTTTTTTGGTTTTTTGGCTTTTTATTTTTTGGCTTTTTATTTTTATACTGGCATTTTCCTTATGAAGGGCTGGACATCTGACTGGAGCAGATTCAAAAACCTTTTTCCTCTGAGAGAAAGCCTTAGGCAGGGAATCAGTGACAGACCAGCCAGTCAGAAATTGCCAGGTCACAGAACCACAAAATAACCTAAGCTGGAAGGAGTGTCTGACATCTCTCTGATCCAGCATTTGCTCAAGGCAGAGTTGCCATCAAGGTTAAATCAGGCTGCTCATGGCTGCATCAAGGTGCATTTGAATCCCTCCAAGGATGGAGTTTCCACAGCCTCTGGGCTCCCATTCCAGATCTGGGCTATGATGGGGCTTTTTCCCCACTAATACCAAAAGGAATTTCCCTTCTTGCCTGAAGCCTCTGGCCAGGTTGCAGAGGTCTCAGTGAGGAAGGGGCAGGGAGCAGCTGGGAAGAGGTGAGCCCATCTTTGCCATCTCCCTGGCTGTGGAGGCACCACTGCCCCTGCTTCTGCCACTGCAGGTCCTGGGAACTCAGGGTTTCAGGGAGGAAAAACTCAATTATTTTAGCTCTGGCTGAGCACTTGCAGTGCTCCTGCCAGCAGCACAGCTCATCCATGGCTGGGCACCCTCTAACTGAGGCCAGCACTCACTATTAAATATCCTCACACTGCCTTCTTCCCACCCCACCCCCCAGGAATTTTGGCATCAAACCTCCTCCAGAGCTAAGGCTTAAATTCCTGACTATTAAAGATGACATTATCCATACAGATGAAAACTGGATAAACCTCAACTTGTTAGTAAAGAAGCTGTTGAGACCTTCAGGCAAAATTCCTGTTCCTGGCATCCAATTGTGTTATGTAAAATTTTAAAAAAGGAAATTTAAAATAATACAGGAATTCCTCCTCAGGCCACCTTCTTGTGTTCTGCCTCCCCTTACAGCCAGTCACTCCCAAATGCTGCCTCCCCTGCTGGAGTCCAGATATCCATTTCCCAGCACCCAAAGGCTCCAGCTGCCTGGAGTTATAAGAGAATCTGGTCAGAGATAATATTTTGCTGACCCAATTCGGTTTCAAAGGTAAGGAAGGTGTTACATACACCTGAGCAACTCTGTTGTTTACTGAAAAGCCAATATTATCTTTCACTTTGCACAGGTGTAGCAGCAAATAAAAAAGATCTCCTTTTAAGTGTCTTAGAGGCTTTAAAAAACCAAGAAATTATGCAAAGATTTTCTGTTTACTAAATTTACTAATCATTGAAAGAACCATCAAGCCAAAGACTGCTTTCTGATACACAGAAATAGGGGAAAGGAGTAAGAAAGATAAAAATGTAAAAAGATCCAGAAAAAAAGCAGATTATACACATGACAATTGAACTGAAAGTGAAAATTTCTTGTTTGAAGTCAGTCCCTGGACAACACAGACTGAACAGTCTGCATGATCTCAAGGCTTCACTCTAAATATTATTTTGTCAGTTAAGAGGAAAAAAAAAGGCAAAGTACTTGAAAACACTATGCAGCCTCTGATACATCCTGGAAAAATTGTTCAAGTAGGGTGGTAAAGAAATTCAAATCATGTTGATAAAATATCTTTATTAGTAAGAGACTTTCTACTCTGAAAATTAGGCTTTCAGGATCAATCAAAGAACCCATGGAGAGCAGTCAAAATTGTGCTTTGAAGAGGTGCTTGTTATTTACTAGTTTTTGTAAGAATCAGTTGAGGAAGTAACAGACATTTTTTCACCTAACTACAACTGGACAGGAGCAAGAAAAATAGTTGGGGAAAAATCTCGATGCTTCTCAAGTCAACTTTCAGCCATCTCTTATCAAGTTTTTTTAGATTTTTATTTCTGCCCAGCTTTGAACATGCTGTTCCATATCCAAAAACTTTCTCTCCACTAAAGCATGAGATATATCTCATTACCAAGCATCTATGCAAAACATCTTAAAATAATGAGGAGGTTTAATGCACTGTAACTCATATTAAGATAGAGAGACATTCACAGCAGTTCTTACAGGAAAGAACTAAAAGAAGGCCAAAATATAAATTACAAAGCAAAGATAACAGAAAATAATCTCAGTAGTACAGCAGCCAAAGACAGATAAACAAGAACAGCCATCCCAGTGTGATGTACAAGATGTTCATTACTCATGACTCTGAGCAATAGCAGATCACTTTGCATATTTATTAATTCTTGTATTACAATGCTGGCAATAAAGTGTGGTCTTTGTCATGAAATGCTAGATATAGAAAAGCAGGCAGAAGAAATTAGTTTAGGCTGTGTACATGACTACAAACAGTGTAGCACCAATAAATTAGTGCTTGAGGAACATTAATTTCTTTTCATGCACAGTTCTGTTGTCTTCATGTCACATTAATTCTTTGTTTGGACAGGTGAGTAGCTGGAGCTGAGGGAAATGTATAACCCCAAATGTCATGAAGGCTAGGGTGTACACTGATGGGCAGAACAGGTGTAAGTGAATGTTTATTTAATTCCCATGTCCCCTGAAACCAAATTATAGCCCAAGGTATTTCCAAGATATGTAGGTTGGAAGGATCTACCAATGTGGGTCTCTGAAATCTAAGCACACCCTTCTAAAATTCCCCTCTGGCCTCATCTCCTAATGACAAGCCACTGGTAATTCTTCCTCCAAACATTTAAGCACAAGGACAGAACAGAGGAAACACAGACTTCTAAAGGATCAACACTGGGAGCTGGTGCACATAATCACCAAAACCACGAGTGCTGAACTCAGCCCTTGGATCATTGTTGTGTCCCCCTCCCCATGCCCATCACTGACTTTCTTCAGAAATTTGTAGCTCTTCCTAAAATGCCCCTTTGGTCAATGGATTTTTTGCACCTTCAGTTTTCTCTTATTAGGATTAGAAT
Organism: Chaetops frenatus; assembly: GCA_013400775.1. Classification (NCBI taxonomy): domain Eukaryota; kingdom Metazoa; phylum Chordata; class Aves; order Passeriformes; family Picathartidae; genus Chaetops; species Chaetops frenatus. The sequence goes on from VZTR01025900.1 coordinate 116,403, forward strand.
AGAATTTCAATAGAATTATTGAATCATTTAGGCTGGGAAATACCTCTAGGATCATCAAGTCCAAGTGTTAACCCAGCACTGCCAAGTCCACCACTAAGCCATGTCCCTGAGTGCCATATCTGCCTGTCTTTTAAATGCCTCTAGGGATGGTGACTCAATCCCTTACCTCCATGGGCAGCCTCTTCCAAAGCTTGACAACCATTTCAGTGAAAATGATTTCCTAAGATCCAATATAAACCTGTCCTAGCACAACTTGAGTGAATCCTTCAAGCCTGACAACCTGACTAGCCAGTACACATCCATATGTACCCTACAGAGGGAACAGTGAATTACACTGATGGAAGACATGCTGAGGACACCCATTAAAAAATGGACAAAAAGACCAGGCAGCATCACAGATTCAAATCCAAGTTATATACAAACACTCCACACATGCAGATACCTACATTTTCAGAATACATTTTTGACCATAAATAATATGCAAGATCTCATTATTTGACTGAGGATGTTGCATCAGGTGACCTTGACAGATCCCTCACAAATCAAGCAGGGTACCAGAACAAAACAGAAACATCCAAAGAAACAAAAAACCAAATGGACCTAAAAGCACCTTCCCAAAAAAACCCCCAACCACTGACTCCAACCTCACTATATCAATGAATGATGCCAAGTTGCCTCTGCAGAAAGCTGTGTCAAACAACCAGCCATGCCAGAGATTTTGCCATTCCAGCTTTGTACAAGCACATAGCTGTGGTTCAGTTAATATGGTAATTGCACAGCCCATGCATTCTCATCACACTAACCACTTTCAGGCCAAGAGTGGATGTTTATAACACTTCCTGTTTGCCACAGGTTGAAATGTCAGTAATTAGCCAGCCAATCAATTAAAGTTCTAATGAGGGAAAGCCAAAGGTCAAAGCAGAATATCATATTGTGTGAACCAGAGTAGTTTAATATGGTCGAGTGAGACACATTCCTGCTAAAATTCCATTGACATGCTCTGCCAAGGTATTCCTTGGCATCCCTGGCCCCCATGCCTTGACACACAAACAAATCTAGCCAGAGTTTGGAGTAAATTCTCACTGTGAGCTTGTTGTGTCATTCTGAACATACATCCCCAGAGGGGAGACAAGAACAGTGGCACTCACAAGAGCAGAAATGAGAGACTGAGACTTCAGTTTATGGATCAAAGTCAGTGCCAGGGAAGAAAATTGGACAGACCATTGGGCTGCAAGCTGGGAGTGTTGCTGAACCCTGTTCTGACACAGTGTCTGCCTTGGGCAAGCTGCTGAAGAACTCTTCTTCCACTTTTACTTTCTCGTTGCATTCCCCAGTCACACAAGGCTTCACAAGAGACACCTGTGCCATGGAGACACCTGCTGACTGCCTGTGAGATGCCACAGTTTTGTCACAAACAGCCCAGAGTGCTGCCCATGTGGAGCTCTGCCCTCCCTTCCCTGTGAGATGAGGCCAAGCCAGACTGACCCATGCAAGTTTTAATTCTGGCAGATTCAGAATAAACATTTAATGTTATGCTATGAGACAAGAGAAAAACTTTTGCAATTGTGAAGATGAATGCTTCCCCTTTTTCCCAAATGTAAAAGGATCCTACTCTATACACAAGTTAGCTTCAGCCTTGTGACCCATCATGTTTTTTTGGGGTATGATGTGTCATCAATCATTTGCTATAATGTACCATTGTTGTAATTATATACATTCATCCATTTCAATTTAATCCATCTCTTTAGATCCCCTCAAAAGGCACTTCAGGGACAGCAGCCTGTCCTTGAACGTGCAGCACTCCATCACAGCTCCATTTCAGCCTGGAATGGGACTGGAAGGCCTCACTGGTGGCCCAGAGAGATCAATGAAAAGACACAGGACCAGGAGCACTTTGCTTTCAGCAGCTGCATTATCCCAGACCTCAAGCAATCACTAAACTCTATTTTCCAGTTATTGAAACTCTCAGCCTAAATTCTCTGCAACCAAACCACAGCTTATAGAGAAGATCAGGAGAAACACAACTGCTGCTGCTACTGCTCCAAACCTGGAAAAAAACCCAGACACCATAAACCAGTGCTTTGAAAGTTTTTATAATTTTTTTAAAATTTAAGTATTTCTTCTGAATCCATTACCACTTTGTTTCTAACACAAAAAAAAATCCTTCACCTCCTTTCTGGCTATTGTCAGCTGAAGAACTCCTAAACACAGCTGGCTGTGGGTGGCAGCAGGAGGCTGAATTGGCAGAAAATTTCTGACTCAATACAGTTATTAATACAGGCAACTCTCTGAGGTTACTGATGGCTGTTTGTTTCTTATTTTCAGGGCAAATTTCCTTGTCCCTTTTGAAATCGAAAAGAACAGTGTAATTCAGCAATAGTTAAATAAGATACAGATCATATTTGCTTCTTACCTATGTGACTGCAAAGGGCTCAAGCCTGATAAAAGCAGTCATGTGAATAAAAAGCAAGGCTTAGAAAGTCTGAGTAAATTCCTACTCTAATTGGAGAGTCAGAGACAGCAGGTCTACAAAAATGGATTAAGAACACAACATTCTTTGATATTTTCTGATCAACGTGGAGTTTTTGTGTTGTGATAAGAGGAAGGATTTGCCAAAATAAAACCACTTTTTAAACAAAACTTTTTCTTTCTGTGTTAACCACAGAAGACCTCATTAATAATTAAAAAAAACCAGCAACCAACCAAACAACAGAAGTCAATCACCAATTCCAAAAGGTGCCATCAGCAGCCCTCCATCCCCTCCACTTGCTATCAAGACCAAGAACATTTTGGGAAATGGTTTTGTTAGGACACTTGGGCTAACTGGGCTGCAAATACTTGTGACAGGGCTGTCTCTTTAGGCAGGACTGCTTGGGGCAGCCTGTGCCCAGCAGAGATGGATCCCCCCTGCCCTCCCTCTCCCCAGAATCCCCCAGCACCAAACCCTCAGCACAGTCCCCGAGCAGCAGCTTCTCCTTGGCGGCACAGGCGGAGACGTCGTGGGCTCCATTCACTGCAGTGAGTGAGGAACAGTGGGATATTGCTTTTTCTGCTCCCCACTGACTGCCCACCTGGCATCCCATTCCAGAGCCACCCCAGTGCTCTCCCTTCAGTGGGTTTAGACCAAGAAGGACCCAGAGATCCCAAAAGATCCGCAAAGGACACAAACGACAGAAGGAATTTTGCCCTCCATTGTAAGAAAATGGATCAAAGCTTTATTGCAGTGGCAAAACCAGGAAAAAACCCAACACCTCTTTCTTCAAAGAGTAGTCCTACCAGCTTGTACCTCCTACTCTACAGGGCTGGGGAGAATAAAATTGTCACAGTGGATAAATGTTATCTACATTGTGTCATATAGGGCAAAAGCCCCAAAGCCCATGATTTGAAGTAGGAAATCTGCACAGACAGAGTGCCTGCTGAGCCCAACACAGCTTAAAGAGGAAAAAACCTTTGGAGACATCATTGCCAGTAAACAGCATATTTGGTTTACCCTCGTGGTAACCAACCCAGCTTCTGGAATTCAGCCTTGAACAGGAGGAACCTGACCCATTTCTGGATCTGGACTGACAGCTGTTTTGAGAGACTGGAGGTTTATCTGCATTAATTTTTTCCAATCTGCAAAAAAAAAATTTTTCTAATACTCTTCTATTAAAGGTTTTATTTTCCTATAAATTGTATTTCATTAGCTTAAGGTGAAAGTGTTTCCATGGAAACACCAGGAATATATAATTTCTAAATAATGAATTTTCCACAAAGAACTCACTAAATTATTTTCAGATTACAATGCAAAATTCTCCAAGGTTAGTTCACTTATTAATATTACAGACAGGGCATATGTTAAGACTTTGAACTTCAAATTATAGCTCTAAAACATTAAATATAAATTAAGTAGTTTAATATTTCAATTACAGAAAATAAAAACACAGCAAAACACTAGAAACTAAAGTTAAACTTACACTGAATGTAATTTCACTAATTCAGTGATCAAATGTGTCAGTATCAGTACAATGGGTCATATATCATATCACTTGTATATATCCAGATCTCTCTATATAGTTATTTTCTGCTTTGACTATAAAATATTTTAGGTCTATATCTTATTTCTGTAAGCTCAATATTAAGATGACAAGATGCATTAAAATATTTTCTCTGTGTATTCATCATCCATTCCAGTAGGGTGCTAACATATACTAACTTGGATAGGATGATTATTAAGAATCAATTCTCCCAGCTGGGCTTTAAAACAAATAGGAAAAGCATCACCTTCAGCAGGAAAAAGTTTTAAAAAAACAGGAAGTCCTCTGAATTTCACTCTCAAAGGAAACAAAAGGGCAAGATGAACAGGAAAAAGGAGGAAGAGGTGCTAAAGAAGAGGTTATTTTCCCAGGCTGGACCTGTTGGACTTGTGAGGAAGGGGATTTGGAACTGGAGAGGAGGGAGGGATTTTTGTGTTTCTTTCACCTGTCATTTAATTGTGTTATTTAGGTGTAAAACATAATGATGTTGGAAATTCTGTTATGGTGTTTTGACATTGTTTCTTCATATATGTCATTTTTCTAAGGGTGAATATTTCATTAATGATTTGCATAATTGATGTTGCACTTGATACCAAAACATCCTCAATCCCATACTTATTTATTTATGTGGTTAAGCGAAAAGAGAGGACCAGCACACAACACAGATCAGGCCAGTGAACTCAAATGCTGGGGCCAGTTCGTGTGAGGTGGAGCTGTGAGGGTATCCCAGAAATAGAAAAGGGGAGAAAAAAAGAGAAAAAAGGCACAAGCTGAATGAAATGTCAGGCAGATGCCCAAAAAAGAAGCACTCCCAAAAACTGTATCTCCAACCAGACACCTACATAAAACTTTTGAAATAAATTTCTCTTCCTTTTCTCAAAAAAAAAAAAAAAACTGTTTAAAAACTACAGGGCATTTGCCATGGGACAGATTCCATTACCTGATTTTTGTAGGTTAATATAAATATTAATTAAAAAAAAAAGTAATGAAGAACTGAATGCAATCAACTCCTCTGGGTAAAAACCAGTCCAAAAATAAAAAAAGGTTGACTGAAAGCACAAAGTGAGGTAGAACATCCCAATGAGGGGGAAAGACCAATTAGAAGATAAGGATGACAGGTGGTTTATGAAAGTTTATCCAAAGATACTTTGAAGTGGCAAATGACTGTGTATTCAAAAAGTCTGCCCAAGGAACCAGAAACTGAGGCCATGGGCTGCCACGGCCCTGAAGGATGTGAGCAGTTACTGTTAAAAAAAAAATTACTGTTAGCAGGAGCTCAATTTGAGCATGAATAAAACTAAGGGTGCTACTTGCATATACTAAAAGGCTTCTTGGCACAGCTGCTTTCGGAAGCACAGCAGTTGTGCCTGTTAGAAAGGGACATGAAGTGTGTCCAAGGCACAGCTGCTGCATCTGAAAAGCCACCAGGCCTCCTGCTCCCTGCCGGGTTCTCAGCGTGTGCAGCATTCCTGAGAATCCCACCCTCACACATCACCTGGCCTGCCCAAAGCAGAGCACCCAGCTGCAGCATCTGACAGAATCCTTCCCCAGAGATACCAGGGTCAGTATTTGGGCTCAGGCTCTTTCTGTCATATCCTCTCCT
>VZTR01025900.1:122029-150372 GCA_013400775.1 Chaetops frenatus
AAAAAAAAAAAAAAAAAAAAAAGGCAAGGAAAAGAAAAATGTAAAACATGTGTGGAAAAGCTTTGTTTTCTTAAACTCTGAAAAAGTCTTTATTTCCAGTCCAATGACTCTTTCATGGACTACATTCCTCATGAGCTTCCTTGGTTTAATGGCCTGATTTGTGCTTCATCCCTCCTCCTAAAAAACCCCTGAAAATGTTACTGTCTAGGTTAAAGCTATATGCATCCACAAAGTCAATTTTGAGGACAAAATAATTCAAAGTGTATAAGTAAATCCACTAGAACTTACTCTGTGAAACAGCAGTCATACACTTAACAAAATATTAATAAAGTATGTGATCATAAAATGGGAGAGGTACCATCTGCCATGGCACCAGTTTTTGGTTTTTTTAAATCAAGCCAGAATTCTTACAAATAAAATTGAATAACACCTTCTATTAAGCCTTTTTAATGTCAGAAGGTGACAGGTCAGGTCAGTAAGTCACAGTGTATGTTCTGCCACCACACTTTACACATGAATCTCCAGTTTTGTGGGGAATGAGCTCAGGAGCCAGCCCAGGCTCCATAAAAAGGGCCAGAGGTGTGTGCTGATGGCAGGTCCATGTGGCACTCCTGTGCCTCTGTGCCAGAACTCTGATCCTGCTGAAAGCTCAGCTCACACACATCAGCCTTCCAGCCTTGCTAGCAGGGGCATTGCAGGCTGGATCCAGAGCAGCCTTTTCTCTCATCCTTGTCAGGGTGAGGGGATGAAAACAGCTGCCCAGAGACAACAAACTCTGGATCCTTGGAGTCAGCAGCTCCCCTCATATCTCAGGCAATAAAGGCTTTATGGCAAAGCTTCCACCCCAGGTCACCCTGTCCTACTTTGGCACTTGTGGAGCAGTGGAAGTAACTCTGACCCTGTTACAGCAGGAACTTTGGCACAGAAACATTTGTCACTGATCCTGTTTCTAGGACAGAAAAGCTGTCATTCCAAACTACTTAAATGTAATTATGATTTTTACTGTGGTTTTTACAGACAGCAGATTTTACCACTACCTCTGAACTTGCAAGTTTTAATTATATACTGAAGTTCATTAGATCAATGCCTCACACAATGAAATGGCTAAGCACAGAATATTAATAACCTGTCCTCCAAATCTTTATTAGATTGTTCTCACAAATTTGTGAAAAATTCTATGAACACTTTCTTTTTTTTTTGGGGTGGGGGGAGTGTTTTCAGTTTGGTTTTTGGTTTGGTTTTTTTTTTTTTTTTTTTTGCAAGGCAGTTGTCTAGCACTGCAAGTTATGATTAAGTACATGCAGCTGGAATATTTACTGCATGTTTGCATCTGCATGTTGAGTAATAAGACCCAAGAGATTTGATAAACCTACAAAAATCACAGAGAAAGACAAAGGATGATGGTGGATTGGAGAACAGCCTGCAGGCTTTCTTCTTAAGGGGGTCCAGGACCATGTGGGCATTCAGTTGCATAGGAATGGCCTAAATAAGAGCATTCTTTATTTATGCCAGTCTGTATTCATGCATCTCATATTATTTAAACATGAAGTAAAAAGAAAAAAAAAAAAGTCTTTCTTGTTAACAGGAAGGCTTCCAAAGACAGTTACTGAAAATGCATATTATTGTCCCGAGGCACCATAACATCCATATTAATCTCTCAAGAGTGCTCTTGGGAGGGCTGTTTTATGATTATATAAGATGGTTTTGAATATCTTCACAAGATAATAAACAGTGTCAGCTTCTCCCACTGCTTTCATTACTAAGTCTTCCAAAATTAGTGCATCTCCTCCTGATATGGTTTTGAATAAAACCTGAGTATTTCCTGAATGATAGGCCAGCCTGGCAAGATGATATATATATACATATAGTCAGATAATTACATTATTCAAAGTATATTCCTTATGAAAATGTATTAGACACAGCTCTGTGTCAAGTATAAAGACAATCAGGGTGGAAAAAAAAATAAAGACAGCACACAATAAACTGCCCAACAGTACATTTTGCCTTTTGAGTAGCCTTTAGTAAGGCACTTCACTATAGTAGTTAGTAACCAGATGGAGGAGCCAAGAGTCTGTTCTTACAGCTGGCACACAAAATCCCCAACATTTCTACAGCTATGGAAATACACACACACACACACAAAAAAAGAGCCCTAAGTAATCTGAATGTATTGTCCTTTCTGTGCTTTGATATTCAAGTCCAAATTAATATTCTGGTCAGATCTTAAGAGTCTAAGTCACTCTGCAGCAAGGCACTGAGCAAATTCCTGATAAAACTCTTAAAAGTGATTATTGAGAATAGCAATTTTTGACAGTTATTCCCAAGAAACTTGTGTTTTGCAGTGAGGGTTAGCTAATCTCAGCTCAATTCAAAAGGCTAAATGCATAAATATATGTGCTAAAATCAATACTATGTAAGCATTCAGCAGCTTAAGTCAAACACTAAAAACCTAAAAGCTGGCCTGAAAAATGCATTTTGGCTGTAAATTGTATTTAGATAAAAAACAGTGAAGAAACAAAAGTGCAGAAAATAATTATGGATCAGATCAATAGAGAAACCTGAGCTTTGCATTAGGCTCCTGTAATTAATTCTGACCTTGCACATCTGTCAAAGAAAAACAAGCAGTGATCAGTTCTACTGGGTGTGGGTAAAGCATTTTGAACTTATTTTAAACAGATGTGTCATTATTACCTTAATTATTGTGGCTGGGTAAAGGACCTATTTCAAAATTTATTTCAAGCTAATAGCCTCTGTTTCAGTTGAGTCTATTAGCATTATAATTTCTGCACCCTGGGAACTTTTTTGCTATTTTTAAAGGTCTTTTTTTTCCTCTCAGATTCAGACTGAAATCAATCACAGATGTTGTCCCCATGGACATTCTTTAAATAGGATGTGCCACACTACAAGTTCTTACCTTGATTTCAATGGGGCCGTGCTAAGTGCTTGCAGTAGTGAAAAACTCCAATTGTTTCAGGAGGATTATGTCTGTGCAGTTGGAGTAAGAACAGAGGTAACCCCCTCGTGCTGCCCACAGGTGATTGCAAAGCCAATGCACACAATCCATGTGCAGAAGACTGACATTAACTTTGGCATAACAGGATGCTCCTGAAATCACTTGAATCAGGCTGGAGAGGGAATACTTCGACCTAGATTCAGAAAACCCCCAAAAAACCAGATGCAGAATTCAGATTTCATGGCTTTGTTGGGTTTTCTATTAAAACAGAAATTCAAACCTTACCCTGAACTTTGGTCCTGTATCTTCTTTTGCTTGTCTAACACAAAGTTTGTGGATAAAGTCTTCTTTGTGAAAAATGGAAAGTATTTTGCTCCAATAGTAAAGGTATCAAAAAAAAAAAAAAAAAAAGCAACTTACTTGACTGTACGAAGAGTAATTTCACAAAAATGCCATTACAGTGCCTTGGCTGAAATCACTCTGAGGTTACACAATTGTAAATGAGCAGGTGATTTTGTGAAAATGGCATACAGAGAATTCATAGGCAAATGCATCTCAACTTTAAAAGTGTGATGCTTCCACTGGCAGCTGGGGACCAGGTAATCAGCCACCACATGAGCTGTCTTTAAGGAGGTCTGTTGCTAGTTTTTTTCATCTGATGCCTCTGGAAATAATTACCAAGCCCTCATAAGTGATGTTTATAGTATATAAGTGCTGACAAACCCTGAAGTATACAGTAAATCTCTCAAAAAAATCATAATGAATGATGATCACCTACAATATGAATTATAGATTCTTTGCAAGTTAGCCTGATTCATGATTATGCAGTGCTTCAGGGTCTGCTGCTACATTTACATTTTTACCATAAGCCTTTTTGGTTTGTATCATCTTGAAATATAGATTAAAACTCCACAGCCAGATGATTAATTAAGTCTAAAAAAACCTTGTGTGCCTAATCTTCACGTACTGCAAATGAATGCAAAGTTTGCCCCAGATTAATATCCAGCTCTGAGTTTCACTCAGACCCTAAGACTTTAGGACTTTTATTTTTGCAAAAGTAGACTTCCTGGAACATCAATTTTGTAATTCAATTTTCCTCAGCTAGAGAACAAATGCAACTGTATTTTGATATGAAGTCAATATGTTTCACAAACTCTTCAGATGTAAATTTTTACTGAAAAAGCCCTCCACCAAATTGTGGATTGCTTACTGGAAAACTGAGTGAAGGAGAGGTAACTTAGACACAAGAATTAACCAATCTCTGTCCAAAAGCTCCTCATGGGAATTAAAAAAAAATCATAGTATGATAGAATGGTTTGGGTTCAATGGAACCTTAAAGATCCTCCAGTTCTGACCCCCCTGCCATGGGCAGGGACACCTCCCACTGGACCAGGTTGCTCAGAGCCCCATCCAGCCTGGCCTGGAACACTTCCAGGGATGGGGCATCCACAGCTCCTTTAAAGGGGCAACCTATTCCAGTGCCTCACCCCTCTCACAGTAAAGAATTTCTTCCTCATATCTCATCTGACCCTACTCTTTTTCAGCTGGAAATGATTCCCCCCTTGTCCTGTCACTTCACTTGCAAAAAGTTTCTGCATCTTTCTTGTAGGCAGCTTTCTGGTGCAATTAGGTCACCCCAAAAAGCCTTTCCTTCTCCAGGCTGAACAATTCCAATTCTTTTAGACTTTACCCATAGGAGAGGTGCTCCATCCCTCTAATCCTGTTGGTGGCCTCACTCCAACAGGTCCCTGTCCTTCCTGTGCTGAACCCCATGTTCAGTATCTGCAAAAGTGACTGCAAAAGCTGATAACAACAGCCATACTGCCTAGCACAAGAACAGGAGGGGGTTTCACCTCTTTTGGAGAGCTGAATAATGTGGATGAATAATGAAGCAGTGATATGGGTTTCCCAACACCTTGTTTGTGCAGAGAAAACCTCTCTTCTGATAAATTATTCAAAACATAACTGCTAACCTATTTAAGTTTGATAATACGTGTACTGTAATCAGGAATTGTGTTTCTCAGCTGTCTGAACAGCTACACTTCAAATCTGGCATTCTCTAAAGTGCCTGCACAAAACTGGACAGGAAGATAACAATGTCCAGTGAACCATGCTGAGTAGTAAATCTTTCAGAGTTCTGGGGCAGTGTGTCAGGGAAACCTTGAGGTTTCCTAAAGATAGAAAAATCTACTTCAGTATAACTTGCAGAAAGTGTCTGAAAACACTTCCAACAGGTGCAAATCTTTTCACTGTAGCTTTAAGCATGACAGCTGCCCCATTGGTGTCAGAGGGTTAACGAAATTTCTGCAATAATTTATCAAGGTTGAAGATTTTCTCTAAACAAACACCGCTTCTGTGGAACTAATTAAATATTCACTCTGCCTTTCAACATGGAAGATTAAATAAGCTGTGACAATTTGCAATTTTAATTTATGGTACATTTTCCAGCATCTTCACTTTAGTTTCATTTTTTAGGAGATTCAAACATGAACATAGAAATAATGGGCCAGCAATTGTATGTGTTGTACCCTTCTCCCTCTGCCATTAGACTTAAAAGCAATTGGAGTGCTCCAGTGTTTGGACAGAAGCACAGCACTAATAATTAGTGTTAAAGCACAATAATATGCTTAGTTAAGGTAATCTCTAAACCACCTTATTTATTATGTATATTAGAGAAATGCAATCTAAAATTGACACATATGATTCATTGGGAATTTCCCTTTTGCTGAGGAGTTCTTAGGTTTTGGTTTTGACACCTGGAGACGATGTTTAGGTTGGACATCAGGAAGAGAGTGGGTTCCAGCCAGAGTAAGGGTTATTTCAAGATTATAAGATTGGAAGACTGCCTTGGAGTATCTGCCCTGGTGACACCATGTGGTGGAATGTGTCCTTTACACTGAGAATTTCAATAGTGAGCATTAGTTTTGTGTCTCTGTTCATGGATATTTAACATACATATCTATAGGAAAGCTGAATAGTCCTCACTGCTTCTGGAATCAGTGGGAACTGTTCTTTCAGCATATAAATGGGTGCATTTTCTGGAAATCCATGCTGTGGATACACAAGTAAACAACAATTCTTGATTTCACACTCAGTAAAAATAAATAGTTGTGGCTTGTGATGCACTCAGATACTACAACAAAGAAAAAAAAAAAATCCATCAGAAAATAATTGTGGTGCTAAAGTGTTTGAACACCATGCAGTAAATGAGTGCAAGCTGCTCTCTGAGCAGGGCAAGCACAGCCCCTCCACCCAGGTGATCCATCTGTCCTAGGGCAGAGATAGAGTCAGTGAACAGAAGGACCTGGTTATCCAAAAAAGTCTGTTCCTGCACTGAACAGCAGAGAAATATTTAAAATATTGAGCAGTTGCTCCCAGACTGAGCACTGTCAATTGTGCTGGCTCCTTCCCAGCCTACACCTCTGCCTCTGGAGCTCCCTGCAGGTGGAGAAGGTGCCAGAAGAAAGATGCTCAAAGAAACTTTTGTGCTGAAGTTCCTAACAAGAGCAAACACACATTTTCTATCTTCAGCAAAGTCATGTCAAGTTCATCTTTTCAGTTCACCCCCTGGCCTTTAAAAGCCCCCAGATGCCATCAGCCAGCACTGTGCTGACAGAAGGTTTGGAACCTTTGGCTCTGCTGGGAGATTGCAGTAATTTCAGCTAATGGAATAATGGATAGCAATCTGAGCTTGTCATTCTCAGTCTGAATCAGTGCTAGAGAGAGGAGTGGACACTTTACTGCTTTTTTCACAGATATTTCTGACAGCAGACACGTGATGATTCCCAGTTCATTTCCATGCACTTGATTGAAGCATGCTCGCTTAGAAGACTCAATTTTCCCTGCTGATTCCCCTTTCTCCCCTCTCTTCTCAAATTATCTTTTTCTGCAGCCTTGTGGCTTGGCTATTTCATGGTGCTCATTTCACACTCCTCAGCTCTCAGTCCTGATCTTTGCTCAGTAAACTGCAGTTCAAATCAGTTACAGATTACATCTGAACTGCACTTATTAGAAGTTCTAAAAGCAAGCCCAATTTGGGTAGAATTTCAGAAGAAAAAGCATAAAACAATCACCATACCTAATTTAACGTAATTTGCAGACAAGAAGTAACTTTTTTTTGTAACTCTGCAGGGTACAAACTTGGTATTTTTCTTAACCTTACAATTATTTCAGCTTAAAATTTTTCTAAGCCATTTAAACTATCCAGAAGCATTTAAACATCATTTAGAACTATCAGTCCTAGCAGCTGAATGGCAGCAAAGCTTGAGGCAAGTGAAAAAACTGCTCTTACTACAGAGAATAATTAGCACTGCTTCTTGAAATTTGCCACTGATTTCTGTGTTAACAGCAAATGCAAAAAACCAATAAGACAAAAATACTTATGTAGAAAGTTCTGGGGTTTCTAAGTAAATATTTTTAAAATTTGCCAGGATCAATTTCCATTCATGCATGAAGACCCAAGTCCTAGAACAGGACCTACAGAAATAAGAATAAAAAGGATCTTGGACAGTTTATGAAAAAAAATTAAAATTACATTGATCAGGCCAATGGTACTTGTGCCATTTTAATCAAAATTAGTAACCATAAGATGTGATACACCAAATAAATTATAGAAAGATTTTATAAGTTACCTCTCCAAGTTTATAATTATGAATTATAAGATTCAGAAAAATGCACTATATGCCCTCCTCCTAACCCTACCTATGTTTGATTTTGATTAAACTTATCTCATTTCTCTCTTTCTCTATTTTTTTTCCTCTATTTTCTTCTTTTCTTCTTGATATCACACAACTTCTTCCTAGGTCCTACACTTTCCTGGGCAGGAAGCCTGGGCCATTGCTTTGTGTTGTACCTGTACAACCTTCAGGTGAGTGTGTTCATGGTCTACTGTAAATCTGCACATGAAGTTAACAGAGGTTATCATTAGCTAATTAATAATAGAATGACACATTGCAGATCCCTTACTCACAGTGCTGAGCAATTGCTCATGTGAATCCATCACTGACTGTGTGACTGCTGTGAAAAACTGAGCAGTGAGGACCTCAGTCTGGCCCATTATCCTCACACAGTGCAGCACATTTGTGTGAATTGTTCTCATTCTGAGGTCTCCTCAGAACAAATGTCTCTCTGAATACACTCTGCTGCTGTAATGGATTAACTGCCAAGCTGTGGAAGCCCAGCAGGAGACAGTACCCCAGCCAATATGAGGGGATGTATACAGTAGCTAATTAATTCTAATGTTTTTCTATGTTTAATCATCCAGGTCATCAGCATCCAAATATTTAAGTGTGAGCCTCAGCCTTTCCAAGGGATCTGCAAACACATGACAAATAGCAGTGACTGTTCTAACCTTCCCAAATTACAGGTAAGGTATCTACAAGTGACTGAAATCCATTTCCACACCACGTTCCCACGTTTCTGGGAGAGAAGCTGCCGTGCTGGGTGGAATCACATAGGCTGGTTTAGGATTTAAGTTGAACAACCACAGCTTAGGCCATCCACATAAAAATTGTCACTTAGTCACACAGAGAGATATGAACAAGTTGTCTCTCCAATTATATTTGAGCCTCTGCTGACTTTGGTCCTTCTGTGTCCAGAACTCGCTGCAGATGCCAGTGTGTGTTTGAACAAGAAATGTGAACTGATGATTTGGGAAATGAGAGTACAGGAGAAAATGCACACTTCCCCAGACCCCAACCCTTACCATCAGGTATTTCACAAAATTCAGGAGGAAAGAAGTATAAGGAAAATGAAAGAAAAAATTACAAATTTGATAATTTAGGCTTTCAAAATGAAAAAAAAAATGAAACATATCCCAGAGTACTTAATTCCTGTTCACAAGCTTGCTCCCAAAACACCTAACTGATAATGAAATTGATTTTACAGTGAGCTAATAGAGATTTGACATTGACCTAGTACAAAAAAAGGGCAGTCAGACTTACTCCTTTTGCCTGCCTTGTGTTGGCTTGGAGTCATCTTGCAGCTGGGAGGAGAATCAAATGACTCTGCTTATGCAAGTGCCAGCTGGGTCCCTATGACAATTTGTTGTTACATTGGCATAACACAGTCATCAAATGTCTGGTGAGATTTGGAAAACAGATGGAAGACTAAGTGACACAGAATAAAGATGCACTCTAACTGTGTCTTTACCTCCAGCAAAGGGAAAATACTCCATTGATTCCCAGTGAACTCCCAGAGTCAGGGAGAGACAGCTCCAGGTTAGAAATTCATAAGATTGCCAAGTGCCTGGGAACACATCAGAAGAAAGAGCAGTGAATAATTCTCTTATATAAGAAAATTAAATGTAAGACTAAATCAACAACATTTTCAGAGGTAACAGTAATTTATAAAATGGGTACCCTGGAAGACCAACAAAGGCAACTCAGCAGGTTGTCAAAGGGCAATCAAATATCAGGATATACACACACACACATCTAACAGACTGGTGATGACTTAAAATCTCCCTCATTGCTGACTGTTAGATAACCCAGATCTTGTTAAATGAATTCCTGTCTGAATTAATTTCCCAAAGGAGAAGTGCTACCTCAATTGTCAGTATTTATAATTCTCTACAAGCAGAAATGCCCATGTAGACAAAGCAGTTGTCCCTACCTGGCCAGCTTCAGAGTGGTGACAGGTTTTACACCAACACTTGCTGTCTTTCCTCTACAAGTGAATCTTATCTTCCAAGCAACTTTTCTAAAGCAAAAGAATTTCAGAGAATGCATTTTCCAAATGACCACTTGAGGTGCTGAGGGATTTGGATCAGGATTTACAACCGTGGAATCTTGTTCATGATCTCCATCTCCATTCCGAGGTTGGTACAATATGTGTTTTAGGAAGCAAAATTAGATTATGGTCTGGAAATGGAGATGGAACCACTTCCCATCAGAACCCAGACTGGAAGACACTGATTGTGCATGGGCATTTAGAGCTGTGTGGAAAAAATGCCAGTTTCTTTACTTATCTTTTTTTTTAAAGTCACCTACAACTTTCTTTTGTTGAATAAAAGAGAAAGGGCAACAGGGTATAGCAATTTATTTTAAAAGCCATTTTTGAGGATATTGTGATTTCATTTTAAAAGCCTTGTGGGTTTTTTTTGTTGTTGTTTCTTCTTTTTCAGTGTTTTTCTTTTGTTTGTTTGGGTTTTTTTTTTTTGTCAACAATGTTCATATACTATTAAATGCTCCATTTATATTTAGCAACAAAATTTACTTCTATTTTTAAACGTCTTTGTCATTCCTTTGATTTTTTTTATATCATATATGAGAAGTGACTACACAACAAATCCCTTTGTCTTCAGAACAATAGCATGAAGAATTCTATTAGCTAGCATTAAAAAAGTTGGATAAATGAACAATATAGTTGTGTTTACTGGAAAACAAGCACGAGCTACGTGACTGAAAATCTGTTTAATACTCTTTATCAGCATTTGCACACTGCACATGCACTCTGAACAGGTAATTAATGATCTGCAGCACAGAGGCCTGCAGTGCAGGAGAGAAGGAGGCAGAGGTGACTGGTGCTCTATGGCAGTGATTGGCAACGAAACAAAGAACTAAGATTTGGGGTGAAACATGCCCTGTTCCTGAGCTTTCTCAAGCAGGCATACAGAAGGCAGTGAAAGGGGGACAGAGACACAATCCCTTGTCCTATTCAGCTCTACATAAACGATGGCAATCACAGCAGCAGAGAACACTTGCTGCTGATTCAGCTCATTCATCAGCCCTTGTTTGGGCTGAGACCCAACTCTCACTGAAGTCACAGGGAGTATTTCCTTTGCCTTCTGTGCTGAAATGGACTGAGTCTTTCAAAGCCCTCTGGGAAAGCAGAGAACTCTCCTTTTAGCCAAAGTGGAAAGTGCTCTCTCTTCAAGCAGCAGAAATGTTAAAGCAGCTGCTTGTCAGAGGTCTCAAAGTGGGCTGGCAGAACTGGTATTACCTTCCCCCAGAATGCTGCACCTGGGAAGAAGTCACAGTAAAAAGGGAAGTGCTCATCATTCCCAAACATGCAGCTCTGTCTAAACCTCACATAACATGAAGCAGTTCTCTCCTGCTCTCTTCTCTACCTGCATGAGAACAGTGAGGCAGAGCTCTCTGGTGGCTCTCACGAGCAGGAACTGATGAGGTGCTTAAAAAAAAAAATAAAAAAAAAATCAAAAAAATCCCCAAACAAAACCAGACTTTATTTAAGGCAATTATTTGCAAAGCTCGATTTCTTTGTGTAAATCTAATAAGCAGATTCTATTGCACAATATTCCTTTCACACAAGACTCTGAATAGTATTTGGGGTTTTTTTGCAGCACACCAAAATTCCTTGTTTTCACAAAACCAGTGTCACTCCTCAGTTCAGCTTCTCTCTGACTTTACACACTTTTTCTCAGCTGTCTTACTTGCTACTGAAATCCCTGAGGGGGATTTTTCTTTCTTTCCACACCAACCCCAGCCAATGGGGCTACAACAAATAGAACAGATGAGACTTCCATAGGTTTGAAGATCTCTGACTTTTTTCCCAACAAAGTTAAGAGTCTGTGTTTGGAATTACTTCTTCTTGCTGGCAAAACCCCCTTACTTTTTCTGAAACAATGTTTCTAATTTTTTCCTCTCTTTGCAGCAATACCAAAGCACTCCCAGGCCATTTGTGGACACTGTTCAAGGGCTTCCCTGTGCACCAGTGTATCAGCTCAGTGCAATCAGCATTCCAACACACACTTGCAGGAAACACCCTTTCCATTGACCTTTCAAATGTGACAGTCACTTGTGCAAATTGAAATCCATCATTTTAGATTGCTGCAGGAATTTTTCTGAGACAAAAGTCTTTTTTACTCTTTGGCTCTACTTACACCTGACAATGTGCCCTTTAAATTCCCCCCTGGAAACCAGGTATATTTACAGCTACCTTGACCTTATTAATTCCTCTAATTTTCTGTAGTTTATACCAATCTGGTGCTGCTATTTTTCTTAGCTGGCACTTAGGTGATCTCCAATCTCATATGTGACTCAAGGACTTTTCCTCCATGGCCCTTCCCTTCTCATTCCTGCCAACAGGGGAGATGGCTTTCAAGGGGTGAGTTCCTCATGCTGTTAAATCTTGGTACCATCATAGTGAAAACATAATCAAGAATAAGTTGGCAAGAATTTTTTTTCTATTTTCTATCCTATTTCCAATGCAAAGAGGTCCAGGGAAGAGACAGGTTTGTCTTATGTAATGCATTTTCCTCTGGGGAAAAAAAAAAAAAAAAAAANAAAAAAAAAAAAAAAAAAAAAAGAAGAAGAAGCAGTTTATATTATTCAATCCAGTAGCATAATTTTTACTGATTGGCAGGCAAGAGAACCTCAAAGGTGAGTTTGTCACTCCTGCCTTAGGTGGTCAAGACAATAATGCTGCAGAATCTTAGTAATTGAATTAGAATTGATACAGAACTGCCTGATCTTTGATAAGAATGAAAATAACATTATTTGGAGTGAAAGTGGCCAATGAGAGTATTTACAGGTTCTTTGCTTGACCTGAAATTGTAGTTGTGGGTGTACTGATGGAAATCAAAGACATTCAATATGTCTGTGTAAGAGGCTGAAGAAACTGAGACTTGCAGCCTCCTGTCAGTCCTGAAGTCCACACAGACGGAGGGCTTGGGGAACTGCATGACATTCCTGAGAGGCACTACCCGGGTGAGAAAAGGAATGAGGAATGGCAGAAAGGATTGGGAGAATAGACACAAACTCTTCAGAAACAGAACAAACTGTGGAAATCCTGACCACATCAGAACTTTTGAGAACAAACCATAACTGAGCCACTAAAATGAGTCACAGCCCTACTTAGCACTTCTGCTGTGAAGGGACATGGAGTCTCTTTTCCCATGCTGGATCTTCCCAATGAGCTCTGGCAGAACACAATGACCCAGAGGAAAAGTAAAAAGCTGTTCTCAAAGCAGGAGAGGGCATCTGACAAGTTGAAGCTCCAATTTTCAGTGCATACAAAGCACTACTTAGTTTCTGCACAGTCTGGCTGTGTGTTGCTCGTTGGGTCAGAGGGCTGAGTGTCTCTAGCAGAGACACAAATACACAGTGAAACTTTTAAACATGAATTCCTTTTTGTAAGAAACCCTCATTATAAATTCGTGATCCTCGCCCAAAGAAATTTGATTTCTTTTTCAGAAGACAATTTTATCTGGAGCACATGACCTGGGATGGGGAGAATTGCTAATGACTCCCATGTGAATTCCCTTTCCCCAAATGAAGTTGAGCCATAAGAACTGGCTACAATAAACTATTGCTGAAGTGTTGACTCTCTTGTGGAGCACCTGCTGTTTCCAAAGCTCTGTCACTGTTGGTTTGAGAAAGGCAAAAGCTCTCATAGCCTCACTGGAGTACACAGGACTCCACTACAATGTACTGGATGTGAAAAATTGAACTGCCACCCCACTTAGCCCTTTCAGTCTCTGCTCCTGTTCCAGATTCATGACTTAGCCCCATGTGGAGGACAAAATTCTTGTTTCAATGAGGTCCTGAAGATTTATGAAATCTGTTTTGAAATGGAAAGTCCACCATTCCAAAATTCTCCAAAAACAGATATGAGTGAAGGCATTTTCTTTTGATTTGATCAAAATTCTTCACTGAAGTTGCTTTTATAAAAAAAATTTATTAACATAGTAAAATCACATAAATCAAGAGTATCAAGCAAGGTAAAATGAAAAATAAAGATTTAAAAAATTTTCCTACTCTCTTAAATACCTTTTTTTGTCTTACCTAAACTATACCTAGAGACTACATTTTTTTCCCAAAATAATATCTCATCAAGTAAGATAGACTAAGCAGATCTAGGTAGAAACATTTCCTAGCTCGCTCTGATTCTGTGCATTACCACAGAAATTTATGACAGGATTAAAAATAAGGATATCAAACGCTTTCAAATCCACAACAATAGAATAAACGCCAGAACAGCCTCTCATTTAATCTCATAATACCAAATCTACCACATTTGTATTTTGAGTCAGGCAGCAGGAGCTGCTTAAGGGATCTTTTAGCGGTGGGTGAGCCTTCCCTTGGCAGCATGGCTGGGCTCTGGTGGGTGCCAGGGATGCTCCCGGGCATGGCCCGGCTCCAGGCGCTGCTCTCACCAGCTGAGGGCACTCACATTCCTCAACCAGAACCTGGCACCTCGGCAGAAATCCAGACCGGCCTCCCGCACCCAGAGCCAGAGGGATCCTGAGCTTTGTGTGCAGCAGAGGGCAAGGAAATTCAGAAACAAGGAGAGGGAGGCGTCGCCCTGCTTTTGAAAGCCTTCTGAAAAGTTTATATTCGCGAGTCATTTTCTCACTCGTACTAAAAACACCGGCTTTGTTCACGTTCCTTCTTGGAGAAGGGAATCTGATGGACTGGGCACTTCACCAGTCTGGTTGAGAGGAGGGATTTCATCTTCCAATCCTCTCTCACTTTGCAAACCCTATAAATTGTGTATCCATAATAAACGGGTCCTCTTTTGGGGGCCTCTGCTGTTCTCTTGATAGTGGTGAAACCGTGTCTTTCTTTCATGCCCTGCTGCTGCAGGGGAGAGCCTGTTCCATGAGCCTCATTTATTTGTGGGCTCTGTCTCACGTAGCCCGTTCTGTTTGAACATCAGTTGCTGCCGTTTTGGTGCAGGGGCACTGGGGTAATACACACATTTATCTGCAAAACCAACATGGAAATGCAGTCATCTTTGTCCTGATGCAGAGAAAAGCTGTCACATCTGCATATCAATAGCCACAAATTTGATTCAGTTCTCAGTAGTGTCATTCCAGAGGAACCCAAGGCAGGAAAGGAGGGAGTTTTCATGTCTCTTTTTGCTATGGCACTGGTTTGGCTCTTTTCCTATTCTCAATCAAGGAGTCAAGTCCAGCAGAGCAGATGAGGATGGGGCAGAGCATACCCACCCGGGCCAGAAAACCTCTCTGTGCTCTGAAAGAGGGATAAGAAACTCACCTTTGCCTCTGTTGAAGGAGAAAACAGCTTTTCTTGTACCTCCCTGGGAATTTACAGGCAGCTGCTGCAGGCTGTTAGCTGGGTTGGCTTCTCCAGAGACAGAGCTGAGCCTGTCTGGCTCCCTGGGGAATGGCAGCAATGAGATCAAGGAGTGCAATAGCTGCAAACTCTCTGTGCTGGCCCTGAAATCTCCTCAGCTCTATGACCCCTTTAATTGCCTGGGCTCCTGAAGGACATGGGCATTAATGAATATCCCTCTCCCCAGCTTTAACAGAATGACTTTGGCATTCATTGTGAAAAAACCCCCAGTACTTAAGATTTATATATCCTGTGCTTTTATGAACATCAGCTATTGGTAGCTGTCAGAGACATGGCCTGGAAAAGGACCAGATACCCAAGGGGAGCTCTTTTTTCCTTCATCTTTCCTCACCAAGTGTGCCAGGAATCTACCATGGGCTGACAAAGGCATTGTGGGCTTGCATGATACAGTAAAATATCTGCTTCCAGGCTGCCAGCAAAATGCTGACTATGAATGCACAGGAAAGAAAACAAGTGCCACAGGTGCTGCAGTGCTCAGATGCATGGCAAATATTTTAATGGATGGGAAATAAATCAACAGACTTTTTGTGAGCTTTTGTCATCACTCTTATACTTCCCTTGTAGGAATATTTAAAAAAAATCTACGGAGCCAAATATTAAGCTTTGACAAAATTATCATGCCCATTTCCTTAGTCAGATGTTCAAAGGATTCGTCACCCCCCACCCTCCCCAAGTCATTAATATTTCCTTCATTCCTCAAATTACAGGAAATTATCTGATGCAAGCCCAACGTATGCATGAGAAATTCATCCTGCAGTAGAGACCACATTAGTGTTAGAAGTTTATTATAGAATTAATAACTATTAATCATTGGAAGTAACTATGTTTCACCTCATAGGATAAGTTTAAAATTCAATGCACCTTCCACAGGATAGTGATAACTCATGTTGGTGAGAAAAGCAAAAAAAAACTGTTGGAAAAAGGAGCTCCCAGCCAAATCAATAACATAATCCTTTCACATCTTTGCATTTCAGTCTAAAGTAAAGAACTGCATAAATCCCCTTGAAAGCTGAACCAAAGAGATGGCATATGAGCCACTTTTTAAAAGGGAAAATAATAGTTAAGAGGAATTGTTTTAAGTCAGTTGGTTTGCAGAGTTCTTTGTTTCTTGCTGGGACAAGTGAAAAGGCATCTCCTCTTTCTGTGTACTTGTTTGTACTTGTCAAGATATTTCATAGTACAATCATATGTGACTCTTCTTTGTGTACTTTTGGGTGTTTTTAAAGTCCTAAAATAACCAGATTTCTATGATATATCTTTTTTTTTACTGAGACTGTATTCATAAAGACATCTATCAGCCACAGACATGATGTACCTGTATCAAAGATAAACAAACATTATCCTCAGCATCCTTCATTTCCAACTCCTTTAAACAGGATTGTGTGATGAAAATTTAACTTCAGATAAATCAGATATATTTTTTAACTTCCTTTTTATTTTATGGGAAACACATCACAGACCTGTTACTTGATTTTCAAAGCTCTGCATCACGTGGCAGGTGCACATTACAAACTTTATTGAGTGATAGAACCTAAAAATACTTATTCAAGAAAATTTTTTTCTCTTTTACTGAACAGAAGAATTCTGGTAAATTTTTGCTATATTTGAACTTTAAAAAATACGTGGAATCCAGAGATTTAGCCATGGTACTCCCATTTCCACAAGCTCTACATTGTTAGAAAGCTGTTGCAGATTTCATTTTTTTAAGTTTTCTAAATTGTCTGTTATTTCTATAAGAGTACTGAGGGAACCAACTCACTGATGTTCATTTCCAGGCAGATCACAGCAGCAAAAATACAGATACACACCCCTAGTTATCTTGCACAAAACCTCCTTGTTTGCTCTGATTGGTCTGGAGGAAGAATGTCTGACTGAAACAGGTATCTCCATATGAGACACCACTGCAGAGTCCATGGTCTGTATTCTATAGTCTCACTCTACAGGAATAGCCAAGGGTCTTTTCTGGAGAGCAAAGCCTGAGCTCCAGCTGCCAGAAATGCTGGGGCTCAGGGAGGAATCTGAGGGAGATGTGGCCTGCTATTGCTTCGTGCTTCCTGCTGCCATAGCACACATCTTTACAGCAACCAAACGCAACAGAAAGGTGACTTAGTTTAGGTGAGGTGTTTGTGAACAAATCTCCTCTGAGCAATAAAACTCCTGGGACCTTGCAAGTGTCCCTAATGATGAAGAATAAGGGAGCAACTGTTTTTTACAGTTCATTTTTAAGTACAAAGTCTTTATAGGCTTTTCCATTAGATGTTGGAAGGTCTCTAATATGCACTGTTGAACTTCTTATTGAAATAATTTGTACACGTTAGAAGCACTGCTATTGTAGCAGCTGTCTTGAAAGATCTTCTATGGAATAGTGGAGGGTATGAGTAACCCTCTCTTTTCCTGCAGAGGCTGTCTCAGTTGCTACGATCTCAGTTGATGAAATTCCATTTGGAATTGAACATCTGGAGGTCCTGTGACTCAGAGGCATTCCTTACTGCCCAATTCTCATTTTCCTTTCTTGCACCTCAAGTGTCAGCAATAAGGCAGGACCATTTGGCTGCTAGGTGCATTACACTGACTTGAAAGGAGGAAAGGGAATGGGTATAAAAGCTAACTTGCTTCTGTGAGAGGTGTGAAATCCATCAATGCCTTGCTCGTTTCTCCAGGAAGGAAAAGCAGATGTGCAGATCCTGCTGCAGACACAAGTGTGGTGGAAGACTGAAGGAGAAGGCTTCTTTGCTATTGCTGCTTTGCATTCGGTGATGGCTGATGTTGCATCCAGTTGGTGGCCAGTCACCAGTGGTGTCCCCAGGGATCAGTGTTGGGGCCAGTCCTGTTTAATATCTTTATCAATGACCTGGTGAGGGGATGGAGGGAACTCTCAGTCAGTTTGTTGATGCACCAAGCTGGGCAGTAACGTGATCTTCTGGAGGGCAGGAGGGCTCTGCAGAGGGACCTGGACAGGCTGGATTGATGGGCCCAAGCCAATGGGGTGAGGGACAACAAGGCCAAGTGCCAGGTCCTGCCCTTGGGCCACAACAACCCCTGCAGTGCTGCAGGCTGGGACAGAGGGGCTGGAAAGCTGCCCTAGAGAGAAGGACCTGGGACACTGGGTGAACATGAGCCAGTGTGAGCCCAGGTGGCCAAGAAAGCCAATGGCTTCCTGGCCTGTCTCAGCACGAGTGTGGCCACAGGACCAGGGCCGTGACCATCCCCCTGTGCTCAGCACTGCTGGGGTCACTCCTTGAGTGCTGTGGCCAGTTCTGGGCCCCTGAACTCAGGAAGACCACTGAGGGACTGGAGCATGTCCAGAGAAGGGCAATGGGGCTGAGGAAGGGTCTGGAGCACAAATCCTGTGAGGAGCAGCTGAGGGATGTGGGGGTGTTTAGCCTGGAGAAGAGGAGGCTCAGGGGAGACCTTATTGCTCTTTACAACTCCCTGAAAAGAGGGTGTAGCCAGGTGAGGGTCAGTCCCTTCTGCCAAGCAACCAGAAACAGCACAAGAGGACACAGCCTTAAGCTGCTGCAGGGGAGGTTTAGGTTGGACATTAGGAAGAAGTTCTCGACAGGAAGAATGGTTTGGCACTGGAATGGGCTGCCCAGGGAGGCGTTGGAGTCACTGTCCCTGGGGTGTGTGAGTAAAGACTGGATGTGGCACTCAGTGCCGTGGTCTGGTTGGCAAAGTGCTGCTCAGTGATAGGCTGGGGTCAATGATCTCAAAGGTCTTTTCCAACCCAATGGCTTCTGTGCTTCTGTGGTTAGAATGCACTTCATGAGTGTCCAGCCTTTAGTCGTCTGAGCAGTGGATGTGAGCAGAAGTTCAGTAATTTCACTCAACGCAGCCCCCTTCCCTCAGGCTGAAAAAACTCTTTTTCCATGTTCTTACTCTGCACTTCAGGGAGATTGTGCAATTTCACTGCCAGGAGCCCAAGTCCTACCACACAGCTGAGAAGCTTTCAGCACCTTGTTACTCATTCCAGAAAAACAGGCTGGATTTGCTGATGGTTTCATCGTGTCAAGGTAAATATTTCACTACCACTTTTCCTCTCCCTTTCTGTCTGATCAATTTCTGGTCTCATTTGACTAGACCTGAGTGGCAGCTTTTGCAGAGCTTGCTGCAATACAACCTCATTGCTCCATGGGTTGTAAGGAAATGTGTCTTTTTTTGCCCAACACATCTTAATATCTCCATAGAAACCCATATTAGGCCCCCACCTTCTGTAAGCTCCTGCAAAGATAATCTCTTTCACTCACTGACAGGACATTCTCCAGATGACTCCAGGTATCTAAATTTGAATTAAACAGTTAGGACAATGCAAAGACTTGGTGAAGAGGACTGGGAGCTGTGATTTCCAAACAGGACTGGGAGGCATTTGGCAGTCCTTACCAGACCATAACTATATCTTTTTTTTACTGCAAGTTCACTCTTCAGTTTTCCTCTACAGTTAAGCTACAAAAAGTCATTACTTCCATCAAAAGACTCATTGCTGAGTACACAGCAGTGCAATGCTTGTTACTCTGGATTTAAGCAGGTGTGCAAACAAGTCCTACTCAGCATCTGGAGGAAGAAAGTATCATCATTTTCTCTCAGTAAGATCTGAGCAGCTCATGCACCAATTGTTTATATAATCCTTGCTCTTTCTAACTTCATCTCTATACTTAGCCCCTACAGCTCCAAATTATGGCTTCACTGCAGTTTTGCATTTCATGATGACAGAAGGAATTCCACCCTTGATGCTGAAAAGCAGGAACTCTCTTTGATGTGACCTGCACACAGAGCAGAGAACTTCTGGAAATAGCATTTTTTACATCCTGAGAGGTTTGTCATCACTGCAAACCCACAGAACTGGGATTTAGACTTTAGCAGGGATGCAAATGGTTTTCAGTCACGTTGCATTTCTTGTGCCCTGTGTAACATACTGATGGCATCTCATTCATCACTGGAGAGTGGCACAGAATAGAGTAAATAACACACAGGTAAACTTCTTTCCTTTCTCTTTTGGCCATAAATGTTGAAATTCAAATGAGAACAGGAGAGCAGCTCCCAAAGAGTTGTTTCAACACAAAAATGTGGAGAAGTGACATGCACTTCTTGTGTTCATGCCTGGGGAGGGACACTAGGCTGGAAAGCAGAAACTGTGAATCTTTCCCAAGGACACATTTTCCAGTGACCTTTCAAAAGCAACATGCTATGTTTCAGAAATGTTCCTCATCATGGTTTGACCCAGCAGGTAGCTAAACCCATCCCCCTTCCCCATGTTTATATCATTATTTTGTTCACTTCAGCACTTTCAGAATGAGCTCAATACCGTGTCACAGCTGAGGGAAGCTGCAGAAAAGCAAAGATTGCTCTTATAAATTCCCACAGGGCCTCTGTTTGCTCCTAAAGTAGCCTGCAAGAGAGGTCCCTGTGCATTGCTGAGAGCTTAGGTTTTTTTCTGAGAGCATGTCCGTGTTACTAGCAGCAAGATATATTCCCCTGTATAGTTTCCTATCAACAGTTTAATTCTGTCAGAAATCTGCTGGCTTGCAAAAGTCCACAATAACAACTTCAACAAAAGCTGGCAGTTCTGACAGCCAGTCTGTCTCCCTCAGTTCTCCCACACACCTGTATACATCTATATAGACACACAGAGCAGGAGGGAGAGAAAATAAAATACATCTTAAAGTTCTTGCCCATATCTCTCTGACACTGGACAAATAGCTTTTCCCTCACTGTCTGTTACGTATTACCTCCTTCTCAGCAAGCTTATAGAGCAATTCTGGAGAAAAATGAAATATTGAAGGGCTAATCCTTTATTTAAAAAGCCATCAGATATGAATGGTTGGCTCTGACAATTTACTACCAATTCTGGGAAGATTGGGAAAAGAAATGTTTCATTTCTCTTTGCAAGTGACAGATGAAAGGAGGAAAATGCTCATCAGCTCTGGAGAGCAACAACTTTTCACTTTATGAAAGAAAGTTTTTAGAATGTCAGGAATTCAGGTACTTTCTTCCTTAAAGCTCACTGCTGATACTTTTCTAGAAGAACTTTTATCTATGCTTTCTGTTTCACATCCACAGTGGAACATTAAGATCTTAGATTAGCTATTACTTTAAAAGTTCAGCATAATTACAGGTTTGTAGTTTCAGGTCAAGAGACAGTCTTCTGAAGGCATATAACACCTCATGGTTTTTTCTGCTTATCCAGGTTGTGACATTTTTTTAGTCCTTGAGCTATTCCTCAGCCTGTTTTCCAGAACAGCTAGCTAAGTGGTAGCACCTTCTCTCTCTTTATATTTCTTCTACTTTACCAGGTGTTTCCCCTCATTATGCTCACTATTTTCCTCTCTTCCCTCTCCTTTTTTCAAGCAAAACTGTTACTTATGCACAGAGAAACAAATAACAAAATACTCTGCTTTGCATCTGGAGGACAATGTCCTGGCTGAGCCCATGAAAAGGCATAAAAGGGCCCCTAAGGAGTAAATTACACTTCTGAAAGAATTGTGATGAACTGCCTCTGCTGTATCCAAGACCAGACCTGCAGCCATGCCCTTCACAGAAGAACCAGACTAAGAGAAATAACTAGCTGGTAGGGGGTATTTGGAGGAATTATTGCTGAGTGCCTGCTCTGCAAAGCTGTTCCACAGTTCCTCACCGCAGATGGGTCTCTGGAGAACGGTTGAGAGAAGCCATAATTTCCTTGTCAATCCACTGGCCTGCTTGCATGGCTCAGAGGGGCTCAGCTTGCAGCAGCCCAGGCAGAAAGTTCCCCTGACAGCAGCTGCAGGGCAGGTCTGAACACAAATTCCTTCCCATACAAATCCCTTCCCATTGTCACTCTGGGGAATGCCTGGTGGAGGAGTGTGTGTTTTGTGACACCACAAATGGCATTTTGCAAACATTACTTGGGTATCAGTTAAGATTGGGTGGGATGGCTCCCATTTTCTCTGCCTACCTGCTGAAATGCACGTGTCAAAGAAAATGGTGTCTTAAAATCGATTATTCCTCTAGAAATGGGTTTTAATTCTGAGATTGCTGTTGGCTTTTTATGCCATAATTGGTATGCATCAGTTTGAACACAACCCACTGTGATGGTTCTGCCTTGTGGTACCTCTTTACAGCAAAGAGAGAAAACATCCTTGTTCTATTTTTGTGCTGCTTCCTTGTTTTGAGCCTCCTCCAGTGTTCAAATACACATCCAAACCTGCTCAGATCTCAATGTCTCTCTTTGGCAGTCATGCTGATTTTCATAGGAAAGGCAAGCAGGTGTGTATGTCTCCACAGGTACTGCTTTTCTGCATCTGCTCTCCTTGTGTTATCCCAGAAATAAAGTGATCTGGATTTGAAACATGGGAAAAAATTCTGCTAAGGAGAACTTATGCACTGGGTTCTGTACTCTTCAGAAGAGAAACCACGAGCAGATTGGCATAATGAAGCCAGTGAAGTCAGAGAGAAGATTTTTAACCTCTTCCTCAAACCCCAGGGGCTTTACAAAAAGTAGGATAGGCTTTTGGACTTCTATGTGGATACCAAGCTAGTTTCAGGGCTGGGAAGATTAGTCAGCCTTCACAGGTAGACTATTCTTGGCAATGCTCTTTTCACCCCCTGCTTAGCAGCCTGGAAACCTCATTGGTAGGTTATATTTTAGGTGCAGATCTGTAGGTGTTTGTGAAAGCAGACGAGCAAGGAGGTGCACTGGTCCTTGATAAAGGTGATGCAAACCAGAACCAGATCTCCTGTTGAAAGTTATGACCCCCTTCCCTCCCTGGAGCCAGGGAAGGCTTTTTCCTCCCTGGCTCTGCTAGAGAGACGTTTCTGAAGCCTGAAGGGTCATGGTCCCTTTCCATGGAGGTGGTTACATCAGGCAGACTGACCCATACCCAACGAGTTTTACCTCAGACAGCCCCTAAATGTCCCAATAAACAAAACTGGGATGGAGTTAAACTGCATCCCTGCATCCAGGGCCACACACAGGGGGTCCCAATGGCCCTCCCAGGTCTGGCAGGTGCTGCAGTGTGGGGGCTCCACAGCTGCTTTGGCTTCTCCCTTTCCCCTTGCTGCTCTAAAGGCTGTGGGAGTCTGACGTGGAGGTTTGCACAAGACACCAACTTAATTAAAGGGAAGTCGTCCCTGTAGAGCAATGATAGATTATTTAATTCCCTCTAGACAGCACAGGACATTGATCTCTTCTCAAGCTGAGGTTTTCAGATCATGAGTATTTGTGCATTCAATATAGGATATAGCAAAAAGACATTGTTCTAGTCGAGTTACACCAAAATTAAATTCTCCCCGTAACTGAAGCGTGTGGGACTGATAATCTTGAAGGAAGAAGATGAAAGCTATCAGCATCCTCTTTGTATACACATATGCATTACATTTCCAGGGCTAATTTGTTGCTCTTGTGATCAAGCCCGAAGAATTAATTTCATTAACAAGATTTTCAGTGTTTCTATGCTCTGAGTTCACCATGAATTGCTTGCCTGGTGTGCTAGATGCTTTTTTTCTGTTCTCAGCACCAGTGTTTGGACTCAGCCTATTCACAACTGGATAATACTAGCAGGTTTTTATTCCAAAATTAATTCTCAATCCACGCTTGCATTTTTGTGTGGCTCACCAACAGTCAAACCCAGGAGGTCAAACTGTGATTGAAAAGTGAATACAGAAAGTGTCATGAAAACTTCCAAATGAAAATTCAATCTCCAGTGAGTACTGATGGAAAAACAGTCTTTTTCATTAAAACAAGGTACGGTGAAAGCTGGCTTTGCCATAAAAGTTTTCTAAATAAACAAAATTAAAACTCACATCAAAGGCCCTTTAATTCATCCACCCAATGATATATGACATGTTACACAGATACCAAACAAAGGCAAAAACCAGAACGAATTTCCAAATACATAAAAAAAAAATAAAAATCCTCACTTCACTGAAAACTAAGAGAAGGATCAGATAATCCAGGTGGAAAGGCTGGAATGTATAGTTTCTGGAGATAAGCAAGGGTATAATTTATTAATTTTTACAAATTTAATTTTATTGGGCCCTTTTTGTTTCATTGCTGTTAAAAAAAATGGGAAATAGTCTTATTGGAAAGCACTTACTAAAAATAGCATAAGGATTCGATGTGATTTTTTTTTCTGCACAAACCTAAGTGCAGTATGTACAGTTTGTGCCATCAACTTGCTCAGAATAGAGAGCAGAGGTTACATTTCTGAAGACACTGATGGACTCCCCTCAGTGACATTTTCAGAGGCAGTAAAGCCTCAAAAGACACTGGTAAGGAAATTCAAGTATGCAGGAGACCTCACAGACCTGGGATATTCATTATATTTTCTTCTTCAACATTGTGTGTCATATCAAACTAAATGTCTATCTTGCAGAAATCGACTTTTGTTTGCATTATTTCCTCTTTAGATCTGTTTGCAGACATAAACCTGAGGCTCTCCTATTTAGAATGGGGAGTGCCAAAATACAAATTTTGAATTCATCCCCTTGAGCAATTTGTGGGTGAACTCAGCTTCCTGTTTCTACCTTTTGCTTTAATTTCTCAAGAACTAGAGTATAGAAAAATTTCTGTGCCAGCACATCAGGGATAAAATCTCAATATGAGCTGGCAAGAGCAGCAGGAAACTATCATAAATATCTAAGCACTTTTCTGTTCAATCCTGTGTATTTATGGCTAAGCTTAGAAGAAGAGAACAGATACAAAATATGTTGGGGAAGGAGGAAATGGAGAGAGTGATATCTGTATTCTGTAATAAAATTCTCCTGAATTGTTTTGAGTTACTCACAAACCTGTTCTATAGAAACTTGAGGACACATAAAGGATGACTGATTCAAATCTGAAAACAGGGCAGGCTAGTCCTTAAACCCTTCTTTACATATCTGGAAAGAAATGAAATTGGATTAGCAAGGACTTCAATTATGGAAGCAGACACAGGAGGCACTCTGCCACCAAACAGTAAAATATTATACAGCTCTGCAGAACAGTCTATCATCTCTTAACTCAAGTGTAATTTCAGTTCACAAGATAGATCCTGATGACTTCATCACTGGACTGATGCTGAAGGATGTTAATGTTAATAACTCATTGGATCAAATTGAGGTAAGTAGGATAATCTCACACACAAACAGACACAAACACAGTTCATCAAGGTTCAAGAAAGTTAATGAAAGTTGGTGGGAGGAATATTAAAGTTAATTGAGATTTTTTAATGAAAAAATTTTATTAGAGACTGTTAAAAAGCTACAAATCAGTGGATGAATGAAGGCAGCAATTACTGTGGATGGAAAATGACAGAAGGGGAACTGGGAGAAATAGATATCAAGGTAAATTAGAATTTCTGAAATGTAGAAAACTGATGAGAAAACCTAAGGACACCAGGGAAAAATCAACATCTGGCAAGGACAAGAATGATATGAATATTTATGGAAACACAGCTTCCAAAATTTTATATAAATTTCTAAGATACATTATTTGGTAGCATTAGAGCACACACATTACTTGATAGATATGATAAAATTTTAAGTGATACTGAAAAGGTAACACTATTTGAAAATATTTATAATCTATGCTTGGGAAAGAGCAGGTGATAAACATACCCAGAGAGAATACTTTTTGGTTCAGTAGCAGATAAAGGGGCTGTTATGCACTACCTCAGAGTTTAACCTTTTTTATTAAAGCAAATACTTCTGGAGAATTTGCACCCAAAAATGCTGCAAATTCTTCATGGTAAGTCCTGGACACTAACATTTCTACTGTAGCAAATAAATTGTGGAATAAGTAGGAAATAAAACAGACAAGAAGAATCTTGATACTTGTGAGTGCTTGGTAAGGATAAGACTAGTTAGTCTAATGTCAGCCAGGCCTGAAATAATGGAAAATTCACCTAGCTTGTAAAGGACAGGAATATAATTAATGCAAATCAACATCTTTTAATAGAAAATAGTATTATTTTTCCCTTTTAGAAAAAATTTTGACGTACATAATCAACTACTAAATACACCTGACTCTCAAGCTACTTTTCTACATCACTGCATTCTCTGGACAGAAAAAAACCTCTCTGCTGTATTGCTGAAGTGAACAAAGGTCATGGAAGTGGCAAACTGGAAAATGTAGGTCTCAAAGAAGAATGAAATGGAAATATTCTTAATGAAGTCCATCACAATACAGCTGCTGAGTTTAGCAGAGCTACAGGAAAGAAATATTTGCAAAACATAATAGCAAGAAGAAAGAGCATTATGGGTGGCTTTAACTACATTTAAGTATTCCCCATTAAAATAAAAACACCCAAATGTTTCCTTCACATAGAAAGTTCTTTGCCAGAGAAGGAAAAGGCAAAGTGAAAGCTATTTACCTGTGTTATAAAGGAAATAAATGCAATATGGTGTAATGATGTCTTGGGTCCCTAAACCTGAGGATTAGGGGTCTGTGTTCTGTTCCTCCCAAGTACAATCCATCCTTGCAAGGTTAGCTTTCCTCTCACAGCTGCTCCTCTTAGTGCTTCTTTGCAAAATCTTGAAAGTTTTCCAAAGAATATGTCCCTTGTTTTCAGTGAAAAAGGGTTTATGCTTTGGATGCCAGTTCAAGAGTAGAAGGCAGTAAATTTCACTAAGCTGTTTTGCCTTCCTGTCAGTACACAAAGCATCAGGCACCTCATAAACCAGAAAACAGCCACTGAAATGGATAAAGCTGATGTCACCAATACAGGTATTTTCTAGGGTCAAGGGGGCAAGGCAGAATAAAGGCTCCTTTACCAAAATGCTATAAATGTGAATTTCCAGTTTTACTGGACCCAAGACAAGAACTCCCCTTCTCAGACCGAACTGGTGATCTCTGACATCACAATACTGAGCATTACTTCTTTCTTCTACATTTTTTAATGTTATGATTTGCAAATCAGAGTCTGAAACCACTGAGCTGCACATCTGAAATGCTTTCTGCACATTGTCCAGGGCCAACTGCTGGATTTTCAGAGATGGCAGTTTATAACTACAAATCCTCCCCTTGCAAATAAACATGAAGGGCAGGTATGAGCAAGGGCCTAGGAGCCACTTAGGAATAGAGAGCCAGTAATACACACCAGCATTTGAGAGGCACATTAATATCTGAAGCTGGAATTCAATTATGCACCACTATTTAGACACTAAGACGTCAGTAAAAAAATATCAGTGCTATTATTTGCCCTGTGACTTTGTTACATAAAGGTTTTTTGCCAAATGAATCTGCCTTTATTCAGGCCTCACCTCTCTTACTCCCAGGTGGAAGTGCAGTGCAGATCTATCTCCCCTCTACATTATTTCTTGCCCCTATTATTAGTCAAAGCAGCCCATTGTGCATGGCATCAGAATGCTGGGAGTAATCTGCTTGAAATAAGAAAGGCTTGATAGGGCTGAGGGTTCCACAGAATGCTGTAATCATACACTTTCTTTGCAAGTATTCTCAGGAGCACACAAATTACTGCCTGTATTAGAGGCTGGCAAATCTGTTTGGATAAAACCAGAGTGGATGCATGCTATCACTTGAACATAAAACAAGCTAAACACAGGCCTTTATACTAATTGCATTTAAAAAAAATTTTTTTTAAAAATCAATGCATTATTTCTTATAAACAAGAATATCTTCCAAACAAGAATTTTTACGTATCTGCAGTTCTTGACTGGGAATAAACAGCATTTAGAAATTAGCCCCAAATCAGACAGCACTGGCAAGCTCCTAACTTAAACTCAGATAATTTACAAGCATTTTAAATCCAGTGAGACTTTTGATGTCTAAACAAATGGAAACAAATCTCTATATGCTTTGATGTGAATATTTCATCTGAAAGGATCCCACGTTTGCCAAGTCAAGCTGTCTTCCTTGTTCCCTTTAGCATTCATTCTTAGATAAATGACATCCTGCCATGTTGAAGAAGAAACACAGAACCTGTGCACGTGTGCTAGACATGTAAATGATGAGAAAGAGCTCATGAGAACACACATATTAAATAAAGATAATGAGAACTGATACAAGGAGTATGAGATCAAGCATTTTATCTAGGTGCAGAACGACCAGAAGAACTCCATCAACATCAACCAAGCTATACTCTCTTTAGACTAAATATTGGGTGCCTAAAAAATGCTGGCCTGAGCTGGCAAGTGTGAATGGTAACCTTACTGATCACAAACAGGAAGAGTCACCCACAGCACTGCCTATTTTGTGTACAGTGCTGGAAGTCTCACAGGCAAATATCGTTTCTGCAACAAATTGAAATGTAATTGAAATGTGGCAGATGTCTGTCAATAGCCACAGTAAGCAACTGCGTGGCACAGGCAGCTTTCCTGTACAGTTATTGGATGAATTGAAAAATGAACTGCTCATT